>CAMQGK010000008.1:16327500-16342500 GCA_947000775.1 Pterois miles
TGTGCATTCTGTCCAGCAACAGGTCAATTTCTGCACATTACATGCATACAGACTTTTCAAAATAAACCTCCACCAGATCGCGGTTTGGGTTTCACACGGGACACGAACAGCAGTCTCCTGGGTGAAGAGTCTGGTGTTTTTGGACCTACCATCCACCACCACATCTTCCCTACGCGGCGTTTGTCGCTCGTCATACCTCCTGGTTCACAATTACGTGGAATAAACGTGCATTGATTTTGTGGGATATAAATGAATTACAGTGCATTACTTTTTGTAGGTATAGCTCTGAATGATTTATGAGAACATATATATATATAATATATATATAACAAGTTATTTGTTACTGAGACTGCAACAGAACGCTAATTCTACTCCTAATATAATTTAGTAGTTTTGTACTGAAACTGAAATGCATCATATTATTTGAACAGTCTCTGGAGTGTCAGTAACGTTAATGTCCTGAGCATAACTGTGCATATGAAGGGATCTTTGTCTTTTGTTTAAATTATACTTCAAATAAAGTGTAGATGTAGATGGGAAACATAAGGAGAGAGAGAAAGGTATAACTTGCGACAAATTTCCAACATGAGCCAACAGACGTCCCATTAGCTCAACATTCAATCAACACCTCAGTCTTAATAAGTGAAAGCTGTATGATGAACATTCCAGTTCCAGTCAACAGTTTAACCATCATTAAAAAAATGCTTAATGTATATTATGGTGCCTTCAAGTGGGATTACAGTGTTTCCCTTTGGATCACCCACTGATGTGGCCTTTAAGTAGAAACTCTGAGTTTACAAATTATGATGAACGCTGAAGTTTCAAAAAAATACTGGAGCTCGTGGAAAATACCCTTTTCTTGTTCCTAGAACGTCACTTTCAAAGAGTGCCGTCGTGAGAGATCTTTTTTCGTGCGAGGCCTTCAAAGCACCGTTAAGATGCATTAGATGACTGCTACGCCTGTTCTACGTCCAGCTGGACCACCACGGAGTTGGCTCTGACGGCCGCTCAAGTCGCCCTGCGGTCTGAACGGGTTCAAAACTGGAGCCATCGACCCTCCACACCGCTCCAGACCCGGTGGAGCCCGACAGGACTTTTTTTTAAAGATCTCTACCAAAGGTGTTTGGTTTGGTCGGTCCGGTCTGGCAGGGCTCTGCAGCCCAACTCAAGCCAAGACTCACCGAGGCGGGAATCTGTCAGCGATCTCGGCAGCAGCCAATGGGTGCTCGGCTCGAGGGGGAAGAAAGAAGAGAGAGTGATGTGGAGGAGGAGTGAATCAGACATCCTCAACTCCACTTGGAGAAGTCAAAGAAAAATCATAGAAAATGAGACAAAGATTCAAAGAAAAATGCAAACACTTCATCAGCTATATCAGAGTGAACTGTAGTTTCTCTGCCATAAAGCCAAAACTAAAGGACGCTTACTATGTAGCCAGAAGTGCATGGACACATGAACATTACACCCATATGTGACTGCTGAACATGCCACTCAAAATCCATGGGCATTAATGTGCTGCTATAACAGCCAACCTACGCTGTTCACCAGCTGTTGAACCTGGCTGCAGGGATTGGCTCCCATTCAACCACAAGAGCATGAGTGATGTTGCTGTTCCAGTTCAACCCAAAGGTGCTAGATGGGATTGTGGTCAGGGCTCTGTGCAGACCAGTCAACAAACTGGGAAAAACATTTCTTTATGGACCTAGCAATCTAACCTCTGAATTGCTACCCACATCCCTAAATTTTTCAGCGATTCCAATCGGGCTGGTTCCTGTTTCATGCACGAACTAGAATAACTACGAATAACTCATGATCGTATGCCTCCGCCTACAAATCAAGTTGTAATTTACATCCATGTCTGTCAATATCATCACTTCATTATTTTATCCTGTTAGACATTTGTGTGAAATTGGTATAATTAGCACATAAATTGTTGATTTATGGCCAAAAACATGTTTTGTGAGATCACAGTTACCTTCGATCACCTCCTGCAGGTGCAGTTTGTTGTTAGCATGATGCTGTTTAAATCACTCTAAAATAAAAATAAAAAAACAAACATAATGGCTTGAGCATTTCTTCTTTAATTTTGCGGTGGAAAGCTACGACTCCTGTTTTCATGTCATCATTTACGAGCGATACAAAATGTGGTGACAATCATGGTGGCGCCAGAGTATTGCCTATTGCCGGGAGATTGTTGTTGTTAACATGATCCTGTTTTGTCAATATGCCAAATAAAAATCATAATAGTTAGAGCATTAATTTTTTTTACAGCCAAAAGTTAAGGCTTCTGTCTTTCACGTCATCCCATTAGATGCCCGTGAAATAACATCTCTTAAATTCCTCTCCAAGGAATTGTCACCTGAATGTGGTGGAGGGGTTTGTGCGCCCCAGTGACCCTGGGAGCTGTGCTGTCAGGGCTCCTGGTAGGGTCTCCCAAGGCAAAGTGGTCCCAAGGGAGGGCCAGACCAAGAACAATTCACAAACCCTTTATGAATTGGCACCAAAAGAGTTTCAGAACCAGAACAGGGAAACCAGGGCTCCCTCCTGGAGCGAGAACTGGGAGCGTCTGGTGGCACAGCCACAGCGATAGGCATTGGGGTCGGGTACAATGTGATCTGGGCGATAGGCAAAGGTGGGGATCTAGGCGTGCTAATCCCTGGCATCGCAGACTGGCGTTAGGCAGGAGGAACGTCACCTCTCTGGAGAGGAAATAACCGGACCTGATGTGGGTGGTGTAGCGGTATCAACCAGATATTGCTGGGCTCACCTCCACATATTGCCCTGGTCATGAAACCAAACTCCTGGAGAGTGGCTAGACTCTCACCTAGCCCAAGGTGAGAGGCATCGGGCAGGTGTGGGGATACTCATGAGCCCCCGGCTTAGCGCCACTGTGTTGGAGTGCTCCCTGGAGAACGAGACGGTCGCCTCCATGTGACTGTGAGTCGCTGAGAGGAAATCTCTGACTGTTCATATGCACCAAGCAGCAGCTCGGAGTCTCTGGGTGGCGTCCTGGAAAAGGCGCCAACTGGGGACTCTACAGACTATCAGAAACGCCCCAGAAAGTTGCAATCAGTGCACCTCTGATCAAATTTCTCTTCATCCAAGGCCAAACCACGACAAATAGCCTCATACCAGTACATAAAAGTGCGAACTAATACTTTTGGTCATATGCTGCATTTTGTATATGGCAACTGATTTCAGGTCAGTCAGTTTTTCTTTCTTCGCTCCAAATCTCTGTCTTGTGTCTTCATCTCCTATCGACCTATTCACCGCCTCTCCTGTCCAAACGTCTCTCATCGTTTTCTCTCTAATTTTCTCTCCTCTTCCTTCCAACTCTCCATCTTGGCCTCTTTGTCTGTGTCTCTCTTTGTGATTCTCTCGCTCATGTTTGATTTCTGCTCTCTGAAGAGCGGGACTGCCAGCTCGAGGTGTTGAAGACATCCTGGAACCTCGTCGGAGGCCAACGAACATGAACCCAAATTACGGCTCTAATGTGTGTTTGCATGTGTCTGCTCGGCGTGCGCATGTGTGTTACGTTTTGCTCAAGTCCGTGTGTGTGTGTGTGTGTGTGTTCTGCAGCTTTGAGCCAGAGGTTTAGGAGAGACAAGGAGGGCGGGAATTATGGGAAATGAAACCAAGTTGAACATGAAGAACTGTTGCACACAAATAAAAAGCAGACAAAAGTTTCAAAACGTGCCTGAGGTTCACAAGGGACAAAGCCCTTATGGGGGAAAAATATATTTTTCATTATTTTTATTCTTTGATAGGTAATTACCCACTCTTTCGTCTCTCTCTTTCTGTTCCTCTGTCTTTCTCTATGTCTCTCTATCCCACAGTCTGTTGAATGATATTAATTGGCAGGAAGCAGAATTCAGTGTGTATGGCCAACATTTCTGTAAAGAGCCAGTTATTGCTTTAATTATCCGTCAATGGATTCAGCATCTGTCTGCACTAAAGACATGGCTCGCTGCTCTGGAACACTCAAACACACACACACACACACACACACACACACACACACACAGGTTTCCTTCGAGTTCATTGTCCCTTAATGCTTGGAGCATGCCAGTATTTCAGATTTCTGACCTTAGCGTTTGACCCTCCAATAACGTATTTCATTCATGATGGTGAACACATGCAGTCGGCCTCTCTCTCTTAGTCTCTGGTTCGCACACACATATCCAGGCTCAGTGTTTCAGTCATAAACAGATCATAAAGGCCTGTCTTTGCTAATGACTTGGCTAAAGAGAGAAACAGATCTTCTGCACGGACTCAACACAGGCAAGCTGAGTGGTTCTTTACAGCCTGGCTTCTCCCTCCGCCATATTTTTTTGTGGAAATGCTGCTGAGCGTTCTCGCCGGAACTCTGGGCTTAGTGGGTTTTCATTGCCAAGTGCTATTTAGGTTTCGGATAAGCATTGGCCGTAGGCGCGGTTTGAACTTAAAGGTGGGGAGGACACAGAGAGGTATTGGGATGCATGTAGCTTACATATTACACCCTCCAAACAGAATGCCATGCAAGTAAGCATCAGTGACAAAATTAGCTGAACTTTTGTCAGATGCCTTGTTTCTATTTATTTGCTCGCTTTGAAAATGCTGCAATGGACGAGGAACGGCTGATTGGTGAAGAAGACGGTAAACACCTACATGAGATGGCACAGACAGGATGGAGATTACCAGGAGACAGTTTACTAAGGCTTCTGTTGGCTGTATAGTTTATGTCATTTTCAGTAAATATCTCAGTATAAAACCTGTGTTTTCTGCTTAAAAAACACAAATGTCTGACGAAAGCACTACTCACCCATCTTTTAAATGGCTACATCTCCAGCCTGAGATCACAGCTGATAGGTACGTGGTTTGTTTACATGGCGTAACAGAAGTACATATTTAATAGAGGGTGTCTAATGTTATTAGGCTGTAAGTAGCTACATAAAAAGACCACATATCTATCTTCATATCTCCTTTGTTTCTTGATCTGTTAATAAGAAGACAATGAGGTTGACATTGTTCATTATGACAATAAATTCTTGGTTCAGTTATTATAAAACAATATAGATGCATTTCTAAGGGGATGAGTGAGCCCACTGAACCAACACAAACCTGCTGAAGAGAGCTTGAGAAAGACACTAAATCCTCCTGTTGTTGGTATTTGAAGGTCGTCCACTGCTGTGCTCCTGTTCCAACTCCAACTTCTGAAGGATCTTTAAAACGTCAACTAATCAGCTGGCTTCTGCTTCGTTAATGTGACGATATCAAACTTGGCAACGCAAAAGAAAAACGCAAACAAATCATAGTAGTCATCCAGTGTTCAAACAACTAAACTCTCCCTTTATGTTACCAAGTGGCAATACTATTATTATTATTATTATTATTATTAATATCTTTACTTTGTGATAAACTCAACTATGTCATTAATGATGAAATGTACTTATTTGCATGCGAACAGTATTACCAGGTGACCTCTAGTGATTTAGAGGTCACCCCCCATGTTTGTGTTTCATGCGATGCACCCGTGAACTCTCCTGCACCGAACCTTTTAATGAAGAGCTCTAGCAGCAATCTAACAGCACCATAAATTACATTTAAATAAATAAAATAACACAAATAATATCATTCCTCCTTTTTCTGGGGTGATAATGTCATAAAATATGACGATGGACATTTAATACAGGTCAGGTCTCCATCCTGAATTTGTAACCAAAATGCTGTTAAAACTTTCATTTATTGCCAACGCAGCCTCCATAATTCTCCGCTGGGAAAGAAGCCGAAAAAGGCAGGAAGAAAATAAAAACCCTGCCAAAAAAACAAACAAACAAAAAAAAAACAGGACCCCAAATCACTGAGATGACGTTTTGCCTGGTAAATGGCCACCTCTTTCAAACGCAACCCCAAAGTTTGTTAAATAGGCTTTTAAGTCGCGCAGCAAATTCAAGATAACACTGACGACAACATCAGGGTTATTTACTTTAAATCTCCAACTTCTGTTTCAGTTCTCTGTCATACAAGTACATGAAACAGAAAACAAAGACACGACCAACACGAGTAGAACAAGAGTCCAAGTCTGACTTTAAACCCAAAGAACAAGACGTCTCGGTCCCACAGTGTTTGATTGACATGGGATGTCTGGGAAATAAAATGCAGAACCACCACAGCAAAGAGCACTTAACAAAGACAGAGATACATTTAAGAAAATTACAGCAATTATACATCACATTAAATCATTACAGTCTGTCCTGCCTTGGTATTCATGCAGCCACTACAGCATTTTTTATGTTATGACAAAGTGTGGGAGTCACATGATAATCCCAAACACATGTCTTTTTAAACTTTTGGCAATAAATAAATATAAGTGAGTATCATTTATGGAGACATTGTTTCCCAGCTCTTCATTTGATAGTGAAGAGAGGAAATAGAGCATTGCTTCTTGCCAGCATTACATAAGGCCTCGCTGTCTGAGCCAAATGGTTTTTACAAGTTTGTTGATTTCATTCATCATCACGGCATTTAGGAGAGATGGCGGAGACGAAAAGCCAGAGATGAAGAAATATTAGAGTGAACAAAGAGTCCGAAATAAAAGGCCTCGCTTGTCGTCACTTCCCGGCACCTCTCTGTATTTCTACCCATCTTTATGGCTATTTCTGCCTCATTCATTTGCTTTTTGTCTCCTTTTTTTTCCCCCTCCGGTGTATTGGTGTGCACTTTCTCCCCTGCATGCCAGGCTGAGAGCGAATGCTGCCAACTATAATAATATCGTAGGACAGGACAGACACACATACTGGGAGACAGAAGAGCATATAAATACTTCCACATTACTGGAATAGTTCAGGAGAGAGAAATGGATGGCTGAAGACGGAGGACAGATGAGTCGAGGTGTTCCACAGGGCAAAGTGTAGACGGATGAAAGGAAAACGAAAGAGTAAAATCGGCTGAAGGCGTTGTACCTCAGGAGTTTCATAATGAAACTTTACACAATGTACTCACAGGGTGAAACGGGTCAAATTTAAATGCCTTTAAAAGAGGTTTTGAATTTGTGTCAGGAAGCATCATGCCAAGGTTTTAAATTGTTCTGTACGCGAAGGGTGTGTTGTTTTGAAACTAATTACCATTAACCTCTTCAACTGGTCGAGGGCACCGGAGCAACTGGCCGACTTTACTGTCTTTCAGAGGCTGTAGCAGGCTCTGTTTAAGAGCTAGCAGCTACTGGAATGTGTGAAACTAGAAAACCAAAGGATCCACTGGTACCAACCAGGTCATACTTTTTGTGAAGGAGGCTAAATAACGCTCCAAAGTCAGGCTAAATGTTAGCGAGGAAAAACTGCCATGGCAGTTTGTAAAGGTGTCCCTTGACCACTCACCACAAGATATGTGAATGAAAATGGGCTCTATGGGTACCCACCAGTCTCTCCTTTACAGACCTGCCCACTTGAAACTTCACTGTATGAAAACACTAGCTTTAAGGAAACTTTTGAAATTTTGCAAAAAAAGGAACTGCAAATTAGGTGCATTTCCATCAGCTGGTTTGGAGTGAATAAACTTGACTAGAGCACATAGTTTAGTCAGAAGCTGGCGCTACAGGCTACACATGGCCGTAAGAAGAAGTAGAGGTTACGAACCGGAAACAAGCCGGCTTAGCCGTCTATCCGTCTACGAGAGACAATTAGAGAGAAATCTTCAGGAATTTGTTTCAGTTGGGCAAGTTTTAATTGATCTTTCATGTCAGATAGTATTGGTCATGTTTCATACCATCCGGAGACAAAGACGAGCATTAACAAGCTCCTGGAATAACTGAGAAGATGCTGATAGCAGAAACAGCTGATCAGTCATGTGAGTTAAATGTCTGCAATTGATGAAGTTTTATTGATTGTTTCATAACAGCTTTTCTACTGCGATACTTCAAAATGCGCATAAAAATAAGTGAATGGAAACACGGCTACTGCGACTCTGAGTCCACACCAGGGCCTCTAATAAATGTGTTTCGACACATCCCGGACGGCTGAGTGAAGATATGTGATTTAAAAACATAGATCGGGGGGGAAAAAGGTGGAATCAAAGTTGTAATTTCAACGACATTTCACCAACTCCTTCCAGTTTAATGCCACCTTGCTGCCAATTTATAACTCACAGTAAAGTGTGTGTATGTGTGTATATTCACAGAGGAGGTCAAACAGTAGGGGAGCCTTTTATATCAAAGTCTGAGAGCCCAGGCTGGCTCTGCTAGGCACAATCACTCCCGCATGACCCTGCGCTGCTTAAACGTTCCAGCATGATCATAACAATGTCATCAGAAACTTGGGAGAGCTGGCGAACACAATGTTCCATAAGTGTATGTGTCTGCAGGCATACGTGCCTCTATGCCTTTGTTTGTAATTGTGTTTGAATGTATGCGTTTGTATGAATGCATGTGTCAGCATCTTTTCCACGAATCCACGCCTGGATGTGTGCGAGGGAGCAAAGAGAAAAGCGAGCGTGCATCCAAAATGAACAACCCCGCTGTTTCCGAGGTCGGAGCGCAGAGAAAAAAAATTTAAAAATGAAAAGCTAAAGTCAGGATTATGGAAATTTCAGAGGCCGGAATTCCTCGGTTTGCTTCCAAACATCATTCACTCTTAGCGAGGTCAAGTCCATAAAACACATGCATATAAACACACACACACGCAGACAAAAGGGTAGTCAGTGTAACACTGGTGAACCGTGTCAATATAAATCTGATAGTCCCAACATAATACGACGACGGCCACAAAAATGTCAACAGTCTACTTAACCCCCTGGAATGGATGTGAGGGGGAACAGCAGAGAGAGAGAGGGAAAAGAAAACGGAGCAATGGATAAACAGAGAAGAAGAAAGAACGACTGCAAGGTGGCCAGAGCTGACGGAGAACTGCAGTGAAGCAGAATATGGAAGAAAAAAGGATAAAAGATCATTTTCAGACGGCATAAATGGACTAAACGTATCTCCTGAATGGTGATCACTATACGCCATTAAAAAACAAGTCCAGGTCTAATTTTGCCAGTCTGCAAATGCAACTTGTTGGTAAAAAAAAAAAAAAGCATGTTGGGATGAAAGTGGCACTACTGCAACACCAAAACTGAACGGCAAATGTCAAAGTGTCGGCAGAGAGAAACTTTCTCATAGTTCTAAGAAAACCCATTTCTAGTGTGTCCACACTGTAAGAAGTCGCTGTTTTGAGGGACTTTTTAGCTCCTGTTTCAAAGGTTCTTCCCAGCACAAGAGGAGTGATGGTCGAACTCATGAGTCAATACAGACGGGCAACCGCCACTTTTACAGACCCGCTAGCCCTGTAAACGATAGACAACACAAAACACAGAGAGCAGCTTGTAATGAAATAAATGGCACAAAAGCTAACCCAGTAGCACAACGGCTAACCCAGTAGCACAACGGCTAACCCAGCAGAACAACGGCTAACCCAGCAGAACAACGGCTAACCCAGTAGCACAACGGCTAACCCAGTAGCACAACGGCTAACCCAGCAGAACAACGGCTAACCCAGCAGAACAACGGCTAACCCAGTAGTGCAACGGCTAACCCAGTAGCACAACGGCTAACCCAGCAGAACAACGGCTAACCCAGCAGAACAACGGCTAACCCAGTAGCACAACGGCTAACCCAGCAGAACAACGGCTAACCCAGTAGTGCAACGGCTAACCCAGCAGAACAACGGCTAACCCAGTAGCGCAACGGCTAACCCAGCAGAACAACGGCTAACCCAGTAGCACAACGGCTAACCCAGCAGAACAACGGCTAACCCAGTAGCACAACGGCTAACCCAGCAGAACAACGGCTAACCCAGCAGAACAACGGCTAACCCAGCAGAACAACGGCTAACCCAGTAGCGCAACGGCTAACCCAGCAGAACAACGGCTAACCCAGTAGCACAACGGCTAACCCAGCAGAACAACGGCTAACCCAGCAGAACAACGGCTAAACCAGTAGCAAGTTATATCGAGGTGCTCTTCACGCGTAAGATGGATCATGAGATCAACGGGTGGAATGGTTCAAGCCCTGCAGTAATGTTGGCATTGTGACAGACTGATGAAGAAGAAGGTGATCTCAATTTGATCTGCATACCAGCCCTCAACTGTGTCAGGAGCTTTGGGTTGAAATTGCACATCCAAGCAACCAAAACGGGTTTCTTCCACACAAAGGCTAGGCTAACCCTTTAAGAGGTTGGATACGTGGATCTAACTCAAAGTAAAATCGCTGCTCCTTTGCATCAAAGGGGGCGGCAGTAGCTCAGTCTGTAGGGAGTTGGCTTGGGAACCGGAGGATCACCGGTTCAAGTCCCGACATGGACCAAGAACTGAGTGTGAACTGGTAGCTGGAGAGGTGCCAGTTTACCTCTTGGGCAATGCCGAGGTGCCCCTGAGCAAGGCACCAAACCCCCAACTGCTCGGGGCGCTTGTCAGGAGCAGCCCCCTCACTCTGACATCTCTCCATTGTTGCATGTTTGTGCATGTGTGTGTTCAGGTCTGCATGTACCGTGTATAAGTTAACAACAGAGTGAAAAAATTGAATTTCCCCTTGTGGGACTAATAAAGGACTATCTTCTTCTTCTTCTTCTTCTTCTTAAAAGAAACCAGTTGGGATGGTTCAAGTGTCGGACCAGGACATCCCCTGGATGCATCTTTGTGGAGGTTGTGTGGGCACGGCCAACTATAAGGAGACCCCGGGGTAGAATCCAGAAAGCCCTGGGCTGAGAAGGCCCCAGGATTCCCTACGAGAGGAACTGGCTTGGGAGAACAGCAAATCGGCTACTTAGCACTGTGTCCAGATATGCTGCAGGGTATGATGAACGGATGGATGGATAAAAGATGCTATGAATTACAGTTGGTTTGCCTTGAAACTGTCATCACACGTCACAAACAAGGGCCTCTCTGACTCCACAGTCAAGCATTAAAACAAAACCTATGTGCACCCAAACCCACTTAGTCCACTTAGTCCAGACCACCATTAACAGGAAAAAAACAGTTTTTTTTTTTTTTATGAGACGACTGTAGGGGTCCCGAGTTTGGCCGAAATGCAACATAATCAACAAGGCCAATCAAACACACACCAGCACACGCTTTCGCTTGATTACTTAGTAACATGAACTTCTGCTGTTTTCTTTGTGATGGTTGCAGCGGAGGATAAAATTGTTGCCACTGATAATTTTCCAGAGTTGTAAAATCCTGTTTCATAGAATTACAAACTGCTGTGCAGCATTTTGGCGCCTGATAGGCCTTTAAACTCTTGAATCTATTACTCACACCAGATCTAGATTATCGGCTCTGCTAATACTGCTGTTTTTGGTATGGCTTTCTGGCATCCCGCTAACCTCTTCTCTTTGCTTCCATCTCCACCTTTTGACCTGAAACTCAACTCTTTAGCTCTGCTCCCCCAATAACTTCTCACCCTGCACCCCCATCCCACCTCAGTCCTGCTCCGTTGTATCCCGTAAACCACACCTCACCTCCTCCTGCCCTCCCAACACTGAACTCACCTCCTTCCCTCTCTCCAACCCCCAATTTCTCACCCTGCCCTCCCTCCCCTCCCGCCAGCTGTAACCCTAAACTTACCTTTAAACATAGTTAGCCCCCCTCTCGCTCCACACACCTCAGCTCACCCTGAGCCGGCCCTGTGGCCTGACCTTGCCTCCTCTCCATTTTAACTCTCCCATAACTTCACACAGAGCTGAACTTGTGCCCTGAACGCCGCCTTTCTCAACCACACAAAGATGTGCAAACACGCAGAAATGCTTCCGATCTCGTCTTCTTGCTTTCCCTCTGTACAACACAGTTTGTGTGTTTGAGCTAATTGATCTGTCCTCATAAAAACGTCTGTTACACAACATGTTACCTAAGAACACAGACAAAGGCTGCATCTGAAATCAATCACTGCTTCACAATCTAGGGAAATCTGTGGAAAACAGAAAAGAAGTTAAAAGGCCAAAGAGGAAGTTAGCACCACCCTGGTTCCCTTTTACCACTGTGTTCTGGATCATTCTGGGATATAAGCTCTGTGGCAAACTAACATTTGTGATAATTAGACTTCTATGATTTTTTAAGAGCAAATACGATTACCAGAAGTAAAAAGCTTACGTCAGGCTACAAACGAACTACATCACAGTTGCATGACTGTGAGTACACACAACGAGGCTATTATTATTATTATTATTATTATTATTATTATTATTATCTGCCATCAGTATTATTTTTGTTATTATTTTTGTATTATTGTTTTACTTTTTATTTATTTTTGCATATTTTGGCCATCCAATGGCGTGATTTGATGTTACGCAGCATGGACTGCGTTCATTCATTCATAAATATTTGCAAAAACAAAATCGAGCCAGTTTCAAACAAACTGAGAGAGTCGGTGAATAAAGGCCTTCAGTCTCTTCATCTGTCTCATCACCTTCTTTCCTCTCTTCCCTTCTCAACATTCTCAGAAACAATGATTTAAAAAATGCATTTCTTGGCTCGCAGACGTACGTCAGCTCACTTTCATTGTGAACCCCCCCCCCCCCTCTGTGGTCGTTGGAAGGTCATACACTCACGAAACATCCGTCGGGTTTCTCTCCCAATTCACAGCCATCCGCTCTCCAATATATTCTCACATTCTCTGCAGTTATCACATTCTCAGATGTTAGTCGAGAGGGCAAGAGGTCTTCTGGATTCACACACACACACACACACACACACACACACACACACACACACACACACACACACACACACACACACACACACACACACACACACACACACACACACCACAGCGAGCCTCTGACCAACCCTTGTTCGTTGGTTGACCCTTGCCTCTCTCTTCTGCGCTCTCACCTTGTAACTTTACGCTTATTTTCACATCGCACGCACACATAGGTGGAAAAACAAAATCCTCTCACAACCCACCAAAATAGATATCCAGCATCACCTTAACAGGTTCTCTCTCCCTCCGCACACACTCTGAGACACACTCGGCCGACCTAGGAGTAACTCAGTGAAGTCAGCCAATAAAACACAGAGGAATCGTCGGCACGTAACTTGACATTCTAGTGGTTTGTTTGGATAACCTCTCGCTGTGCCGAACCAACACACACACACACACACACACACACACGTACTACAGCACACAGTATTTTACATTTACGACTCTCCGGATCCTGCTCGACCCCACCGCCTGGCTCGGCCCTCGGCGCTGCCCTCCCGTCCACCTCGCCACACACACACACACACACACACACACACATTTAGAAGCCTCTGTTTTCCCAGCAATTATCTCCAAACTAAACAATTACCCACAAGCGGTAACTACAGACCCGAGCTATTGTGAAAGCCATACGTTTTTAGCTGCGTCGCTCTAGGCGTGACAGTGTGATTCAGGTTATGAAATATCTCACTGGTCACATTTTCTTCTTGTCAAACACATGCATGTCAGGAGGCGTGAGCCCATATTTACCATAATACTAAAAGGGTGCTGTGATCTTTGCAGGGATCTTCACCAAACAAAGATGCTTTTTTAAGTCTGTAGAAAATGAAATGATATAAATATTCAACTCAAAATGCACATTTAACAAAGACTGCGTCTCCTGTGATTTGAACATTGCAGTAGGCCACATTGCTATTTCAATAAAATTGTGATTAATCAGCCCTAAAAATACGACATTTTTGCAACTCAAATGTTTGTTTTGTAATCTTTGTTTTTTTGAATAGTGAATTACTGGATACCGGATCAAGGCAACACATCCACGTTTCAAACTTTATAAACTAACTTGTAAAATCTGTATAAACATTTCTCTTCTTAATGGGACGCCAGGTTTGGCCTGAGACCTGTTCCCAGTGTCTCTGCAATACAAATACATTTCCTAATTATCTCTGGACTGAAATTCAGCGAAACAGTGCATCTTAAAATCACAATCTTGTGTTCAGCTTCTACTGGAGAGTTCTGATGTGGTTCATGATTTACAGTCGGGTTGTTGGACGGCAGTCAACGGCCGTTAAAGCTCCGCTCACCTCTTACGTATAAATCACTGCATGGAACAATTTCCCTAAATATTCCTCCTTAATTGCTGCATGCACATTGTGTGTGTGTGTGTGGTTGCCGTGCTGTAGTTTATATAACTTTAAGGCCGTACATGTGCACATACTATTTTGTTTGCCTGATCCCCCTGCTGTGTTCCAGGTCTGTATTTACGAGACTCTGGGCTCCCACCGAAAACCAAATCTTCTTTAACTTTTACCTCAACATGACCTTCGGCTCAGTGTGTGTATGTGTGTGAACAACATGCCAACAGTGTCATCATTACCTCACACTGACCTCCATGTGTGTGTGTGTGTGTGTGTGAGAAGCAGAATCGTTTTCACCTCTTTACCTCTCCGACTCTGAACTCCCCACAAACACACTTTCTTTACAATCTGTGTGTGCGCTTTTATGTCAGGACAGTGGATCAGGATTACCTTTACCTCTCACCTAATCCTGACCTTGACCTCTTGACAAAAACTCTCTTTCACAATATAAAACACTGTAATGGCGGCGTTTTTCACCCGCCGCTTCAAAGGGACGCACTGAGGTTTTGGGGGGAAACTGGCACATTAGTCATTTTACCTGTTAGGTTATGAGAACACGGACACCAAAATCATCCATGTGCGCCTCATAGATCATCCCGTGCACTTCAACATACGCCATCACTCCTCTAAATTTTGTCGTTTTAAGGTACCAAAAGTTTCACGACCCCAGATTGGATGTGAAAATGGTGTAAATGTGATACTTTTGGGTGAATAAATCTGTCTTATAGATTTGTATCTTTCTTATAGATTTAAAGCCGCTCGATGCTGAGCAGTAGTCCTGCCACATGTGCCAATAATGGGCTAATGTTAGTCAACAGTAGCACCTGTAGGGTCAGGAGGTCTTGGTCTTATTCTGGATCCTAAGCTTCCAATAGGTGGTCACAGGTCTTCCTGAGGTCCACAAGAAAAGGTAAAACAAGCCAAATATAAAGAGCAGAA
>CAMQGK010000008.1:16347500-16715000 GCA_947000775.1 Pterois miles
CCAGCTCTCCAACTGGTCAATGTGGCATCCAGCTGAAATTAAAAAGCCCTGCACTGACCGTTCTCTTACCTCGCAGTAACAACCGTTGTTGTTCCTCAACTGGCAAAATCCACCACTCACATTTTCAGAGAAGGTATTTGAGAAATTTCGCCCACCTGTGTTTCCTTACGTTGGCGATGTGTTGGCGAGGTGAAGCGGCTTTTGAAACCGTGACATGAAAGCTGGTGAGGATACGCCGGCTGGCAGCTGGGTGAGCGCACATGTGTGTGCATGATTTGTTAATATGTACACTCGCGTTATCAACTGGACTGCTTTTACAAGCACATGGGCATGATCAGCAAATAGGTGAATAAAAAAAAGGAATTGCACTATAAACACCAGCTGGAACGTGAGTGTGTTCATATGTTTGTGTGTGTGCAGCAGCGCTATAAAGCCATGGAGGAATGTGCTTTCGCTCTTTAATGAGGTTCATCAAAACAGTGAGGCGTCAAGAAATGAGCCTCTTCACACGCGAGGCAAAGAAACGAGGGATGAGGAGGGGTTCAATATCACATATAGACAACAGCGATGGACAGACCACCATCTACGTACACTTGGAATCTCTATTAAACCAATATTAGCAATTAAAGCAGCATAAATCCACTTTTTTCCAATTATTTTACCAAAAAAAAAACATTTTTCTTGGGATGTCTTACTGATTTTTTTCAGATATTTTAAGCACCAGAAAGCTGAGGGGAACCTGCACAGTTGGGTGATACTTCTTTGGGTATGTCACTACAAGATAAGATAAGGTAAGATAAGATGAACCTTTATTCATCAAACAAGAAACCCTGTTCACGCTGCATACAGTCATGTGACCTACTGCTAATATCAAGACCAATACTGTAGATAAGACCACCTAAACCGAGACCAAGTCATGACTAAAACCGGAGTGTATCCAGACCCAGACGAGACCGAGACTTTGAGGGGTGGAGACCAAGTCAAGACCACGACCAAGGCAGGATGGGACCAGTGTGAGTCCCACAATGAACGGCGCACTTCTAATAAAATGTGGAACATGCAAACCATCGGCAGGTTCCACAAACTGATCTGAAAGATCCACGTTTCCATAAACACACCCAGAAAAACAAATACAGATTTGTTTATTGCCATATATACACTGTATATTTGTGTATGTATGGAAGTATGCCTGACAAATGTCTTGACAAAATACTCAAAAGACTTAACAGAGGAGTTTTTTTGTTTCCTTTGTTTTCTGTGAGCAACCACAGTAATGATTTTAACAAAAAAATCAGACCAAGTTAAAATGCAGTTGATTCAGAGACGAGACCAAGACCATCAAAAAGTGGTCTCGAGACCAAGACTGATCTCTAGGACTACAACGCTGATAAAGACAACGAGTAGTGTAGCTGTGAAGAAAGAAACACCTACCTGGAGGAGTCCATCAGCAGTAGGACGTCTTCAGCTGCAGGGAATTCAAACCTGAAATGACAACATGAAAAATTAATATGACATAAGTGGAGCGCGAATACCAAACTTATTGACCTGAGGAGAGGTTTTTCTCTTTAACATTTCCATTCTTGTCAACTGAAAGGGGACATATGGCACATATGCTTGTGCTCATACTGTGGGTACCTGGAGCACCTACCAATCCACAAACTGTGAAATAAGAGAAGCCAGTCAGCTGTTTGTGGGCTGTCCAGATCAGAAAACATATTCAACAAGCCATTCAGAGTTGACTCCCCTTCCTATGTCACATGCAGGTGTATTAGAATATGAAGAAAATTTAAAGAGACAGATGCTGAAACAGCAGTCACCAGTCAGGGTGAGCATAGAGGCATTAAAACATGTTCTAGTAGAAACTCACAAGTATGAACCTGAAAATGAGCATAGTGGACTAAAATAACCTTCTTCTTCATAAAGTAATAAAGATGCATGTTAACTTTGTTGGAGCGGCACACCGACGTTTTGGAAAAGGTTGTTCATAAAAAAGAACAGCAGTCAAAGGTTTAAAGACTTGAAACAAAGCGTAACATGTAAAACTACAAGTGCAGAGGCCTCTGACGTGAGACGACCACGGGTTTTATAAGACGGAGAGGGAGAGATTTAAAACTGAATGGGTAAACAGGGAGGAATGTACATGGCGCAGACACACTGACAGAAAGAAGAAAATCGGAGGTTAAAGGCGAGTTCAGTCTGTAAAACAGAAGAGGAGAAAACGGCAGGATTTACAGGGATAGAGGAAGAAAAGGGAGATTAAGGAGAAAGAGGACAGAGTGGAGATTTAGTGATCGAAGCAAAACTGAGGTTTTCTTTCCAAATCTGAAAAGTTTCTTCTTCTTGATTCCCCATGATGATGCTAAATCTTACAGCCCACATGCAGTGTGTGTGTGTGTGTGTGTGTGTGTGTGTGTGTGTGTGTGTGTGTGTGCGTACGAGTGTGTATGTGCAGCGTATATAAATCTACAGCAAGTTTTCTTTCGCTCCGCTCGAGTGGAATATTTTTCTAATGAGTGTTTTATTCCTCCGACCATCACATGAACACACAGCATCAGAGACGAGCATGTGGAAATGAAATCAAGAGCGAGACGGAGGGCTCGCAGAGGCCAAGGGACACACACACATTCATATACACTGAGAAACACACACACACACACTTCACTCATGCTTTGATCTACAGTATATGTGAACCGAGGCCGATTGAAGGAGGCTGAGACACGGGAGGACACGGGAGGACACGGGAGGACAGGGGAAGACACGGGAGGACAGGGGAGGACACGGGGGACACGGGGGGACACGGGAGGACACGGGAGGACAGGGGAGGACAGGGGAAGACACAGGAGGACACGGGGGACACGGGGGGACACGGGAGGACACGGGAGGACAGGGGAAGACACAGGAGGACACGGGGGACACGGGGGGACACGGGAGGACAGGGGAGGACAGGGGAAGACACAGGAGGACACGGGAGGACACGGGAGGACAGGGGAAGACACGGGAAGACAGGGGAAGACAGGGGAAGACACAGGAGGACACGGGAGGACAGGGGAAGACACAGGAGGACACGGGGGGACATGGGGGGGACACAGGAGGACAGGGGAAGACGGGTCTCGGCATATGAGGTATAAAAAATACTCAATGTAACCGGAGCTGCAGTCGTGCATTGCGATTGGCTCAATTTTGGCGAATACAGACCAGGTTTTACTGCACATGTGTCGTACCCCAAAGATATGAAGCATTGCTGAGGTGTGACCCAGCCTCCTTCAATAGGCCTTGATTTGAACTAGGAAGTACAGAGTGACAAACGGCGCATGGAGAGGAGGTCGGGTGGATGAGAGGGTCTTTCACCCAGGAGACTGGTGTTCATATCCCTTGTGAGACCAGAAGTCAACATTGATTTATTTGTCATGTAATTTCCAAACTAACGCCACTTCCATTGTTATTTTTACCCAAACAATGACTTATTTGTCCTGTAATTTCTGTACTTGCGTAACGTCACTTCTGTAGTTTATTTTATTTTAACCCAAACGTTGATTTATCTGTCACATGACTTCTGTATTTAAGTAACACCGCTTACATAATTGTGACAAAGCTTATTTGTCACGTAACTTATGTACTTGCGTAATGTCACTTCTGTAGTTATTTAAACCCAAATGTTGACTTCTTTGTCATGTAATTTCTGTACCCAAGCAACGTCACTTCTGTGGTTATTTAAACCAAGATAGTGACTCGTTCATGTAACTTCTGTACTTCGGTAATGCCACTTCATAGCGATATTAACCCAAACGATTTACGCCACTTCTGTAGTTATTTTAATCAAAACCCTGCTTTTTTTCCTAAACTTAACCAAGTTGTTTCCTGTGAAGACAGAAGTTTATTTTGAAAAGACTGCATGCATGTAATGAGTAGAAATCGAAACATGTTGCTGGACATTCGTAGCATGCTCTCTCTCTCTTTTTGTCTTGTTGCTGCCCACCCTGCAAACAACCAAAAAGCACACATTTCCTGGCAGTGGAAACATGGAGGATGTCAAAATAAAATGAGCAAAATCAACAAACATCTGTGTGTGACCTCTCGCACTCCTCCTAAAGGACTTCATATGTGTTTACGGACTGTAAACTGTACGTGAGCAACAGTTCATAAGTATAGAAAAACAAGCATGCTTCTGCTTGTGTCAGTTTTCCTCTGTATCTGCACCAAAAACAGAGTCAACGCCAAAACATCCAGGTTTTCATAACAGTTTCAGGAAGACATCAAAGGTTGTGACCTCCATCGCCTTCCTGTATCTCTGGCCTGTGTGTGGAGTCACCAGATAACATCTCTGATCTTTTATCGCTCTGGTTTTATTGTTAACGGCTGCAGATTCACCTGCCAGACAACAAGCTCATTCAGCCTCTGCAACCTTTTGGCCTTCACTTCACCCTGTGGCAGTGGTTCAGCCAGAGAAAAGGAGATGAGGAAGAAGATTAAATGTGAATGCAAGACTTGTACAAAATCAGACTGTCTTTTAGCTCAGGCTAAAAACTTCAAAAGTCCTGGAATGATCCTGCATCTTCTGAATTTTTTGGCATTTCTTTTTTTTTTTTTTGTCTTTATCCAAAACAGCTTACAGCTCTATGAGGGCATTTTGCACAAGTGGCAACAAAAGTCCCAACTACGGCGGCCCTGACAGGCCAAACATCACAGTTTTTAAAAAGCGTTTTTAAAATCGAATGATAGGCTGAGATTCTTGTGTATTTTATGTCATGATAATCTGTCAGAGGACCTAACCAATGACGACAACAACAACAACAAGCGCTCTTTCGCTCCAAAGTAGTGAAGAAAAGATAAAAGTTAACCTTGAAAATGAGAGAAACATTTTTTTAAACATTTTGTCATTTAATTTGAAGGAATAGTTTGTCTTTTAGGACTATTACCACTCTGCTGTACGATAACGATGAGGTTAGAGCTAGCAGGCGATTAGCTTAGCATAAGGACTGGAGCCAGGGGGAAACTGGTGCAGTAATTTCCTCTACAACAGTTTGTTTTTGCATTTCCTTCGTGAACAGATTAAACCCGACAAGGTCTTATGCGTTAACTACTGAGCTCTGAAGTGCTGGTAGGCAGAGCTAGGTTAGCTGTTTCCTGTCTTTATGCTAAGCTAACGTCTTATAGTCTCACGATACCAGACAATAGCACAATTGATTCCTACATGCAAAGTTGTTGCTAGAACAGCAGCAAGAACTGCCGCTAACAAACACCCTGAGCATGAACTGCAAACGGAGAGAGGCCAATCACAACGATTTATTTTCATATTGTTTGTATGACACCTTACGAAAAAGTTCAGCCTCATTTTTGGCCTAAAAATGGCCAGTGACATGCGACACGTGTCAATTTCCACTCCAGCCTTTTCTTCGTTAGGTTTAGGCAATAAAACTACTTCAGGAAAAGATCACGGTTTGGTTAAAATAACTACAGAAGTAGCGTAACTTACGGAAGGGAAGCTACATGTCAAATAAATCAATCTGGTTTCAGAGGACAAGGACACCGGTCTCCTGGGCCAAAGTCTTGTGTTTTTTCACCCATCCATCCACCCCGACCTCTTCCGGAAATGCCACGTGGAGTTATCGTGGAGTTAGCCGGGAGGGAGTCGGATATTCTGGAGGACTAAAACCTGTGAGTGTTTTGCTGGTGGGAGGAGAAATCTGAGATTATTTTTATGCTTTAAACTTAGCATTCTGTGTTTCTGCTATGACAGTGTTGCAAGAAACGCCCTAATATAAAGACTTTGGATTGGTTCTGCTATGTAGTTTTTTTTAAAACTCTATAATTGTTTCCACCCAGTTTTAGCAGCAAAACTAGATTAGACTTGTGAGTGTAATTGTGTTATGGCTCTAGCTTCATATTTAGCATACAGACATAGAGGAATATATATAATTAGGGGGGGGGGCCCGGAAGGGGGAGGGGGGCCCGAGGAAAAAAAAAAAAAAAAAAAAAAAAAAAAAGGGGGGGAAAAAAAAGAGGCCCCGAGAGAGGTATCAATCAAAATCAATAGAACACCTGACAAGACAGAGAATAAGTGTATTTCCCAAAATGTCAAACTAGGAATTAAAACAACAATCACATTTCAAATCTCACCCATGATCAAATGATGAGTTACTGCAGTTCAGAGCTGATCTGATTTGTCGTGAGGTCGTTTTCAGGTCATCGAGGCCCAGAAAACATATGTAAGTTCGTGACCTGGGGCTCGTTCAACCACTTGTTATGGAGCCAGTCATCATGTCTGCAGATCCACTGAGAAAACAAAACGCCTGGTAGGATCTCATCACTTCTTTGTGTTCCTCACTGATTCAATCAGTCTTGTTTGCTGCAGATTTCTCTGACTGATACAACTGGGCACAATATGTTGAATACGCAATACACATCTTTCTTTTATTTAGTCTACCAGCTTGTTGTGTTTGAGAGATGCTTTGTTAATGTGAGGCTCCGTCAGTGCTGGAAGTTTATTTTAGAGTTCAGATTACTGTGGGGTTCTTTGTAGGTGACCTTGTGTTTTTACTCATGCCTGTGTGCTGTCTGGTAGCTTTAAAGCTTGTGCATAAAGGTATTTTTATAGAAGTGAGGTCTTATCGGTGTGTTCAGACCACGTACATACATGACTGCGTATAAGAAGTGGACGTAGTCACTGTGACATCACCCATTGGTTTGTCGAATTCTGTATTTTGGTCGTCGCCATCTTGATTTTTTGCACCCAGAAGTGACATGAGAGGGTGGAGCTAAGCACAAAAATGTTATACTTAATTATTTGATGAACTGAAAACACACTGTGAAAGGGTTAAAAACGAAACACAGACAACTCTCAGACCGGACAACACTGTGGTAGCGACCTGTCAATCAAAAGGTAGCCCCGCCCTAAAGCATCCCCTGCTTTAAATGGGACCATAATTCACTAAATGAACATCATGCTGTACTGGAGAAGACTTGAAACTAGCATTCGAGACCATATACTTACGAGGTTTACTGAGGTAATAAATCAGAGAGAAGTAGGCTCATTTTTTATATACACTCCCTCAGCTCTTACCTTTCACAATAAAAGCTCTAGGCATATAATATTCACAGACAAGTATTTTGTATTTTTGTGTCGTATTCATGACGCCCCTGATGGGTAACAGCCTTTACTCTGTGCTATTACTGCCAAGATGGCGATGGCCAGAAGCACCCACTTCCAGCTTTACAATGGCTCTTCACAAACCTCCAGTGTGGCTGACGTCACAGAGGCTACAGCCATATTTTGTACAATATATGTATTTGATGCAACATCCTATCAACCATGGCCAGAAGTACAGTGAGCATGTCTGTAAAGGGGGGACTGGTGGGAACCCAGAGAACCCATTTACATTCACACATCTGGAGGTCAGAGGTCAACGGACTCCTTTGAACATGGCATGACAGTTTTTCCTCAACATAATTTAGTAAGTCTGGAGCATCATTTAACCTCCTTCATGACAAGCTAGTATGACAATGTTTGTACCAATGGATTCTTTAGGTTTTCTACTTTCATATGATGCCAGTATCTCCACTCTGTGTTAATGAGTTAATAAAATTAGTGGTGTTAAAATGTTAACACGTTATTATCTCGTTAACTTTGACAACCCTAATCTTTCAACCCGAAATCTTTCCATCCTTTGCTGAAACTTGGCCTCAGACAGCAGCCTTCAGCGGCAGCTCAGATAAGATGGCCGACGTTGTTAAGGACAATCTAACCAATCTGACCTTCACTGGGAGTTCGCGAACTGGAGGGAGCCTGCGTCTTATCGGCCTCAGTGTGGCTTCCCGTCTCTGCCTGTTCAGATAACACATTTGTTGCCCAAATAACATTTTATTTCTGTCTGCAGAAAAGTGATGACGCCGAACTGTCAAAAATCTGTTTTATTCCTCCTTTATTTTTCTTCCCGCTCTATATTAATCCCATATTCTGTATATTCCATTGTTTCATATATTCTGCACATATATCACTCTCTTTTTTCATCTTGACACCTCAGAGTATCATTCTTACACTGCATCCTCCATGTGAACTCTCCGCTGGCAAGGGAACCACTCAGGTGCTTCTCCATATACAGTTTATATATATATATATATGTATATACGGTGTATATACATATGTGTGTGCAAGTATGATATGTGCAAAGGAAGCATGTGTCTGGAGTGTGTTTGTGTGTGACAATACAGTCCTGTTTGTTTGCAGTGTGTGTGTGTGTGTGTGTGTGTGTGTGTGTGTGAGAGAGAGAGAGTCAGGTGTCGAGTTTAAACTCCGATCGACCCAACCTGGGAATGATCTAGTCTCAGCGGGGGAAGCCAAAACTGCTCCTCTATATACTGTATGTGTGTGTGTGTCTAACCCAGGGATGACTCACAAACCATCTGGAGGCCAGATGCAGGTTAGAAAACGTCTCTCTCTCTCTCTCTCTCTCTCTCTCTCTCTCTCTCTCTCTCTCTCCCTCTCTCCCTCCTTTCCTCCAGTTGCTGTTAGTTCCCTTAGTTAACCCACGAACTTTGACCTCTACGCTGTGGCATGGCTGTGTGAGTCTTCCTGTTTGTGTAAACGGCGAGGTCGTGACCTTTCTCAGAGGTCGTGAACTCTCCCTCGGTGACCTCTGGAGTTCAAGTTCACTAATTGACCCCGTTCCCACTCAAACGGCCTCCATCTTTCTCACCTCATACAGTGATTAAGTCTGGGAAACTACACCCTAAAATGTGTTACAGGCTGGTCTCTGAGGCCCTAACAGTAGTATTCAGACCTGTATGACATTAAGCTTCTAATAGGTAAAACACTACAGGTGGGTACAGGTACCTTTAAGCCAAGGGTTAGGGACATAAAAGCCAGATCTAGCGGTTTATCAATGTATTTTTACATCCTCTCTTCTCTGTTTGTGTTTGTTTGTTACACAGCGTGGGCGTGACAAATCAACGACACAGAAATGAGAAATACTCATCTGTGAATACTATATGTCTATGGCTTTTATTGTGAAAGGTAAAACAGGAAGGAGTAGATCTGGTCTGGGCTGCCTTTGTCACGGCTGAACGTTTTGGTTCAGACTACAGAGCCTCTGTGTTTTATAATCCTCATAAATATCTGCATAACGTTATTATTAGTTGATGCCTTCACTTGTGATGAAAATTCAACCTTGTTCCTGAAATTATGTGAAACTTTTTCATCACATTGTGAGAGAAATTATCCATGACAAAAAGGTTTGAAAAAATATACTGACGTGTGAATTAAACACACAAAAATGTGCTGCAGGTGCAAAAATTCACACAAGATTTGGATGCAGACAACTAGCAGGTACATATACATATACTATATATACAGTATATACACAAATAGACACATACTGAATATATACACTGCATGCTGCCAAGTGATGGTGGTTTTACACTATGATTGGCTTTAACATCGATCCATCTTTTTTGTGTTATTGCTGCTGAATCAGTTTGACATCCTCAAATATCCTCTGATTGCAGGCTAGACGCTTCTGTCTGCTTCTCGCTGAAATTGCTTTTTTCTTTTTCCAAAATTTAGCTACATATTTATGTAGAAAGAGCAGTTGGTGACAACGTGGGCTTCATGTAGCTCTGACAGCTTGAGGGAGTAATTTTGCAATTAAGGTAAAAAACTGTACTGACATTATTACGTCTGCCGAGGCCAAAGCGTTGGCTGGTTGGGTTGCCTGTTAGCAGGACTACTCCACCATGCGATGGATTTGAATGAAAGTTTTTGGAGGGCTGGGGTGGCGATCCAGATGATTATTCAGTTTCAGGAATCTCAAGGATTCCGATCAGCCATAACATTAAGACCAACTGTAGATTTTAACAAAAAATAATAACATTTTTTACATTTTATTCAGTATGTAAGTAATCTGATGATAGTTATCTGTTCATCCATGGGTACACTGTAAACAGGGACTGCTAGTAATTCAGTAATCATTTAAATGCTGCCAAAGTTACTTTAGCTTATCAAAATGGACCATAACACACAGCTCAGGGGGGCAATTCAACATGGAAAATGCCAGGAATTGAAAACATGAATAATATTTGTTTAATTACATCGCAAATTAATCCACTTTAATCCATAATGGGAGAAAAAAGCTGCTTCTTAAAAGTGTACAACTTTGCTTCACTGCAAATAAACTTTAAATGGTGCCAGTTTGTCAGTACAACGTTATAAATGGTCAATGGACTTGCATTGAAATAGCAATTTTCTAGTCTCCCGACCACTCAAAGCGCTCTACAATACACGTTACAGTCACACACATTCATACACTGATGGCAGAGGCTGCTGAGGTGCCAACGTCGCCCATCAGGATTGTGAATTTCCCCACTGTGGGACCAATAAAGGAATATTTATCTTATCTTATCTTAATCTGAAAGTCATTCACACACTGATGGCTGAGCCTTCGGGAGCAGTTTGGGGTTAAGTGTCTGGCTCAAGGACACATCGACACGTGACTGGAGCAGCCAGAGATCGAACCACCGACCTGCCGACTGGTTCCGATTACCCTCCGAGCCACAGCCGCTCCAACAACATTATACTTCCTGTTTACATCTCACAGCATTATGGGAACTGTAGTCTCAGAGAAGCAGTTGCTCTGCATCCCTTGTTGTTGACATGGAGCTAACAATTTTATCTATCTGTGGTTACATCTATAACAATACATCATATAAGTTCACAAGACCGAGGTTTACAGATAATATCAGATAATTGTATCTATCTGACTCCTGGGAGACACACTGTGGAAACTTAATGAGGATAATGTCTTAAGTGCAGCCACAATGTTCCCTCAACACAAGAACAAAGAGGATCTTTCACAGTGGTAATGCTGCAGGCCATTCTTTGGAGATGAAACACGTGTTTATTTGCTGTCAAATATTTCTCCAACACAACGACCCCGAGCCTTACCAGTAAATCATCATGTGTCTTCCCCTACCAGTAAACCCGTAAAACATCAGCGTAACAAGACAGCAGAGCCGGAGTTCTGACTATTGGTGGGCCAAACGTTCTGACTTCACCCCCAGAGAGGCCGAGTTTGTGCATGGGCTGGCGAGCGTGGACATACTTAGGATCTGAACATTGGACTGCTGTGAATCTTTTGTGTATTTGTATGTGATTGTTAGAAATGAGGTTTGACAGGAGAGTTCCTGACTGGACCTGGAAGTTGTTTGGTGTTTGAGAAGAATATTAAGGGGTTATTAGTAGGGTTTGGAAAAAATAAAATCAATTCATCTGTGTATCACAATTTTTTTATTATGATTTGTATTACGGAGCGAGCTGAGATGAGAAAGTAGAAAATGGCGGAGGGTCTGTGTGGACTCGACCTGCACCCTCACCTGTTAAATCCAGCGTGGCAAACACTACACATCCAGCAAAGGAGGGAAACACTTTGGGTTTCACACATTGCAGGAAAAGCAGAGCTAGACATCACGGCTAAAGCTACATGCTAACTCTGTCACAGACAGGAAACGATATCATATCACGGTAACGTGCGGTCCGGCCGGCCGTTACTCTCACCTCTGTGGTCCAACGAGCCAACACTACAACTGTAGAGCACCATATACTGTCCCTTATAAATTGAATAGAAAATACCACTAATTTGTGATGGAAACCCATAATATTTATTATAAATAATTCCTGACAATAACTGATATATTTGACCTCAGCACATGCTGAAAATCAAACATTGTAATGTATTAATTGAGATATTTCCCAAAGTAAAAGTCCCTAGAAGTGTATGATTAAATTTTTCCCATGGTCGAGTGTTGAAAAAGTTAACAAAAATCACAACACATCGTAACATCGAATCACCACCGAAGTATCGTGACAGTATTGATTCAGGAGACAGGTGAAGTGTCCCGGCCCTGGTTATTATATTTCATTTGATAGGCCAGTAAGGCTCTATCAGTGCTTCTGTTAGAACGAAACAAAGAATAAATGGATTTCCTCCTTGAGAAAGATGCAAAAAAAGAAAGAAAGAAAGAAAAAAATAGGGCAATAATTCAAAAAACCTTTTCCTAAATTGACATTTCTAAACCTTCTGTCTTGTGTTGAAAAACCGCTTTCCTCAGATATTTTAAACAGGTTAAAGCTTTCCAACTTGCTCTCTGTTGTCAACACCCTCCCTAAGTGCTCCACAGGGTGCTTTTATTTTGAAGGAGGATCAGAGGGGAAGCGCAGCAGCTGGATCGGATTCATCAATATGCATGAGCTTTTGGTTTTTCTCGCTATGTGCACATAATACAAACAAAAGGGGAGAGGACGCAAACCACAGTACGACCACAAAGTGCAGCCAGACTGCAGTTTAGTGAGTTGTTACCTGCCGTTTGGAGGATGTTTGTCTCTCAGGACACTGCTCAGGCCCTGTGGTTACATTTGGGACAAATTCAGCCTTAAATGACAGTAGAGACACTCAGGTTGGGATTCAAACTCAAGCAGCTGAACCACCAGAACATCCAGATGTTTAGCCAGACGAACTGCTGTATATTATTTACATTTATTTCACTGAAGTCTCTAAGTGTCATAGTTATTTAATACACAGCTTTTTGAATATTCACTTCTGATTGGTCAATCATATTATGTCTTAACAGCAGACCGTTGCTATGTATAACAGACTGTTGTTGTTGTTGTTAGTAAGTAGTCGTGTACTAAATGGGATAATGCACAGCCGGCGGGTCATTGTTGGGAATAAACCTTCAGGGCGACGCACGTCATGTCCCTTTGACTCGCTGTGCATTATCCCTTACTTATATTATCTCACTATTATTACACAGCTTTGTTAAATACACAGTTCTGATTGGTCAATCACGGCGTCCTGTGGTCTGTTATTTCTTTAGAGCAGACCATTGCTATGGACTATGGAGGATCATTTTTGTGTCAAATTATCATAGTATTTTCATCTTCACTGACCTGTATGAAAAGGTGCTATATGTAAGAGATAATAATGAAATAATAATAATAATAATAATAATAATAATAATAATAATAATAATAATAATAATAATATAAACTTGGAGAGTAACATTGTCCCACTTAGACCAGGGCCACATGACAAGAAAATACCTTACGTAATCAAATGAAAAATAAGGAGTACTAAACTTTGATCTTGACCTCAGCTGTAAAAGTCATGAAGATGTACAGCAGTTCCTGAGGCTTTGATTTAGAACTACAAACAAACATCACAGGCGCCAACTTATACTGTTGACATACTAAAGGTTCATCCAGCCAATCACAACCAAGAATTCTCATAAACTCTCATAAAGTTTGACCGACTGTGTAAAGACATTGCAATATACTGAATATTCAATATAAACAAACTGGTATCCATAGCAACAGCTGACGCCAGGACAGATCACAGCAGACAAGAAGACTTCTAGATTGTTGGGAGGATACAGATCCAGTTCTGGAACCAGCTGAGACACAAATATCACTCAGCAGGAGGCACACTGTTCAACAGGCAGCACTGAAAATGGAGGAAAACCACCAAAATCCTCCTGTAGTCAGGTCTGACTTACATTGGTTCTGATTCTAAGGAGGTTAAACCTTCAACAGACGTCCATCTCAGTTCACTGGAGCACCACGTTGGAGGTGAACTGAAGGACAGCGAGGCGAGTTGGCCACGTCTACATGCCTAAATGCATTGAGTTGTGGCCATGTGATTGGCTGATTAGTTATTTGTGTTAACAAGCAATTGAAGAGGTGTACCTAATTATGTGGCCGGTGAGTGTAAGTGTGATGCAACATGAACAGCAAGTGAAATGCCGCCTATGCAAACAGGCATCATTAGCAACCTGCAATCACACAGAGCAACAAACTGCAGCACAGCTTGGTAAAGACGCTGAAACACATCTGCCCACCAGAGAACATAAATGTAATATGAAGGCGTCACAATATGCGGTAAAAACATAATGCAACATATCTGGAATAGTCACGTAACCTTCACTTCTTCCTGGCTGTCAGCGGCGTTCGCTTCCAGCTACGATTACGCTGTGTCTAATATTACTGTAATCTTAATAAATCATAGGAGCAAAACAGCGGCGCAGCCATCACTACTTCTGTTTGGTAATGCTGCCGTCTCTCTCTCTGACATTTCCATGAACCAGCTCTTGATGTTCCTCAGATGAACAGAGGACAGGACGAGAGGAAGGATGAAAGACGGGTTGGGAAAAGAAACAATAGAAATCTGCCACACAGATGTATCTGTCTCTGTTTCCCAATGCTCATGTTGAAACTGGGGAAATCTCTCCAGTGTGAGTACACCAGAAAAGGATGCTCCGATGTGTCCGAGCTCATCGGGTGTGTGTGTGTGTGTGCTGATTTCATATCCGTTTAACACACTTTGGTTGGAACATTTGATGGAAATTCAGCCGAAAGAAACACCCACACCCGCATCGTATTTATGGTGGGACGTCACTGATGGTAAAGACGCGCTGACGCTGATAACTCTGCATGAGTGTGCATGTTTTAAACCAAAGCAACCACCTGCTACCGACCACTGTGTGTGGCTTTGAGATGGAAAATTACTGTACTGTTGCGACACTGTCAGTAACTGGTAACAAAGCTGCTGAAGCGGTAGAGAAAACAGGATGTGTTGAGGGCAAAAGAGGACTGATGTGGTGTGAAGGTGGAGAGAGAGGGAAGAAATTAAGGTGGTATCAAAGAGGACTGGGGGGGCAATCTTGGTGAGAAGCAAAAGTGATTAAGTAAAGTACATCAAGATGCATTAAAGGTGAAAACAGGATATTAAAGTGGTAGAGTATTAAAGAGAAGGATGGAATTAAGGTGGTATCAAGGGAAAGGAACAAAAAATTAAAATTAAGGAGGCATGGTTAATAGAAGGGGAGCAGGGCTTGAATTAAGGTGGAATAAGAGAAATATCTGAAGCAAGAATGGAAGAAATTCAGGTTTGATGGAAATGGTTTTTCCTGACTTGGGTTTTTGATACCCTACTTTAAAGTTTAATGCCAGTGTTTCCCATCGTTCTGAAGGAAGGACAAGGACTTTAAGGTGGAATGAGGGGGAGAGATGAAATTCGAGTTTGTGTGGAGTAAAGAGGGCAGAAAAGGTGGAGGAGGATTGCGGAAAATGGAGCCACGTTGAAGAAAACCACAGCATGACTCAGGAAAAAGACACTTCCACCAGTCGTACACCCCCTGTAGGGCGAGCGATGTGTGATGGTCTAAATGTTCTGAACTCAGCTAATTGGACCAATTTGTAGTTTCTGCACTCACACACACAGGAAGGCTTCTAGGTGGAAATTAGTGGTGTCTCTCCTCCTGCTGCTTCCCCATCTGAACAGGAAACAGACTGTAATCATATACTGATGCCTGAGTGAAACACAGCTGATGATGTGTCAGAGTCAGAGACAGCAGGAGACAGACTAGCTTAGCGCTCAAGGCTACATTAGCCGCTAACACACCCAAATCTGTAACTGAACTCTCAGTGGACGAGGTGCATTGTGGGTAATATGGGAGCAAGGTTTTGATAAAGAAGAAGAATGCGCACAATACAAAAGACGGTATCTCTGGATCTGCTGCATCAGCTTTTTAACTATTTTTTTGAATTATTACACGGCTTTGTTGAATCCTCGAGTCTGATTGGTCAATCACGCCGTTCTACAGTCTGTTATTTCTTCATAGCAGACGGTTGCTATGGACGCAGTTCTGACGTCGGACTCTGGAGGACCATTTCTGTGTCAAATTATTGATTTCTAAAGTAAGTAGCTGTGTAATAAGTGAGATGAAGTACAGCTAGCGAGTCGTCGTTGTGAAGTAAACCTCTTCAGGGCGACTCCTCCAATGACCGGCTCACTGTACATCATCCCTTATTGATATGTCATCTTATAAAATCCTATAAAATATTCTTTAGTCTAGCATTTCCAACATCAAGAAAAATAATAAACAATAATAATAAACTCTCCATTTGGGGCTTTGAGAGGCATTGATCAATTTGTTTCACGATTTTCAGACATTTTTTAACCAAATAGCTAATTGATTAATCGAGAACATAATCGACAGATTAATGAACAATGGAAATAATTGTTTGTTGCAGCTCTATACAGTATATGATATTTACAGGATGCTCAGATATGAGACTTGCATCTGTGACTGTACACCAATGTTATATTTCTGCTGCTGTCGTAGTTAAACCTCATGTCATCTGAGGGTTTACGGTTCTTGACAGGTAGGGCGAGTCCCAGCCCTCAAAACCCATTCAAAGAGTAAATGCAAAACCAAAGCAGACATTTCATGTTCGGTCAGACAAGCGAGACACAACAACCAGATGCCGACACCGTTTCCCTTTTGCCTCTTCAACCAGACGAGCAGGAGGACAGACAGCAGTTTATTTCCCTCCACCACGTTGTTTATTTGGCTGTTTGTGGGACACGAAACAAGACATCTGTCGCTGGAGACGTTTTGTCCAACCATGTTAACTGAAGCTAAACAAGCTCAGAACATGATCCGGGCGGTTCTGGCGCTCCCAGTAGGTGGTTTGGGACTCGATACTGTTCATTTCAAGCCAGACAGGAAGTTTTGGAGAAGAACATGTTGGATATCTGAAATACACTTTGGTTTGACTCGGTGTCCTACTTTATGTAATCCTTCTACATATGAGGCTTTTAAGGGAGTGGATTGCAATGAGTTTGCATCAGTTTTAAATCCTAATATTTACCCATTTTGTTCATATAAATGTTAAACAATTTTCTTATAACACTAAAGAAGTGAGGTGTCTTATGTACATACAGTATTTAGGTTGTTTAAAACAAACACAAGAAGAAGTGATTTTTCCAGGATGTGTAGTGCCGAGGTATCACATCAGCCATCACTTATAATTCATAACAGGCAGAGACAGTAAGTTTAAAAATAAAACTAGAAATAACCAGCTTGCGGTTGTATGTCAAGTTGTAGTTTACATCCGTGTCTGGTCCACAATGTCATCACTTCATTTTATTCTATTAGACATTTGAGTAAAATTAAAATAATTAGCATATGAATTCTTGAGTTATCATTAAAACAGGTTTTGGGTTAATAAAATCAAATATCAAATAAAATCAAATATCAAATAATCAAATATGAAGAAATTCCCACCCAGAGATATTATGTTCACAGGACAGATGTACAGCCTGAAAATATAATGCCTTCAGCAATGGCATAAACAGCATCATCAATATCGTCAACATTAACACAATGATAAGGGAAGGTCAAAAATATTCCTGTAGAAAAATAAATATAAAATGTCATTATGAAATATGAGTTAGTATTTCATGGATTTTGTCAAAAAATATGGCTGCCAATCGATTAAAATTTAAGTTAAATTTAATCGTGATTAATTGCAAAAAAAACACATTTATCTGTTCATAATGTACCTTAAAGGGAGATTTGTCAAGTATTGACAAGTGTGCTGCTTTATGCAAATGTATATACAGTATAAATGTATTATTAGAAATTATTTGACAACACAAAACAATGAGATATTTTGTCCAGAAACCATCACAGGTTCTGACTTTACTACAAAAAATATGCTCAAACTGCAGCCCAACAGGCAACAACAGCTGTCAGTGTGTCAGAGTGCTGACTTGACTATGACTTGATCCAGACTGACTGATTATCATAAAGTGGGCGTCTGTAAAGGGGAGACTGGTGGGGAACCAGAGAACCCATTTACATCCACACATCTGGAGGTCAGAGGTCAGTTTTTCCTCACCAAAATGTAGCCCAGCTTTGGAGCGTTATTTAGCCTCCTTCACCACAAGCTAGTATGACAGAGTTGGTGAAACTGATCCCACTACAACCTCTGAAAGATCAACACATTTGCGTTAACTCATTATGATCACGTTAGCGTTGACAGCCCTCATCTAAATATTTATAAAAGCATACCTACGTTCCAGAGCCCAAGATGATGTCTACAAACTGCTTGACCAACAGTCCAAAATCCTAATATATTTAATTCAAACTGACATAACAAAGAAAAGCAATGAATCGTCACATCTGAGGAGCTAGAACCAGATGTCTGGCGTTTTATGTTGATAAATGATTCCATTAATTGAAAGCATTGTCCGCTTCTTGAAATCAGCTATACAGTCATAGGAACTGCGGTTATAATATTTCCAAGACAGAAGCCCAATCATTTGTGTGCAGATAAGAAACATAAACTAATACTAAACAGATAAGAAAACGAGTAGGCGTGCAATTGAAGGTGAAGACAAGTAAAGGAAAAGGAAATGATTAATGTCTCCTGGTCACCATTTGTAATCCCGAGTAGGTCTTTGACTCCTAAAGAGCTTGAGAAGCTTTCGACTCTCCATGTTGATAAAAGCACTGCAGCATGAAGTTTCAATGAACGCGTATACATGTTGTAATACTGTAATCAGCTGCCACGCCGGATCAGTTCAATCTCAAGATGTTTTAGCCACGAAATCCTGGATGACGCTTGCTTATGTGCATCTTTTCCTCATGATCTTCAGATTCAAGTTTATCACCATGAAGATCAAATTTTGAACCTAAAATATAACATCTCTGTGTCTCTGAGAGCACATTCTCACGCTGTTTTCCCATGTAGTTAAGAAGTTAGAGGTCAGAACATGAGGAAGCTCCCTCTAAGCTTCGGACTTGTCCAAAAAGGGTTTTTCATTCCCGCGTCGTAGCCGTTGAGAACCTGGCAGCAGCCCTCCCCAAACTATCAAGGGGACATACCGTTTCTGTTAAAATGAAACACGAATCCGTCCAAACTGCTCTGCTACTTAGTCTTACTCTTAAAAATCTTACTACAGCTTATGGAGCTGAGTGGAACAGCTTGCATGTAATTTTGAGAGAATTGGTTTTGTTCCCCGTTGGCTCGGACTAGCATCGCTAACAAATGTTAACGCCGGGCGGCTGCCAAATTCTCAGAGAGGACCTTTTTGGACATCCTGTAAGGAATCTTGGTAAGTCATTAGGAAAAAAATACTTCTTAAAACCCTTAACCTTTCAACTACAGATCTGGCTGAACTTCACTTTCCCTTAATATTCCCCTTTAATAGCTTCAAGGGTACGAAAAAAAGGTGGTTCAAACAAACATCCCACACCCCTTCTCCAAAACAGAAAGGTATTTAGCAAAGGTTTCTATCCAGGGAAAACACTGTTTCATCACTCTGATTTATAGACATATTTCACGCCTGCGAGTCGTCCAGAACAAACTACAGCTCTCTGCTCTTAGGTATACCAACACTGGGAATATTAAACACCTTGCTTAAGGGCACCTCAAGGTCAAAGGAATAGTTTAGAGAAGGTAAAGTGTTTTGCCCAAAAATGTTTATGATCTAGTAACAAATACCTTTAGCAGCTGTAGGAATTGTGATACGTGTCTGTTGGGCGGTTATCAGCCTCATAGATATGGGTTAGAAGGGGCCTGCTACACCTACTAGTAGGTTCACAAGGCTGTTATCAACTCTGCATATGGTTGATCACTGATACAAACACAAGGAGATGTGACTGCTAGTCACATCTGCTAGTGGGCAGAGTATAAACAGCAACAAAGTCCATAGCTAGTGGTGGTTGGAGTGGATGGAGGGGTCAAACAAACATAGGACTTGCACCCGGGAGAGCGCTGTTTGTGCTCCATATGAAATCAAAATTTTACTACTTTTTATCTTACTATCTTACTTACTTTTTGTTGTGTCACTTTCATGAAAGACGCCCTTTTGGTAGCAATAACCGCTGCCAACATTTGAAATGAGTGGTTGTAGAGCCACAGAGGTCTTTATGCTAAGCTAAGCTAACCATCTGCTGGTTCCAGCTTTGTATCTAAATGGACAGAAATGAGTGATATTGATCTTCTCATCCAACTTTCAGCAACAAAGCATATTCCAGAAATGTCAAACTTTAACAACAATACTGTAAATTAAGAGTTGGATCTCCAATGTGAATACACCCACATGGACTCTTGACAATACTGAGAATGAGTCAATTAAAACTTTAAACCTTGTACTTGGCGCACTTCTTCCTCTTTTCAGTGTGTAAATAAAATATAAATGAACGACATTAACGCATTAAAAGCTGTGGTGTTGTTTAGTGTCTAACCATTGTAATTTACTGTTGTGTACTTGTATAAAGTAGTATCATGATCTTGCCTAAAAAAAAAAAAAAAACTAAAAATAAGAAACATATTCAGGCTTAGTTTTTGAAATGACTTATTGTGAGCTGGTATTTTCAGGTAATTATCCAAAACAAAACTATTTAAGCAAGAAACCAAAGTCCAAAACTGGAGTTGCAACGATTAATTGATTAGTTGTCAACTATTAAAATAATCAGCAATCAGTTTGAGCAATTTCTTAAGGAAAAGAAAAAATTGATTGCAGCTTAAATGTGAAAACTTTCTGGTTTCTTTCCTCCTCTTTGGTAGTAAACTGAATATCTTTGAGTTGTGGACAAGACATGAGGACGTCATCTTTGGGAAACTGATCATTTTTCACCATTTTCTGACATTTTATAGACCAAACAACTAATCGATTAATCAGTAATCCACCATTAAAAGAACTGTTAGTTGCATCCAACTATCGACTAAAATGATGAGCCATCGGCTTCCCTGATGACGGTGTTAACATCCAGTTTCTTTTCAATCCCAGTGTACTTTGCAGTTCATGCATGGTCACTTCTTTAGGGGATCGAGCTCCTTCCACCAGAATGAGGTTTCACCAAACATCGACTCCTCTCTGGTTTCTGGGATACGCCGACGGCGAGGAAAAAAGAGCGGCTTACGAGTATATGAACCTTTTCCTGACCTCTGCCTCCCTTTTCCCTCTAAAACACATATTCTGTTCTCTGCCGTTATCCAAAGCCCCGGACTGGCCCAAATCGACATCTTCCTCGGCCAATGAACTAGCCTCAGAAACGCGTATAAAACTCACGTCAGCGTGAACTACTGGCTGAAAGGATTCTCTTCAAAAAACGAGTTTCTTCATATTTCTTACCCCCTTTTTTCTCCCCATTTTCAGCATTTTCCCTCCTCCCCTCCACTCCTTTATACCTTTCCTCATTCCCCTCTCTGTTTTCGGACTCTTTATCCCTCCACTTCATCTTCTCTTTCATAATTCAGGCCAGTCTGTCATCGACCCATCCATGTGACTCTCCTTTAATACTCCCATCCCTCTTTTCTTGATCTCCCGACGTTTCTTTCCAGCCGGCGATTCCCTTTTAACAGCAAGCCAGTGGCCTTTCACAATCTGTTTCACAGAGACGATAGAGACCCGAGACAGGCTGAGAGAGAGATTTAAAAGTCGGAAAGGAAAGACTGAAAGATACTAGACAGATATTGAGAGGAACAGATGATGCAAAGTGAGAGAAGCTGCAGTGTGAAAAGGAGATGTGGCTCCGTGTGAGACAACGGTGGGACGAGAGTTTCTTGTTTTTTACTTATTTCCATTTCATGTTATTTTAGTCCATCGTGGTTATAGTTGTAGTTCCTCCACAGATTTTACAACTACAAACATAGACTGTGATATTATTATAGATAAAACTACGTTACAGTTTATACGGTTGTTAAAATGAGCTCCACTGTACGTCAACCAGTAACGCTGCTGACACACTGAGTCTGTATGAATATGATAATAAGGGATCAAAATAAAACCCAAACAATAAAGCCACCAGTCAGTATTATTAGACAATATTAGCTTATCAATATTGTTGTGTTTGTTGGTAGGAAAGTGACAAAGTTGCAATACAGACATTTATATTAAGAAAATATTATTATATTGCGATACCATATCAATTCTCAAAACCACTTTATTGATTTTTATATAGTTTATGTGCAAAGATCAACTCTGTCAATAAATGTATTTATTCCTTTTTTTTTTTTACTTTTTATTACTTATTATTCATCACAATATATCGCCTTGCGTACAGGATATATCACAATATATTGGATTGTAACCCCTGTATCATAATACGTAACACAGCCCTAATAGCTGAGGTGTTTTTTCTGTTGCCATTATTTTAGAGTCTTGACAGGTTAATTTTTCAACTGTCAAATGTCCTACACTGGTATAGGACACTATCTTATGTCCTGGTTATGTTGGCTGTATTAACGTCTTATGTTACGCCTCTGATAAAAAAAATAAATAAATGAATATTCACCGATGTTCGTTGTTGTTCCTCCCGTCTGTCACCACAAGGCCACAGAGGACATATTTAAAAATGGCTCACAATGTATATTGTAATTTCTCGGGCTGTCAAAGTTAACACGATAATAACGTAGCGTAACGACACCAATTTCTTTTAACACATTAACGCAAATGCCGATTTTAATTGACCTCTTAAAAACCCAATGTGGCCACGATTAAATCAGAGGTTGTAGCGGGCTCACTTTTAAAGCTGGAGTGCATATTTTAGTGTTTTATAAAACTAGAAAACCTGAGGAACTCATTGGTACCAACCATGTCGCAAACTAGGCTAAATAACGCTCCACACTTACGAAATGTTGGTGAGAAAAAACTATCATGGCCATGTTCAAAGGGGTCCCTTGACCTCTGACCTCCAGATATGTGATATCTGAACAGATAAAAATGTCTTATTACTTAATTTACTATCATTAAAATCATGTCACTGATCACAATTAAATATTTTAATCTATTAACAGCCCTAATAATTACATTTTTTTTAAAGGCTCAGTAATTTCCTAAAATAAGTGTCCGCTGTGGGTTTTTTTTATCAAGCGTTATTCAACAGCGTTATTGTGAATTTCCCCACTGTGGGACCAATGAAGGAATATCTTATCTTATCTTATCTTATCTTAACAGGAGGAAATGCATTTGTTGGGGACTATTTTCAGCGGCGGATTAATCCACATTTGGTGCTCTAGTGAGTATTTGTGGCAGCAGGACAGTGTGTGGGACTGAGTCAGCAGTGAGGCTCACTGATGGGTTTTTAATAGTTTTTGGACAACAATGCAGCTCTGTGGCTCAGAGGAAGAAGATATTATCAGGCTCTGATACACACACTATACTTATTGATAAATCCAGTGCTGGTTTCGGTGTTTTCAGGGGATCTGTGGACAAGAAGAAACTGCAGAATATTGCTGGATGTAATTACACTTTTGTACTTAAGTACGTTTTGAAGGCAGCACATTTACTTGAAAGTGAGTAATTTTACAGTTTAAGATTAGAGCAGCTCTGCCATCCAATAAATAAACTAAAGAACTTTATTTTTCTGCATTTTTAACATAGTTTACGAATGTTTGGACAGACCTGGAGATAAATATAAGAGAGAAGAAAATGAAAGACAGACATGTATTAGCACATTGTTAGTGCAGAGGCCAGTCAGTCTGGGAACCCATAATAACCCTTCAACACTAATGACAAAACCACACATACACCCTCCGGCTGTCTCTCATTCACCCATGTATCTCTCTCTCTCTATCACTTTCTCTGTACTTATTTTTCTGTGGTCTTCTTTCTCCTCTTATAGGCACACATACATACACCCAGTGTTGCTATGTTGATGGTAAAACCATTCAATATCAGGGTTACTCGGAGGGGAAAAAGTAATTCCCTCTGACAGCCCCGTTAAGAGAAGAAATACCTCCACTACTAAAACTGGACTTGGGTTTCACTCGTGACACCAAACCAGACTACATTTGACTTTCTGGGTTATTTCAAGGGCAATCTGAAGCGCCAAAATGCTGTAAAGATCAGTCAGCGAGACAGCGACGCACAATTGGTGTTTATCGTGTTTGGGGCGCTGTTAAAGAGTTTATTCAGCAAGTCTTTAGCCTTGTATTTCTCTAATAGCATGAAATCTATATAATACTGCTTGTTTTCACTCGGGCTTTTGGGTTACATATAAATCGCGCATGAAGAGTGGACCACCAGCTCTGCGTCGAAAACTGAAGTCAGACCAGGAGAGTAAATCAGGGGCAAGTGGACGTCTAATATTCATTAGCTGCCTTTATAATTCATCAAACAAGAGGTCTTCCAGAAAATAAAGCACTAAATTTGATTTCTGGTGTGGCTTTTCAACCTTTGTTGCATGCATGCAGGTAGTCTAAACCAGGGAAAGGCCTGTTTGTAGAAGTACTGGGGATTTAGAGTCGCTCTGGGTTTCTAGCTCAACGCAATGTTCAGACAGGCAGCTCCAGTCCAGCTTTTTTTGCCAATACAAGGAGGAACTTTTTTATGATGTCTGCACTAAAAAAACACCCAGAATCTAATCCTCTCAGATCAGATTTATACCACATTTATGGCTGGACAAAAATGCGATTCAGATTATGAAAATGTAGCTCAGATTGCATTCTAGCCTTTTTATTTATTTGTCACTACCCACAACTTGTGGACTTTGGACGAGGTTCAGTTATTCTGGCCTTCTGACCGTGCAGATATGATTTCATTTTGACCAGCTTCCCTGTTGATACTGCCAGCATATCAGCTCAGGCTTCACTTTTACACAACTGTTACCCAAAGTGTCTTTAAAGGGTTCAGCTTTATTATTTTTTCCACTTATGCACTTAAATACATGATTGGACTGCAATCTCTGTCTGAAGTCTTGTCAGACCACAAGGCAAACAATCAAACTCCCTTTTGTAATTTAAAGCAGCGTCTATTGACCTTTTGGCCACTTGGGGGCACCAGAATAAGCTGTGAACATGTTAACATACAGAATAATCACCTTTGGTGACGTTAGCATGTTTACAAAACAAGCACATCCAGAACAACATTGCGATTTGTTGGAGTTGTGTTTCTGGCAATATTTACTTTTATTTTAGCTCTGTTTTTGGTCTCCACCAACTCCTGAGGCCAATATCTGGTTCTTTAGCTGCTAAATGCTTCACTGTGTGAAGCAACAAAACTACGTTAACCACTGCAGTTGTGTTTAGACACAAGACTTCTAGGTTCAGGGAAAACATCATGGTTGGGGTTAAATAAGTCATAATACGGACGGACACAACGTAACATAGCATGATGTGCTAACACGTCAAAAGTATCACAACAAAACGTAATTTACAAAACAAAACATCGTCCTCAAACACTGGTCCTCTGGTTGAAAGCCCTGTGTTTGTTGGACCCACCCACCTCCCCTTCTGCCTGCCATAATCAGTCTTTCTAACTTTTTATTCAACGACACTCGCTCTGAGTGTAGCATACTCATACGTTCATACGAGATAAATGGTAGATTAAATTGCCACAAATTTAGCTAAGCTCTGTCTTTTTTTAAACGTTTAATTTTACTGTGTGAAGCTTATAATCTAAATGATTAAATGTGTTACTGTTTAGACAAAAAATGCTCTTAATATGAAAAATAAAAAGTGCGCAGGAATCCTCAGTTATGTTCCAGGTATTAATAAACACATAATATTAAGGTCATGGATCATCAAAACTGGGCCAGTCTGGTCGGAAAAGAGTAGATTTAGAGATTTAGTACGACAGGAAAATAAATTCCTCGGTGATCACAACCGAGCAAGAAAACAGTAGTTCATAGAACCACCTTTCCATCCGAGACTGCAGCCTTTGATATTTTTCATTTTCTCCATGAAAGAGAGATCACAGTGTTGGAAAGGTGCGCTGAAATGATCCTAATAATATTTTTATTGATCGTTTAACAGCGCACGCCAGGGCTCAGCGATAGACCTGCGCCACTTCATCCAAGTTCCAAGGGTTTGATATTAAGGGTTTTCCGCCTTGAACTTGAAACAGCCAACATCTGTGAAATTAATAGGGTTAATATCTGTAGTATCTCTAAGTAAAATGAAAAACATATTAAAATGATGTTACAGATTCGGTGCTTGGGCTCAGAGCAGATAAGTTTTTAAATGGAGCCAGTGACATGTAGTTAGGAGTTTTATATCTCACGCGAGGTCCGAGCCATCGTTTGTGGCAGCTTCCAGGGTTTTGATATAAAATACAAAGAAACCAGAGCCATCACATCTGCTCGAGATATAGAGATTCAACAGATTCTTTTCCATTTCCACTTCAAGTACTCCGTGTCTCATCCAGAGACACTTACAGGGGAATTCGGAAACTTGGTCGTGGGCACCTGGCTGATGGAGGACGACGCAGGAATCACACCTCTGACCTCTCCATTGTGGGAAAAATTATGAGGGATACAATAACGTTATATTTTGGTCTGAAATCAGCGCTTCACAGCAGTTTATACATGCTACACATTACTGTCTCAGCTCTAACGCTCCTCTTGGTTTGATAGTTGAATATTTCAACGTTACAATTTAAAGACTTATAGCAGATAAAGTAGTAACTGATGATGTCACGGCTAATGGAAAGTGTAATAAAATGGTCTATATGAAATAAAGCTTCAATTTTGTTATAAAGTTATGACACTTTGCACTTAATGTCACATTCAAACTCAATCTACAGGTAGAGGAGAAACTACTGTACGTATCCAGAAACCATCAGACTCCACATCCAACTTAGTTATTACTGTATACTTGATGAAAACAATATGGCTGCTAAAAAAGTGAATAAGAAATAGCTAAGCGTCAAGTCAACTGTCAGCGCTGAAACCACACATGTATCTGTGTTTGCATGTTTTTGAGTGTGTGTGTGTCTGTACATTTCCCGTCACTTCCCATAATAAATAGACTAATAAAGCAGAAATTTCATGAAAAAAGAGAAGAGTGAATCATAAAAATGGCTCCATGAGCAGCATTACGAATCATTTTATTGATCACACTGGGGATGTTACAACATCTTCCAGGGCTTTGATAATCCAGTGCAGTTTCTCCTTTGTAATTCTACACAAGCAGCAGTTTTGTGTTTGGCTTCTCCAGACGTTCTTCTTTCTGCCCTGTTTGTGTTTAATCTTAGGATTTGTCTCATGGAGCTGACAAACTGACAGCTGTTGTACCATGATTCATCATCATTATGACTGGAGTGTGTTTTTTATGCTAAAGTCAGAACCTGTGAGGGTTTCTGGACAATATCTGTCATTGTTTTGTGATGTTAATTGCTTTGCAACAATAAATATATACATACATATACATAACAAGGGTTATGAGCACTTAATGCCAATGCTAACTGCATCCTTGTACCTTTAACATCATCGTAATATTATGAGACTAAAGTCAACTTTAGGAGAAAACAAGTTGGTATATTACACGAAAAAAGTAATAATTTTACAATAAAAAACACAATATTATGAGAATAAACAAAAGAGGTCATTTCCTCCAGGTCCTTGTGATTCTTTCTTCAGAGTAAACTCAGTTTCCTGCACAATCGTTTGAGGTCCTGATGCTGATGATAATGTGGTGCTGATGAGCCGAAAGATGAAGTTTATTTGTGAAAGCTAAAGTAAAGTAAAACGTCACAAGATGCTCCACGTTCCTCATTTTCAAGAACCACATAAACTAAGCTCTAACATCAGCTGAGCCACCTTGCTGTATATATTCAGGCTATATATTCAGACGTGTGGGAAGCTGCAGGGCTCGGTCTCCATCAAGTGTTCAGCCCTTTTAACGGCTGTTGTTGGACTTCTTGGTCTCCACGTTCTGCTTCTCCAGCTCGTCCTCCAGCTGTGCCTTGTCGTTCTGCCACTGGAGCTCTCCAGGTTTGAGCTCCTGCTGAGTCTTTTCCAGAGCAGTTTGCTCCTGAAGCTCAGCCACAAGGAAAGATCTCAATTTCTCTGCCTTTCTGCAGATGGTGCTGCTCTTCAGCAGGAGCTTCCTTCATCTGGCTCAATTCACTCTGTAGCTTTTGTGTTTGAGCCTTCTTGATTTCTCGACAGATCTCCAATTCAAGCTCCATGTTGTTTTTAACCTCTGCCATCAATTTAGTTTGAGCACAGAGCTTCCCCTTCAAGCGTTTGAGCTCAAAATGCTGGTCCCTCAAAATCTCCCACTGCCTCCTCAGAGCTCTCTGGGCAGTCAGGACCATGTCACAGACCTTGTTCATCTGAGACTTCAGGAGCTTCATATCCCTGGTTGGAGGCTGACCATTTCCAGGCTGAGCCTCAAACAGCTGGGACGTCAGTCCACAGATCTCCCTCTGCATCTCCTCTTTCTCGCAGCTCCAGGTGCCGACGTCCTGATCCCAGAGCCGATCGAGGAAGGTAGACAGCGAGTCCTCATTGATTTCGAGGAGGACTCGCCCCTCAGTTTCACTTCGAGTGAGCCTCGCCTCGCTGTCCTTCAGTTCACCTCTAACTTGATGAGATGGATGTCTGTTGAAGGTTTAACCTCCTTAGAATCAAAACCAATGTAGTCAGACATGACTTCTGTAGGATTTTGGTGGTTTTTTCTCCATTTTCAATGCTGCCTTTTGAAAAGCGTGCCGTCTGCTGGGAGTGTTTGAGTCTCAGTGGTTCAGAATGGATTTAATTTTCCCAAAAAAAAAATTTTTGTGGATTTTTAAAGGAAAATTTAATTAAGGGGAGGGAAGGAAGAAATAAAAAAAGAATATAAAGTTTAGGGGGGGGGGAGGGGGGGGGGTGAAATTTAGAAAGTTTTGGGGTGGAGAGGAGAAAGATAATGTTGGATGGGAAGGGAAAAAATTTAAGATGTGAAGAAATTTGCTATGTGGGGGGGTGGGTTCGTAATGGAAAGGTTGCTTCCCCGCGGTTCCTGCCGTTTCTTTTCCCCCCCGGTCTAAAAAAAGTCGTCATCCCCCCAAAACGTAATGCTTTGACTCAGTGTATTAGATGAGTTCGTCTTTTTATGTTACTTTACTTTCTTTAATGAATAGTTTCAACATAAAGTGATGACATCTTGATTATGTTGTAAATGATCTTTTTTTATACAAATTTATTAATTCATTACATAGTCAAATAGCAAAAATATTTTTTGTTACTGTGGTCAAATAAATGCAATTTATCATGTTGTTAGATTGCTTATACAGGTGTGATGAGCAGGAGAGCGAATAGGTTTTTCACTGCAGTGAAAATGTTTTTGAAAGGCTAAACGGCAACAAATATAGCTTGAAGCTGAATATTTTGGCAGATTTTGCTACTAAGCAGAAACAATATAAATATATTTTAAATAGTTTTATATACAGTAAGTGAGCAAATCTAATTTTGACAACCTCAGAGCAGACAAATCCTGGTGCACTCCCCTGTGATCTTTGGCGCCCCCCAAAGGAAGGCCTGGACCCCAGGTTGGGAGCCACCGCTTTAACCTGGTCCCAGAGCTGTTGCTGCGACCAGGTCCTTGTTTTCTGGAGCTCAGAGGAAGCGACAGAGTGATTTTCCATGGCATCGCACGGCGGCGCGGCGGCAGCCATTGGATTTGGCCCGCGGGCCTGCTCTGTGACGGTAAAGCCATGGGAACAGAACTGTAAAACACCGGCCTGGACACACTACTGACAACACACACTGCTATTAAAAAAGACCTTACAGGTATGTGTGTGTGTGTCTCGACACAGACAGACAGAGCGGCAGAGGAAAATAAAGGAAATGAAAGAGGTGGAAATATACAGAAGAGAGAGATTAAGAAAATGTGTGTTGGTGTGTGTGTGGCTGTAAAACCCTATACAAGGTGCCAACGGCTGTGACCTCTGACCTGTTTTGAATGTTGCTGTATGTTGGAATGTGTATTAGCAGGATTTGGTGTTCCGGTACCCCTGAGGGTGTGTAATTGTGTGTGTGTGTGTGTGTGTGTGTGTGTGTGACCTCAGACATGTGTTCGTGTTAACTGGCACCATTAAGCCTTGAGGGGATCATTAGTGGGCTCTGGGAGCTGCCTTTACTGTACATGGTAGGGGACCTTCTGCACACACAAAACACACATGAATGGACTTAAATGAACATTTGCTTCTCTACGTCCGCATGAAAATGTTCACGCTAAATGCCTGAAATATAAATGCAGACGCATACTGTAACAGACGTGGAGACTCCAGCATGGCTGCCTGAGCGTTTCACCATGCAAAGCCAATTTACAGTAAGGTCCTCATTTTACAACCATAAGAAGCCATAAATATGCTACAACAATGGTTTATTCAGATTTATACCACAGGCAGCTATCAGCCCTGATATCTGATTGGCCAAAAACACCCAAATTTCCCTTAAAATTTGGAAAATAGTGCACGGTTCTCCAAATCAGACCTAGAGGCCTGGTGGGGATCATGTGTTCAGTCATGCATGCGTGCATCTGTCTGTCTGTCCACAGCTTATCTCGCATTCTATTGGACCCATCGCTCTAATATCGTTTGTGCTCATGTAGGACTGCACGGCCCAGAACTAAAGCTGTTTAAGTTAACACAATAATAATGCGTGAACGCAAAATCGTTTTGTAACGCCATTATTAACTTCATCATATTAACGCAATCTTTCAGAGGTTACAGCGGCTGAGTTTTCCAGTGGTACCAACAATGTCATAGCTTAGATGTTCTGCTGACTAGTTTGGAATCGATGAGCACAAAGACAGGAAGCGACAAGAGAAGCACTGAGAAGAAGAAGATGGACTGAGGATGAGTGCTGTGAGAGACATGATGGTAGGAATAAAAGAAAGGAGGAAGAGGGAGGAAGCGGGTTTAAACACGCTTATACACAGAGCCTCCTTTTGGGCATTTTAAGTGGTCTCTTTGTCCTCCTTCATGGTTCCCTTCCCTCTGTCCTTTCTTTCGCCCTTTTAACAGTAACCAGAGAGGCCAAGAGCAATGCTGGAAGAAAGAGAGGGAGATAGAGAGAGATAGGAGGAGACAGAGGAGAGAGAGAGCGAGAGAGGGAGGGAGGCCTAAAGAGGGCTGGTTAGGAGATAAAAACTGTCTCCTCTCTGTAAGAGAATCCCTTCTTCTCTTTGCTCCTCTTTTTTTTTTCCAGATAAGGGAAAGAGCAGGTTTATCTGTTGATGCTCAATTGAGGCTGGAGACCCTCTGTGTGTGTGTGTGTGTGTGTGTGTGTGTGTGTGTGTGTGTGTGTGTGTGTGTGTGTGTTAGACGAGTTTCTCAGACCCCTGACGCCTATCATCCCCTCTTCTTCTGCTCTGTTTTCCGCCCATCCATTCATTCACAGTTTCACAAGACGAGGTCAGTCGGGCTCTTTCGGGCTGGCGTTCACACACTCTCACACACACTCTCACACACACACACACACTCTCTCTCTCTCACAACACACACACACACACACACACACACACACACACTCTCCGGGTCGTCCCCCAGGTAGCGCTGTGTGTATGGGAAACAGACTGCTCAGGGTTCAGTGGGAGGTTGGCCCGCCTGATGCAACATGGACAAGAGCGACAGAAGAAAAAAAACAAGAGAAAGGAAGAAAAATGGGAAAAAAAGAAATGTTGAAACTACCCGGGCGGCGCTCATCCCCGAGAGTTCACCGGAGAATCTGAAGATGTGTGAATTTTCCTCTCCCATCTCCCAGCTGATTTCCATTTTTCATTTACTCTGCTCTTCAGTTTCCAAACGCTTTTCTGGCTTTGGCTTCGCTTCTTTCACTTCATTCATTCTTCTGAGCTTTCTCCTCCATTTGTTGTCTTCATGTTTTTACTCTTTGTGGGTTTTCAGCCTTTACATCTGATACATGTATTAATCATTTGACATCATTCATTTCTCATTTATCTTTTCTTTTATATAGTTAAATAAATGTACGATTAATCATGAGTGTTATTACATTTTCAGTTTATTCTGTTAATACTTTTTATGTTTAGATTCCTCTATTAATATCACATATTACTACATATTATACGATCATAATTACTCTGATGACCTAATTTCCCCTCTCGGATCAATAAAGTGTTAGTTTGCCTTTAAAGGTGCAGTGTGTAGGATTTATAGCAGCATCTAGCAATGAGGTTGCAGATTGCAGCCAAATGAAACAAGCGTGTTGGAGAACTGCAGCAACAGAAAAAACCTGACTGGTTTGTCTGTTCTGGGCTACCGTAGAAACATGGAGGCCGGCTCCGCTCATTATATAGATATAAACATTATATCACTCTGTTTTCACATGATTATACACTAATCATAATTATTAATATTGTAGTCCATTTCTACAAATAGATCCCCACAATGTTACACACTGTTCCTTTATGATATAAAGAAAATATAAAATATAATAAGAGCGTTACCGGTATCTGCGTGATGTTAATGCAGTGATTTTTTTTTAAATAAAAAATTATTTTTTATAATGCAAAATCAGAAAAAAAGATTAAAAAAGTCCCACTTCCCACGTCTTAGTATTTAGTAAGTAAGTAATTTAGTAAGTTTTTTAAATATTGATTTAAGACACTTTAATACCAATTAAGGCCTTGTTATTAGATTAATGATCTTAGGGGCGCAATGATACGATTCAGGCCTGACTTAAACATTGCTTTACCTACTTTGTAAAACAAAATCTAACAAATAAATACAGAGATATATATTTACTGAATTTAAATGTATTATTAAAATAATAAATTGTTCACAGCAGCCTGGTAAAAATCTTCAAATTTAACATGAATTACGTTTTAAGGCAGCAACAATTTGGTCAAAGCTTAGACAGGAATTAAAATGCCAGTATATAATGTACATAGTATATAAACAGAACTGAATTAACTAGACTTGCCCAGATTCTGATTCTGGATATCTGATCCAGTACTGCTTTATCCCTGATTAATTAAATGCCTTTAAAGGCTTTTTAAGGGTCCACAGTCTACAATCGACACATGATGCCAACATTGCTCTTTCGGAAAGCACTATATCGAGTTCCTGACATTATAATATTTGAGATCATGACACAGAAAAGATGATCAAATGTCTCGGTATCGCTGATTTATCATCTTTGATTAATGCCACATTTTAGTCAAATTGGTTCTGATGGATTTCTGCCGCCACCTTTCCCTCTGCCCTCTCTTTCTCCTCTCTGTCACCACCCTGTCCTCCTCTTCACCTTCCTCTCCTACAGTAGTGGGAAGCTCCTGGCGGACCCAGACCCCCCCACACTGCTCCCCTCTCCTCTTGCCCCGGTCAGAGCACCTCTCCTGGGACACACCAGGCAGCGAGGTGGGCCTCTCTGGCGGTCTGGACCGGGGGATCTGGTTAGCAAGGAGGAATGTGTTGAGTGTAAATGAACACACACACATAGTAAAAATGCATACCTGACACACCACACACACACACACACACACACACACACACACACACACACACACACACACACACACACACACGGTGACACAACACAGTGAAACACACAGACTGTGTCAGTGTTGATGAAGAGGAGTGACACAGCTCCTCTTGTCCATCTTCATCCCGTCTTTCTCCTCAGCTCTTTCACTGTGTTCGTCTCCGGGGACGACGGAGGGATGGACTTTCACTGATAGGACACAAGTGAGCAGGTTTTGTTTACCTCATGGAGGGGGCACAAAAAGGAGAGAGGGGGAGAGAACGAGAGTGAAGTGGAAGGCAGGGAAAGACCTAGAACCGTAGGGAAAGACCGTAGGGATAGAGGACCATAGGGGAAGAGGACCGTAGGGAAAGAGGACCGTAGGGGAAGAGGACCGTAGGGAAAGAGGACTGCAGGGAAAGAGTACCGTAGGGAAAGAGGACCGTAGGGGAAGAGGACCGTAGGGGAAGAGGACCGTAGGGAAAGAGGACCGTAGGGAAAGACGACCGTAGGGAAAGACGACCGTAGGGGAAGAGGACTGCAGGGAAAGAGTACCGTAGGGAAAGAGGACCGTAGGGGAAGAGGACCGTAGGGAAAGACCGTAGGGAAAGAGGACCGTAGGGAAAGAGGACCGTAGGGGAAGAGGACCGTAGGGAAGAGGACCGTAGGGAAAGAGGGCCGTAGGGAAAGACGACCGTAGGGAAAGACGACGGTAGGGAAAGAGGACTGCAGGGAAAGAGTACCGTAGGGAAAGAGGACCGTAGGAAAGACCGTAGGGAAAGGGGGGGGGGGGGGAAGAGGACCGTAGGGAAAGAGAACGTAGGGGAAGAGGACCGTAGGGGAAGAGGACCGTAGGGAAAGACCGTAGGGAAAGAGGACCGCAGGGAAAGAGTACCGTAGGGTAAGAGTACCGTAGGGGAAGAGGACCGTAGGGAAAGAGGACCGTAGGGAAAGAGGACCGTAGGGAAAGACGGCCGTAGGGGAAGAGGACCGTAGGGGAAGAGAACCGTAGGGGAAGAGAACCGTAGGGAAAGATGATCGTAGGGAAAGACGACCGTCGTGAAAGAGGACCGTAGGGAAAGACGATCGTAGGGAAAGACGACCGTCGTGAAAGAGGACCGTAGGGAAAGACGACCGTAGGGAAAGAGGACCATAGGGGAAGAAGATCTGGAAATACTGCTGGCAATATTCAGTCACATATTAACCTACAGAGCTAATAATATGATATACATATACAGTAAATATCATCTTAGGAATTGATGTGAGCTGTGAAAGACAAAAGACGAAAGACAAGCAAAAAGAAATAGGGGAATAAAGACTGAAAGGACAGATAGAGAGACCAAGAGAAAGACAAGAAAGACAGAAGGATAGAAGAAACAGAAAGAAAGAAAGAAAACTGATGTCAGCAGGTATTTACGTGTGTGTGTGTGTGTATGTGTGTGTGTGTGTGTGTGTGTGTGTGTGTGTGTGTGTGTGTGTGTGTGTCTCTCTCACAATCAGGTGCGCCAGCCTCCGTCCTCTCATTAACCAGTCTACAACCTTGTGCCATTTCCTCACATTAAGCCTGTAACAACACCGTGTGTCACCTTCACAGTCGGCCACACCCTGCTTGATCGATCGCCAACCTTTCAGAGCAAACACTGCTCAAGTCCACTGTTTGTGTGCAGACAACTGCTCCACATGGCCTTTCTACGTGTATATATATATATACACACACACACACACACACACACACTGTATAAGTGTGTGTTGGAGTGATTACGCGGTGGTTCTGGATTCCTCTCTGAGGAGTTGTCTGGTTTAATGGTTTGTGGGTGTGAAGAAGAAAAACAAAGAGAGACGGAAAAAGATAGATTGATGTTAAAAAATAGCTGAGACGTAGTAGTAACAGTAAAAGTATTTCTCATGGCTAAGGCTTCGACTAACGACTGAATTAATGTGTTGATTACATTTCTGATTAATTTTATAGTCTTTAAAACGTTAGAAAATAGTGAAAAATGTCACAATCACAACCTCCAGGAGTCCAAGTTGGCATCTTAGAAATCTGTTTTGTCTGACCAACTGTAAAACTTAAAGATATTACTTTTATAATAATATAAAACACACTAACGACACTGGAACAGCAACAAACAAAATGTGTGTTGATTCATTTTCTCTCGATCACCCAATTTAGGCAGACACACTACTTTCATTAAATATACAGGTTGATACTAGGCAGCAACTCCGGGTCTGAAAAGTGAAGCCGATGCTGAAGTGCTTTAAATCTGCATTCTTTCTAATAGCCAGCAGGGGGCGACTCCTCTGGAGCCTCCTTCTCACTTGATTTATTACCTCAGTAAACATTATTATTAGAGTTTATGGGATCAGTCACTAGTTTCAAGTCTTCTTTAATACAGCATGATGTTCATTTAGTACATTATGGTCCATTTAGAGTCAAATAGACCATAAAGCAGGGATGCTTTAGGGCGGGGCTACCTTGTGATTGACAGGTTGCTTCCATGGTGTTGTTGGTCTGGAAGTTATCTGTTTTTTAACCCTTTCACTGTGTATTTTCAGTAAATGAAAGTTAATTATAACATTTTGGTCACATAAAAATATCTCATTCAGTGTTTGGTTGTGCTTAACTCCACCCTCTCGTGTCACTTCTGGTTGCCAAAAACCAAGATGGTGACTCCCAAAAACCAAGGTGGTGAGGGCCAAAAGCCAAGGTGGTGACAGCCAAACACCAGGGTGGCAATGGCCAAAAGAGATGGCCACAGTCAAAAACCAAGATGGCGACAACTAAAAATCAAGATGGCATCAGCCAAAAACCCAAATGGCGATGGTCAAAATGACAAAGTCAAGCCTTGAAACCGTAGTCCACAAAACAATGGGTGACATGGTGACTATTTCCACAGTCTACGGATTATATCACAAAACACTGATTTACGTTACTGTATTTCCAGCTTATGAAAGCTCCTCTGTTTGTATCTTCAGTCAACCACTGGCTGGTAGGAGATAACACCTTTATAGTAGAGCTACTGAATGGGTTGCTGCTGACGTTAATGGTTCCTTCAGGATGAACTCTAACAACTTTGGTGATCTTAACGTTTTCTCTGGTGTCATCAGCAGGTCTAATTATTCATCTGTCCAATACTTTGTTTTATGGCCAAATACCTGCAAAATTCCCATCAGAATCAAATGTTAAACTAAGACAGTAAACTTACCTGCTAAATGTTAAATTGTTAACATTGACTTACACTCAGAGCAGAGCCTCACTGCTAACATGGCTGAAAACTTTGACAGCTACACATCAGACTCTCTCCATTTCACCTTATGCAGCTCTTACCTTTCCATCGCTCTAATCCTCCTCCTCTTCCTCCTCCACTCTACTACAGCAGCACTCGTCAGTGCTACCAGGAGTCTGTAATGCCCCATCATTACATCCGGACTCTGTCGGCCTTATCAGACTGTAACCCTGTAACACTGGCTCCCCTACAGCTCAGACCTCTCTCGTCCTGTTTGTCGGTCTAAATGGACGGAGACTATTCAAGATGGGAAATCTTCGTCTTTGAGACGCTGCATCCGGTGTTTAGTTTAATCCAGAGCGTGATGCCAGACTGTAGAATAACACTCTGTCTGCAGTTTAAACTATATTGGAATATGGTCACCGTGACGTCACCCATTGGTTTGTGGACTGTTGTTTTCAAGCCTCCACATTTGTATTTTGGCTGCACCCTTTGTTTGGAACCAGAAGTGACCATATTTGGACAAGACGGTGGAGCAGGGGAGCGAGGCCTAGCAGCCCGGCAGGACCAGGTACCGTTAGCAGCTAACGCTAGCTCGCTTAGTTAGCAAGGTGCATCTGCACTGCACATTACCTGTGATATTAATTGGGATGAACAGCCGACTCCTGAGAGTGTCTTTAAGTACAACCGAAAGATATAAAACACCATGGTAGCGACGCCACGGTATCTGGAGGACAGAACCTGTTCAATATAATGACTCAATAAATAAATATATCATTAAAAGTAGCAAAAATATTAAAAATAAATTTAGTGATTAATTAATTGATAGAAATTTCTGTTTTGAATTACTTTTTCATCTTTTTATTAATTCCATCATTTATTTTTTTTATTTATTTTTTTATTTACTCTTCTTTAATTTCCATTTATTTATTTATGGATTTTATTTTATGAATTGCTGAATGTATTCATTTATTAATGAATTCATTTATTTTTGCATTATTTTTATTTAAGTATTATTTTGCATTTATTTATTTATTTTAATGTTTATATTTTTTATTTTTAAATGTATGTATTTATGTGCTTAAATATTTATTTGTATATTTCTCCACTGTGGGACTAATAAAGGAATATCTTATCTTATCTTATTTATTTATTCATTCATTTATTATGACTTTCCCAAGGTATTTCACTCCCTCTTATTTCCCTAACGTATTAATCTCTGTGTGCTTTTATTTCTTTATGCCTCAGTTTTACCAATCAAACTCAAGGAGCAGAGCAGGGAGGCAGAAGCTGTTTCAGCTCCTTGTTCTGTCTCCTTTAAGGCCACATGAAAATCAATAGTGTCATACAAAGTAATACTGTCTACCGCAACACGTCATACCAGGTACATGAATCTCTTAAATGGATAAATATTCTGCATGTCCAGTTCATGTTCTCCTCCCAGACGGACTAGATCTAGTGGAGTCTGGCCTCCAGCTCCCTCTAGTGGATAAACTGTGAACAAAGGTGAGCTGATCCTCCAGGTGCTCAGCTCACTTTCTGTCACTCTGTCTCATTAAACAGAAAACTGAGTACAAAGGTTCACACTTCCATCCAGGTCTCAAACACTCAGCGTGTTTTAATTCACCCCAATGTCTTTTTTTTCCCCACTGTCTGCAAAGTGGTTTAAATAATGAGCGTTAACGTTTGTGGAAGACAGAGAGCGAATAGTGGGTTATGTTCGTGTAATTGTATATTATTAAGATCATTTTCAGTGATTAGAGCAGAGCTGTAAACATTACGGAGGGAAGGACGAGCCAGCTACTGTACGGAGAGAGCTACACAGATACACAACAGCGTGGTGTTGACTGATTCATCACTAGGTGAGTGTGTTTTCATGTTTTATAGTCCATCTTGAAGCAGATCAGCGTCGAGCTCTGTATTTACAGACATTTTATTGTGCTAAATCAAACGGCAGTAAAACACACTGCAGTGATTCACAATCAGAGGTGGAAGGAGTACTCAGATCTTCTACTTAAAAGTAGCAGTACCACAGTGTAGAAGTACTCTGTTACAAGTCCTGCATTCATATTTTTGCTTAAGTAAAAGTACAAAGTACTATGAGTAAACATACTCATTATGCAGAATGATGATATCTATGTTTAATTTCTGAAACATAGATATTTCTGGATCATAATCATTGATGCATTCATGTGTTCATCACTTTAATGTTGCAGCTGGTAAAGGTGGAGCTCATTTGAACCACTTTATATCCTGCTGGGGAGCTCGTGAATGTCCCACAGTGATCAATACAGTTTTATCTTAATCTATAACATTACATTATTCATTATTTGCTGATTATATTTTATGTATTCTTTATCTGTATCTGCAAAGTAACTTAAGTTATCTAATGAAAGTAGTGGAGTAAAATGTATTTGTCACTGAGGGGAAGTGAAGTATACAAATTACACATCAGTGTGTACAAAAGTAGAATAAAGTAGACTGCAGATGTCAGAAGCATAAAATAATGCTCTTTTACAGAAATAAAAGCAGAAAAACGTGAAATAATGAGGTAAAGATTCAATCTAGAGGTCCGCAACTCTATCACAAAGGCCTATTTTTACATGTACGACAGGTTCAGCTCAGGTCTGAGTCAAAATACTGTAGAAATATGACTAAAATCCTACAAATTACTACTACTTTTAATGTTGAACTCATGACACAGTAAGCTGATACATAATGTGTCATTTGCATCACTTAATCTTACAAACACACCTCTCTGCATTAGAATAATTCAGTCTCATCACCAGGTTGCTCCTTTGTCTACCTGTTAGATCGTCATTAAAAGTCAAAGTATATAAAGGAAAAAGTTTACATGTGCTGAAGATTTGGACAACTTTGATCTATGAAGAAAGTCACTGCTGGTACAACTTTACAACATTACAGTTGTGGGCTGGAACAAACCAAAATCACGAGCTGAAAGATGCTGAATGGCTCCATAGAGCTGAGAGAAACTGCTGAGTCGGGGGATAATTCCTCGCATCCTCACACAACAAAGTTAGTCCTCATTTTCCGTGTTTTCCTACAACAGCAACATGTCCAGCAACACGTGTCAATTTCTGCTTGTTATATGCGTACAGCCTTTTCAAAATAAACTCCTGTCAACTTGAACGTGGTTTGGGTTAAAATGGTTTTACACATGATACGAACAGCGGTGGATTTTTTTTGACCCACACCGACTTCCTCCCTGCAGCGTTTGTCGCTCTTTAAACTTCCTGGTTCACGATTATGTGGATTAAATATGAAATGATTTCATGGGATATATAATGTACATATAAATTACAGTATATTACTGTGTATTTGATTAAATCTGACTCTTTATAACATGAAAATGTCCCAGATTCAGACTACATGATGGCGGCTGTTGGAACGCCCTCTACAGCAAATCCGGCCCATCTGGCGTCTCAGCGGGTTACAACAAACCATTAAATCTATGTGTATATACCATTTGGTTAAAGAGAGAAGGAAGGAAGGTGTGTTAATGAAAGATGGAAGAAGACATGAACAAAGTCGTTAAGACCGACCCTGGTGCTCCTCACACATTGAAACCAGCTGGTACCCACTACATGCCCATATTTACCTCCATGTTTAGGGGCCCATAGCTCTAGGGTAGGAGCCTGGTATGTGTGCATTTATGTGACGGTACATGTTTGAGCCGCGGGGGTAGAGGGGGTCTGGCGTGGAGCTGAGGCCCAGACGAGAGGCCTCTCCGCCAGCCGCGGCAGCGTTGCAGCCCTGCCTCTCTCACGGAGGTCCTGCAGGCTGCACTGTTTCCAAACGGGCCAAAACAGGTGGGGTTACCGACTGCTGTTTTCAGACTGAATGTAACCCTCGACCACAACATGACACAAAAGAACATTAAAAGCAGGAGTTTACGTCTGAGGGGAAGTCACGACAACCTACAAAAAATGTCACAAGTTATTTTGGCTATTATGGCACGGAGAGGAGGTTCTGGTGATATTCTCTGGACCGAGAGGAGAAGGGTGGTCTGGTGTTTTATGGGAAAAAGTGTTTGGGGAGGGGTTGGGGGGGAAAAAAAATCGGGTTCGAAGAGAGAAAAAAAAAAAAAAAGTAAAAAGAAGTGTAAGAGGGGGGGGGGGGGGGAAATTGCGCATGTGTGGGGGGAGAAAAGTGTGTAGATTAAAAGAATAAAAATAATAAAAATTTTAAAAAAAAAAAAATATTTTTGTGTTTAATTTTCTCTCCAAAAATGGGATCAAAAAGAGAGTGTCAACACCAAAAAAAAAAAAAATATAAAAAAAAAAAAAAAAAGAAAAAAGGGGGAAAAATAATATTTTTGGTAAGTAAATTAATTTTTTTTTATAAAAATAAGAAAAATGTTTTTTTGAAAAAAAAAGGGTTGTTGGTTTTTCTTTTTATTCCAAAAAAAAAAATTTTAAAGGTTGTAGAAGGAAGGGGAGAAAAAGGGGGTAAAAAAAATTATTGTTCCAAGGGGAAATATTTTGATTTTGGTGAAAATTTTTAAATTTTTTTTTTTAGGAATCCCGGGGGGGAGTATTTTTGTCAAAAAAAAAAAAAATTTTTTTATTTCTGTGGGGGGGTATTTTTTTTAAAAATTTTCAAAAAAATATATATTATATATGGTGTATTTGGGGGGACACCAAAAACCCTAAAAAAAAAAAATTTAAAAATAAAAAAAAAAAAAAATTTAAAAAAAAAAAAATTATTAAATTGTTAATTTAATTAAATTAAATCAAAAATAAAAAAAAAAAAAAAAAAAACAAATTTTAATAAAAAATATTTTATTTTTTTTATATTTAATTTTTTATTTAAAATAAAAATTTTATTTTTAAAAAAGAAAATAAAATCTAACCCCAGACTAAGAGAAAAAATATTCCTTCCCAGTAAAGTAGAAAAGAAGTTAAAGTGGAAGGGAAAAAAAATATTGTGGGGGTGGGGGTGGTATGGTGGAGGAGGGGCAGAGGCTCCGGGTTCTTTTATAATTTAATTCTTTTTTTTTTTGAAGAAGAAAGGAAAAAAAGAGATAACAAAAGAAAACAAAGAGGGGGGGGGGGAGGTTATGAAAATGGTGGGGGGGGGACTAGGGGGGCGAGGAAAACCCGAACGCCCCACCGGGAAAACCCCCAAAAGCCGACAACCCCAAAAAACAACGGAAAAGGGAGCAGTAGAAAAGGAAATTCAATCCAACGGGATAGATTGAATCGCATAAGAACAGAAACCCACAAGGAGGGCGGGAGAAAGAGAAAGAGGAAGCAGTAATAGCAATAAAATAGGAAAAAGGGGTCAAAAGGGCCGAGAACCGAAAAGACAAAACAAAAAAATGGAAAAAAAAAAAAAAATAAAAAAAAAAAAAAAAAATAAAATAAATTTAAATATTTTTTATTTTATATATTTCAAAGGGGAAAAATGAAAATTTAATAAATTTATGTTTTTGGTTTATAATTAAAAAATAAAAAAAAAAAAATGAAAAGAGTGAATATATATAATCACATTCACAATGTCTGGTTCTTTTATATTTATGTTATCTTTTAGTCTTATATATATTTATTTTTTTTTAAAATATTTTATAAAAAAATATATTATATATTTATTTTATTTTTTATTTTCATTATAACAAAAATATTATAACAATATCAACAGACACAAAACAAGGATTTATCTGGTCTTATAACACAGAGAAAGATGAAGAGAAGAATCAATAACAAAAAAAACAAAAAAAAAAAAAAAAAAAAAAATAAAAAAAAAAAAAAAAATCATTTTAAGCTGAATTTTAAAGGATACAGACAAATTATGAAAATAGATTTGCGATTTGTATTGGAAAATGCTTGGCAGTGGATTTACATGTATGAACATTTTAGGTAATAGTCCTTTAAATCTCTCTAAAATACATGTATTTCTTTTAAACAGTGATATGAGATATTTGGCTTGGACAGAGAATGAACAGCAGGATGGATTTTACACTAAACTGTACCATCTGAAAAGCCTGGGAAAATCCAGATCGGCTGAGTCCAGAGAGTACGTAACATTATGTCGTACAATACATTATCAGCTGCATGAGCTGTGGAGTCAGAGAAGCTTTTACATCCATAAAACTCACTTTATCTGTAGGATACCTGAGCTCGCATCATTCTCTAAAACATATTTTGGACCGCCACCAATCTCATGTTCTCCGTGCTTTTTCCTTTGAAATCCAGCGTGTTTGGGATTATGTTTGAAAAGTGGAATCGGATGCGTGGGTGCGTCGTAAAGCAGAAGGCGCCGGGGGCTATGAATGGATATGGATGGATGGATGGATGGATGGATGGATGGATGCAGAGCGCGGCCTCAGCTCCGGCTCTGATTTAGATGAATGCACGTGGAACGCTGCAAACTCTCCATGCATAAACAAACAGATGTGTTAGCAATAATCTGCAGGATCCGACATCAAAACGCTGGGCTTTAACCACTCCAATGTGTGTCCGTGCACTTCCATCGGTCCGTACTTAAATGTGTGTGTACGTCCACGGTGAATAAATATAAACAGTTGTTTGCATGTTGGTATGTTTATAGTTATAGTCATATGTGCATGTGCGTGATGCAGACCAGATTGTGAATTGTCTCCAGCAAGGAATTGGCGAGTTTGTTAAAACAGGGTTTTCGATCTCCCATCCAAGACCACGGTGACCGGCCAAGAGTGTTTGACACCCACTCACACACACACACACACACACACACACACACACACACACACACACACACACACACACATTGAGGAGTTGTGTAAGCGAGTGAACGTCGTGCAGATGCAGAGATGAAACAAAGACGGACGAGAGGAAACAAAGAAGACAGACATCTCTTCTCAGCTTTGTGATTTTGGCTCGATTTGCTGTTTTTGCAGATTTCTCGACTGCAGTAAAAGTGACTGTGTCCTCTTGTTTTTTATTTTTGTGCGGTGACCGTCAGAGTAACTTCACAAAATGTTCCTTCAACCTTTCATTCATTCACTCTTGGACACGACAGCTTCACTTCCATCCAAACAGTTAATTAAATAACATAGCAGTAAAGCTTTAACTCTGGCCTGAGGTGGCCATGATTTGGATTTTTAAAGGGGACGTATTATGTTTATTTTCAGGTTCATACTTACTCTACCAGAACATGTTTACACGCTTTAATGTTCAAAAAAACACATTGTTCACATACTGTCTGTTTGGATTCGAGGTTGACCACTAGGTTTTTAAAGGCAGATATACTAACGATAGTGTGGAGCCGATATCTTTCTGCAGCCAATCTGTTTTTATGTCACTCTGAATTTAATAATTTGTAAAAGAATATCCTGAAGTTGTGAAATGGTGGATTACGGCGGGCCAGGATTACTTCTGTTGTGTGTCCCATTACATTGACGGGGAAGTGGAGCCATTATATCTCCTTTCAAAGTCATTTTACTTTAACATGAGTAAACATACAACCCAGATTAAAACAATCCAAACTGACGCTGACTCAGCTAGTGCTAGCATTCACATATTCACAACCTCAGTAATTAGCTTATTTTGCGAACCTGCATCACTGATTTTGTGAACAGCTGAGTGGGTGTTTGTCTCTTGCTGTATTTCTTTCCGTTTCTCTAATCCTCTTTCCTCTCCTGATGCTCTTCCTCATCCCCCCCTGCTCTCTTCTTTCTTTTTCCACTCTCTCCTCCTCTCCCTCCTCTTTACTGTCTCTCTGTGACAAAAATACTTGACAGATGAAAAAAGAAAAGAAAACAAATGAAGGTGAAAAAAGGAGGCTGACAGCTTCCCTTCTCGCATCCAGCTGTCCTGGCCAGACACCGCCGGGTGGCTTTCATACCTACTAATAAACTTATTTCCATCTCACACACATATCAGGAACATAATGTTGGCTTGTTTCAGGCCGAGACCATAAAACTCAAACTCTCTCACCAAAACACACTTTAAGGCGGCTGAGTTGAGGCTCGGCCAGCCTTGTTCTTTGGCGAGCACGGGGCACCCTTCTGTGCGTGTGATTGATACCACTACAGTCGTTGCGATATATATCCCCGAGATCAGTTGCTATGCCAACCGCGGTCAACAAACAGGCGACAGACATTATCCTCACAGTCCTGTGTCTCCCTGTCTGCGCCGGCGCGCCGATAAAGTTTCTACAGAAGTTAAAAAAGGCCAAGAGAGGGGCAAACGTCAGCATGTTTCGATCTCTCTCTCCGTCCAAAGTTGTAAAAATAAACCAAATGCTGCCTTTAATCATTTTTATTCGCGCAAGGACATTAAGAGAGACGTCCAACTCTGAGGGGAAAAAAAAGAAAAATTCACACCTACTCTCACAAAACGACTGCTGGCGTGAAGCGAAGCACATTGTGGGATATTATGAATATTGTGAGTCATCTCGGGTGCCTTGGCTCACAAAAACCTGATGATTTTTTGGATATGTTTTTGAAATATGGATGGATAAATGCGAGGTACCAGCACCCGGGAGTGAAGGAGGCTGTAGACTGCTGAGGAGAGTCGTTGGCTCTACAAAGTTTAAATATGGCGGCTTTTCTGTGCCAAACTCCCGGAGAAAAAAAGATAATTTGTGCACAAGCAGAAGGATGAGCCACGCACTGTCCAGCGGAGAGAAGAAACTTTCTGACAAGTCCAAAAACAATTAGTCCAGCGGCTCTCCAAGCCTCCTTTCTGGGCTCCAGTTTCGTGTTGTTTTGACAGTTGAGGACAGACTCGGTGTGTTTAGACATCATCGTGCGAAGCCGTTCTGCGCCCGAGGGAGGTAACATGGCAGCGGCCCTCCAGCACAGAACCACTGTTTACGCTTAAAGGAAACCGCCTTGTTTTGTTTGTCGTCTTCATTTTAATCTGCACTGATGGTGCTCTGCAGGGCGCGAGCCAATCACAACACAGTAGCAGACAAAGGGCGGGACTTTTACAGTAGTCAGTGATATTCATGGACACAATGGGCCCCGACTGTCGAAACCAAATGAAACTTGAGAGCAGATTAAAGACTTGGGAAGGCTGCTGTGTAATGTCCTCTGGTCAATAAACACTCTCATTCAGGTCTGTGTGTAAAAGGATTTTAGCTCACAAGCTGCAATTTTGCTGCTTCTTCTGTTGAGCAACTTGTTGCTTTAACTCTCTGAACTCTGCAAGTGAAAGTGGAGTTTCTTCAAATGCTTCATATCCCTAAAATCTGTACAACTTCAGTCAATAAACTATAATAATTAATGGAAGTATTGAAATTGTGCCATAAATTTAAAAAAGCAATACAAAAATCGGACATGTTTTTTCATATAAATGTTACTAAAAAAAAAACCCCACACAAATCATTGATCCAAAAGTAGGGCTGCCAAAGTTAACATATATTAACACCACAAATGCAACGTATTAATACAACTTCAAATTTTCAGGTTGTGATCTTATCATATGAAACTAGAAAACCTAAAGAATCCATCAGTACCAGCCGTGTCATACTAGCTTGTCATGAAGGAGGTTAAATAACACTAAACTTGAGCTGATTAATCGAGCAATAATAACTAATCATTTCAGCTGTAATCTGGTTAGAAACACACACACACACAAAAACGCACATCCGTCCTCAGCGTTTCCTCGACAACACTCCCCAGTATCCCCTGCCTCCGGTCGGACCTGGAACGCCCCCCTGAGAGGTTACCTAGGTAACCGGTGACCCCGGCGTGTGCCATAGTTGAGCGAGCGCTCAGCCCACGCAGCGTGATAGGAGTGTCGGGATGCTCACACACAGAAGCCTCTTTATGCTGCTCACAGAATGGAAGCAGTTGTTAGACAGCTGTGTCCACGTGCACACACAGCTGGCCTCTCCCAGTGAACCTGGTTCCCATCGCCTTGGGTGGAGATGGAGGCTGCCAGCTGGTCATCGCCCAAGTGAAACAGAGAAAGACACATACACAGTGTGTGTGTGCTACAGAAAGGTGACTGAATAGTTCAACAGTAGCGGCGTCTGATCATCTGAGCTGGACAATCAGTCCGTTCTCGCTCCAAACTCCTTCAAAAACGCCGCTGGGCCAGCGGCCCTCAGCATCGCATCCAGGCGCCCTGCAGCGCCTGTCTGGGACGCACCAGGCGTTCAGCTAACGCCACTGTAAACCCATCACCGTCATTATCACACAGTAAGAGCAACTGACCCAGTATGAGGAAGGAGAAAGTCTGTGTAGGGCAAGTGGGAAGGAGGGATGGACGGGTGAAACAAACACACTTTCACCCAGGACAAAGCTGATTGTGTCATGTGGGAAGTCAAGTCAGCGTTGACTTATTTTATCTTACTTTTGTTAGGTAACTTTTTTAAGTAATACTAGTTACATAACAAATGTAGTCTACTTCTAGGGATGCTAATATTGAAAAAGTTTCCTACCCAATAACTGACCCTCGTTAACTGCAGGTGTAGAATATGAGCACAACAGACAACTGAGTCAACAGTTCACCATCAGGAGAGTTACTGTAGCAGCCACGGTGCTGCGTTCACTGTCTCCAGTTCACCATCAGGAGAGTTACTGTAGCAGCCACGGTGCTGCGTTCACTGTCTCCAGTTCACCATCAGGAGAGTTACTGTAGCAGCCACGGTGCTGCGTTCACTGTCTCCAGTTCACCATCAGGGCAGTTACTGTAGCAGCCACGGTGTTGCGTTCACTGTCTCCAGTTCACCATCTGGAGAGTTACTGTAGCAGCCACGGTGCTGCGTTCACTGTCTCCAGTTCACCGTCAGGAGAGTTACTGTAGCAGCCACGGTGCTGCGTTCACTGTCTCCAGTTCACCATCAGGAGAGTTACTGTAGCAGCCACGGTGCTGCATTCACCGTCTCCAGTTCACCATCAGGAGAGTTACTGTAGCAGCCACAGTGCTGCGTTCACTGTCTCCAGTTCACCATCAGGAGAGTTACTGTAGCAGCCACGGTGTTGCGTTCACCGTCTCCAGTTCACCATCAGGAGAGTTACTGTAGCAGCCACGGTGCTGCGTTCACTGTCTCCAGCTCACCGTCAGGAGAGTTACTGTAGCAACCACGATGCTGCGTTCACTGTCTCCTGATCACCATGAGGAGAGTTATTGTAACTGCCACAGTGCTGCATTCACTGTCTCCATTTTACCATCAGCAGAGTTACTGTAGCAGCCATGGTGCTGCGTTCACTGTCTCCTGTTCACCATGAAGAGAGTTACTGAGAACTGGCCGTTAAAGGACACACTAAAAGCTTAAAATGCTTAAAACAACAAGCAAAATGTCATTAAAATATCTCTGACATGGAAATTGGCCAGTGGTTTTTACAAATGCACATGTGCTGTGGTGAGTGAAACACTGAATTTTAAGGATATATCATCTGAACATCGTACATCTCTTTACAGTTTTCAACAGATATAATTTACACATATTGTTCTAGTAAATGTCTTTATATAGTTATGTTTAGTTTTCTTTTCTCTTACTTGGTTTATTTTGAACGTTATGCACCAAAATAGCAAAGTAAACTCCTTGTGTGTGAAAACCTACATGGCAATAAATTTTATTTTATTTTAAAAATTTAAAGAAGTACAAAAAGGAGACCCATCGGCATGAACAAAGGGACTCATGCTCTTGGGCGTGGGATTTAGAGAAAATAGTAACCCGAAGGAGCCTGGCGGTCCCAGTGTTAACAAAATATTACAGAAGCTGAAATGTGACAGCATGTTTGGGGAGATGACTAACGACTGGGCTTTCGAGTCCTGACTTTTATGTTTGACATAAAATGAAGACGACATGGACGCGAGACAAATGATAGAGTGCTGTGATATCAAAGCTTTATCTATTCCATGTCAGTAACAGTAAGACACAGAGAGATGAGTACAGCGAAGCTCTGTCTCATCTCATCATCTCATGTGGTTGTCGTGGTTCATAGTCAGGCTGTATTTATCTTTTACCATCCACACCGAGGCAGGAAGACACAGCTGGACTCGGACAAGAAGAGGAATAGGAAAACAGAACAAGGGGGGAGATGGAGGTTGGAAAAATAGACATGAGAAAATGTCTGTTTGACCCAGCTTGATGGACAGATGAAGGACAGAAGGCATGAATGAGTTTAAAGGGGGAGCCATTACAACGTTAATATCAAAGGGAAGAAGACAGTCTATCAAAGGGGTGGATGAAAGAGCACAGGCTGGATGGAGAGATGGAGGGATGGATGGATGAAAGAGAAACCTCTGTCTCAGGTTAAGGGTTTTCTTATCAAATGAAGCTGGTTGCCAGGACATTGCAAAAGACAAAATAGACCTGGATGTTTTTCTGATCATTAGGACACAAACAGTAAAGGAATAGTTCCACCAAAAACAAAATAAATAGTATTAGTACTCACCTCCAGAGGGTCTCTGCAGTCCCAGAAAAAGTTTTCCATCGAATGGCGTTAAGGAGAGCGGAGCGCCTGAAAAAAGACATAATATCAGTGCACTGACTTCAGCGGAGAGCGAAAGAACGACAGCAAAAACGATCATAAAACATCCAAAAAACGTTCTGAACATTCCCATACAGCAGTATGTAACTGTTTTGTATCCGTTTGTGGGCTCGTTGAAATCCAAACAACTACTTTTGCTAAACAAATCATTTCCGGATGTGTGTGTTTACTCATTAGACGGTCGTCAATTCCAAGTACGAACTTCGCCATTCAATAGAAAACTTTGACACCTTTAACGCGTTATAGGTAAACACACGCATTCTGCTTATAAAACTGTGTAATTAGTCATAAGCATAAAGCATAAAGTTAAAGCAAATTCATTTTAACACCACGAATTTGAAACATATTAATGCAATCGATCTTTTAGAGGTTGGAGCAGACTCATATATGAAACCAGAAAACCTGCTGAATCCATTGGGACCAACCATGTCAAACTAGCTTTCTAGTCAGCTTTCAGATGATGTACACCATGTCTGTGTGATATTTCCTGCTATCTCCCCCGAAAGACCCTCTGTACTGTCCTAAAAAAGACAGAAACCAGTCTATTGTGGGCCTCAGAGGGTTTTAACCCAAATAATAAACACCACAATGCTATGGTTGTAGTCCGTTTATGGTACTCACAATCAACCCAGGACACATCACTCAGTCGTGAAACCTCCCCACCATCAGACTCACTCGGACTGCATTGAGTCTAATACCTGATGTATATTCATAAAAGTCTTTCTCTTGTGTGTATACAGTAGCGCTGCGTATTACAAAGAATCTGACGATATGATACGTATCATGATACGGGGGTAACAATTCAATATACTGCAATAATTGTGATACTGTAAACCAGGAAATGTATGGCAATTTTTAAAATTTTGTTTTAGAAAAAGTCACTCAATCACTCATCTTCAACCTCTTATCCGGGTCGGGTCATGGGGGCAACAGCTCCAGCAGGGGACCCCAAACTTCCCTTTCCCGGGCCACATTAACCAGCTCTGACTGGGGGATCCCGAGGCGTTCCCAGGCCAGTGTGGACATATAATCTCTCCACCTAGTCCTGGGTCTTCCCTGGGGTCTCCTCCCAGCTGGTTGTGCCTGGAACACCTCCCTAGGGAGGCGCCCGGAGGGAGGCATCCTGACCAGATGCCCGAACCACCTCAACTGGCTCCTTTCAACGCAGAGGAGCAGCAGCTCTACTAAGAGTCCTTCACGGATGGCTGAGCTTCTCACCTTATCTCTAGCCTCCCTCCTGGGAAAACCCATTTTGGCTGCTTGTAACCGCGATCTATCTCTGTGGGTCATGACCGAGCCCTCAGGACCACAGGTGAGAGTAGGAACAAAGACTGAGCGGTAGATCGAGAGCTTTGCCTTCCAGCTCAGCTCTCTCTTCGTCACAACGGTGCGGTAAAGCGACTGCGATACCGCCCCCCGCTGCTCCGATTCTGTGGCAATTGAATCTCACGTTGTCCTCTGACTCGCGAGGTAAGTGAACTCCTTCACTTGGAGTAAAGACTCATTCCCTACCAAGAGTAGACAATCCATCGGTTTCCAGCTGAGAACCATGACCTCAGATCTAGAGGTGCTGATCCTCATCCCAGCCGCCTCACACTTGGCTGCAAACTGATCAAGTAAGTTCTGGAAAACTGTCAATTTTTAGAACGGTCAAAAATGTATACTGCATGCAATAAACCTGCATGCTTTTTGCTTCAAATGTGATTATCATAAAGAGGGCTGGTCTGTAAAGGGGAGACTTGTAGTTACCCATGGAACCCGTTTTCATTCACATAATTTGAAGTCAGAGGTCAAGGGATCCCTTTGAAAATAGCCATGACAGTTTTTTGCCAAAATTTAGCCAAAATTTGGAGCATTATTTAGCCTCATTCCCAACAAGCTATTGTACCGTGGTTGGTACCGATGGATTCCTTACAATTCATATTATATCTGTAGCTTCACTGCTCTAAAACAGAACCTGCTACAGCCTCTTATAGACAGTAAAGTCAGCCTGAAGGGGTATGTGGTACACTATATACACAGAGAGCAACACAGATACGTAGAGTCCAAGATGGAGAGATCATCCAAGGGACAAGCAGACAAGCAGAGATGGAGGAAGAGGGTGAGGAGGGAGTGATGAAATGGTGTGCAACCATCGGACCGTCCCAGCAGAAACACTCCACTGCATGCCAAGGTGTGTGTGTGTGTGTGTGTGTGTGTGTGTGTGTGTGTGTTTAATGTGAGTTTCTGTGAGAAAATACACAGGAGTCCTTTCAATGTGTGTGTGTGTGTGTGTGTGTGTGTGTGTGTGTGTGTGTGTGTGTGTGTGTGTGTGTGTGTGTGTGAGGATGCTCCAGGCTCACATATGAAACCAATAGACTCTCAGTGACGGTTAGATGGACTCCACCACATTATATTAACATGAAGATAAATGGACCAATTATAAAGATTCACAACACACTAACAGGCTGCTACTTGTCCTCTGTGTGTGTGTGTGTGTGTGTGTGTGTGTGTGTGTGTGTGTGTGTGTGTGTGAGAGAGAGAGAGAGAGAGTGTGCCATCCACATCTGTGGATGTTTATCACATCATTGAAGAGAGACAGAGAGAGGGAAAAATTAAGATGGAGAGAGAGAGAGAGAGAGAGGAGTTAATGAGAACGATTGTGTTCTTCCAGCCGACCATGTCTGTCTTGGCTACCGGAGGAGCGGCGTTTGACTCGTCTTCAGAAACCACAAAACCACAAGCGAGAAAGGTAAAATGGGAACATGAGAGGAGAAAAATGGTGACATCAAGAGGCAGAGATGGAAAGTCGCGTTCAGGGTGGGACTAAAACTGAGACATGGGCACCCATAGCTCAGCTGGTCCAGCGGGCACCCTTATAACAAGGCGGAGTCCTACCTCCAGATGTGTGGATGTAAATGGGTTCTCTGGGTCCCCACCAGTCTCCCCTTTACAGACATGCCCACTTTATGATAATCAGTCAGTCTGGATCAAGTCATAGGTCAAGTCAGCACCTGCCATCTGCTGTTGCCTGCATGTTATGATCTGAGCCTTTTTTATGAAAAAAGGAGAACGGGGGGGGGTTTTTGGGAAAAATATAGAATTTTTTTTTTTTAAATGATTTAAAAAAAAAAAAAAATATTTGAAAAAAGCGTACTTGTCCACTCCCTGTTGTTAGAATATTAAATACTTGACAGACCTCCCTCTAAGGTTCATTTTGAACAGAAAAAAAATGTGTAAAAAATTTGGAATAAATATTTTCCACCCCGAAAAAAAAAACGAGAAATTATATACCGGGGGGACTCGAAGAATAAAAACAAAGAAGGAAAAAAGTAAAAAAACCCAAAGGCCCTAAACCCCCCCCGCCGCCCCACGGGGAAACATAAAGGCTAGCGGCCCCCTAAATACTGGACCAGTTTCAGGAACTGTGGTCCCCATTAGTCACAAAAACACGGGAGAACATCTCACATTTGGCTTATTCGTTAAACTAGTTCTTTGTGCTTTAAGTGATAAATGTACTACCGTCTCTAACTTTTTCGTTAATCTGACAGCAGCATTCAGACTCGTGCCCTCATCTTTCTCTCTTTCAGCCTCCTCTGGTTTGTTATTTTTGCTCAACACAGCGGAACAACAGCTCGAGCAGGATGGATGGATGTGGCCGGCGGAGAGAACGACAGAGATCCTGCAGCCTTTACATCTGTCTGCGTGGGCCAGCAACTGAAAAAAGATAAAAAGAAACACCAAAAACCGACCGTAATGACTCTTCTTTTCCGGCTTTCAAAACAAGAGTTGTGACGTCTTACTGAGGCTGTAAAGATGGAGGGGAGACACAACTGTGGCTTTGGGGTTACGATGTGTGTGTTATCTCAGACGTACTCTATTCTTTGTAATTACAATGTGATTGTTTTTAATCGTTAGATAAAACCTCGGATTGAAAATGAAAACCAGAACTTTGGTATTTCGCTTCAAGTCATCATAAGCCAACATGCTGAATGAGGATTTTAACTTGTGACCTGCTGGAAGATTTTGATCCAAACATTTGGTAAAAATATGGGGAGTCAAAATTAAAACAAACACGAGACAAAAGAGCCACATGAAAAGCTGCTGCTTGTCATAAAAAACTAAATAAAGAACAACTGAAGAATCCCGATCTGAACCTTTGACCCCTGCGGATGTGAGGATGCGGGAGGAGACAGGGATTAAACATGCAAAGCAGTCGGTGGAGTTTAAATCAGGGCTTGAACAGGTGACCTTGAGCGTCTGACCATGTGGAAAACAGTTTTAAGAGTCTGAATCCCAGCAGCTAAACAGAGCCACTGAGGCCCATATGGATCCAGTTGGCCATCAAAGGCCAGAGAGGGAAAAATAAACACATTTTATATGGTTTCTCTCTCAGAAATCCTCCGTCTCCTCGCTGGCGTTACTGGACCAAAACACTGCTGGATCCGTGTTTTTCTGCGTTGCTCAAAACGTCGTTTTACACGTGTTTGTGTGATTACATGTGTACATTTGCATGTGCGTGCATCCTTTCCTGTACAGCACATCCTGACTGATGCAAGCGGAGATTATTTTCTGCTGGAAATGCAGAGAAAGCAGAGAACAGAGATGAAGAAGAAGTGATGGAGAACCAGGAGTAAATGAAAAACACGAGATGGAGGAGTAAAGGACAGCTGGAAAACAGAGTTTGTAAATGTGAAGGTTAGATTTTGTTGCCTTACGGCTACGTTTTTAGTGTTAAACCTTTACCAAGCAAGGTGAGATGTTTTTAAACGTATTTCTACTATTTAAACACAGAGCATATTGTGTATTTGACGTCCCATGTCGTAAATACAATACTATGACGTTTGAGCAAGCAACCAATGTTTCCTGTCTCCATCCATCATTCACTTCACAGCTACAGCGAGGAACTCTCATTTTGTGTTGATTTGGCGGTCCCTGTGGACAAAAGTGGGAGTGTTTCAGAAGCAGCACCAGCAGGGTCTGACAGCCTGCCCTGCTCAGACCCCGTTCTGGTCTCGTCACTGTCACTTTTTACCCAGCCGTCCAATCACAATAGAGGATGGGCGGGACAAATGCCACAAAGACTAATCGTCACATCTACATCCTATATACTATACGGCCCACTGCCAACAGACTTTACAACAGCAGGGACTCACTGTATTTTATTCTGCTTTATCTTATTTTATTTTTACCTGTTCTTAGTTTTTACACTGTGCTACTTTTACTGCTATTTTATATCAGTGCTGCTGTAACACCTGAATTTCCCCCCAGGGATCAATAAAGTACTGTTTTATCTTGTCTTATCTTATCTATAGTAAATATAAGTGCTGAACGGCAACAATGTGGAGAAACCAGTACCCATAGACCAGCGGTCTTTCTGCAGTATTTTCTGCAGTACTTCACAGCTTTCACCTCCATGTTATTATAACTGATTTAAATCTACATGCCACATTCAGGCCAAACCATCTCACACTACTTCTGATACCTTCACTGACAGATATAAAGCCTTCAAGCTACCTGTAATTCACTTCCAGTTCTTTCTCGCAGTATTTGAGGAGCAGGTGGAAGTTAATTTTTCAACAAGTAGTCTGATAAAGTGAATCATTTTATAGCAATATGAGTGTTGACTGGGTAGACAGGGGTCACAGATTTAAAAAAGAAAGACTTTAGAGAACAGCTGAGCACCGTGACCTCGCCTGAAGGATTCTGTAAGTATCGTCCTTTATGAAAACTGCCCTGTATCCCCCGTCCTCCCCACCAAACCAAACAAGCATCCAGACACTAAACGCAGGAAATTTAAAAAAGACGAGGGCAAAAGGACAGCAGGGACCGTGTGTGTACAAATACAGGAAATACCAGCTTTCTCCTACAAGTGCTGTTCATGCATAAAACATTTCATGGCCACGAGTGTCTTGTGGGCCTCGCCCTGCATGACAACTACTAAACACGCACACACACACTCACACACTCACTCACACACACCTCCAACGGAGGCAACCAGCTCCGTCACGTGAAAACAAGCCAAAGAACAAAACCACGACTTTCTGCGCCACCGTCAAACAAAAGCATGAGAACAAACCCCAAAAACTGATCTGTAAAATAACCACATAACCACCGTCAGCTGAAACCGTTAAATAATCTTCCAAAATATGACAACTATGAATAATTCAGTAGCGTGCTTTAGTGAGACGCTCCAGGCTGACCTTACTGGATAGGACATTTTCTTGATTTCCACAAATAAAGAACACTGGCTTTTCTACAGTATGTGTGAGAGGCTATAATATAAAGCATAATACAACATTTAGCATCAGCCCGATGTCATTAATATAAAACCAAACAGACACATCGCAAAAATGTAAAACTCATGCGGACAAAACTATGTCAACATTTTGAGGTCGATCAACACTGAGGACAGTAAATATGCAGTTTGCGCAAATTTCGTAAAAGCAGTGGTGGAAGAAGTATTCAGATCCTTTACTTAAGTGAAAGTGCCAAAACATGGTTGTTAAAATACTCCATTATAAGGAAAAGACCTAAATTCACATCAGTAAATGTACAGAAGTACTGTATGTAGTAGTACTAGTTCTGCAGTAAAATGTCCAGAGACTGATATGTTATCATGCAAATACTATAACTACTTTATACAGAGATAACTAGTTCAGTCCAGAGGTTCCCAACCTAGGGGTCAGGCTCCACCCAAGAGTCACAAGATACATCTGAGAGGTCAGGAGATGATTAATATTTGAATTCATATTTTGGATTTTTCTCAAATCTTTTTGTGTGTGAAATATTAGTTAATTTTACTTCTCTGGGTCTCAAATTAGAGATGAAGCCGATTAATTGGATAATATTTTCTTTACTTCTGCAGCCTTCTCAGCTACGTTTGCACACGTCATTTTTAATAAGTTAGTTTTTTAATCACTCTGAATTTATACCCTGGTGTGACTTTTTATTGAATCCAGGTGATATTACAGCCACTTCCTAAATGGTCAGGAGCAGCATGTGTAAGGTGATGAAATCATTATCTCGGGTAGTAACCGGGTAGTCGGGTCATACATCTTTAAAAAAACGAGGCCAAATGACGTGTGAAAAGTGAGTTTTGGTTTAGCAGCATGAAAATAAAAACTCATCATGAACGATTACTGAAGTCATTTGGAGCTCTGTGTTTTTGTGGATATTTTGGGAGTCACACAGAGAAGACGTGGTGCTTGAGGCCTCAGATCTTTCTTATACGAGCTTTGTCGCACGTCTTTGGCCCGCGCTGTCCTCGCTGCCTTCTCCCTAATGATAAACAAAAACGCCATAAAACTAATCCTCATGAAAACCCATCAAAATGGGTCTAAACAAGCACCGCTGTGTTCTGCCCCGGGTTTGGAATTCTACCCACATGTTCCCATTTGATCCCTGTTATTGCAGTCACTGAAACACAAATCCCAGCGACATTCCCACAACCACATGACTGGGACTGCCTCAGGGTCAGAGAGAGTCACTGTTTGCCAGTTTGCATGCATGCATTAGCGTACGCCTCTGTGTGTTTCTGCCAGTTGAGCTCCGTGTGATTGGGTCGGTAGCAGTAACACACTCTCAGCTCGTCAGTCTGAACCCTCGCGGAGGAGGTGAACCCTGTGGACAAGTGGGCCCACTGGATGAGATGGGCCTCCTGGATGAGGTGACTTATACTACAGCTCTAGCTCTGTCTGAAAACAGTAGATGCAAAGATTTCTGGATGTAGTTTAACCTCCGGTTCTGAGAAACGAAGCAATGCAGAGAAAAGATGATAAATACAGTAACATATACATATGAATAAACTCTTATTAATATATGAATTCATATGCAATAAATGCACATTAAAGTGTTGCTCTTAAACCTGATTGAAATAAGACTTTTCAGACATTGGAGGCATTTATTTGCTTTACTGCCGAGATTCAAGATGTGACTTGTACTTGTGTCGATTGACTTGAGTACAGTGTATATCTTTTGAGGCGAGTCCAAGTCATGTCTGAAAAACTTGAATCAAGTCTCTTATTACAACAACACAAAAGGTCCTCAAAAGCATTAAGCTGAAGGTGAACTTTCGGTCAGCGAGCAGAACTGAAGAGTGATGACCAGACCCAAGCCAAAACACAAACCCCGGATCAGAACCAGGCCTTCCCAGACCCTGCTGGGCAAGTGTGTTTGTGTGGACCCAGCCAGCCGTTTTGCGTAGGCTGCGGTCAAATCCCAGTCCAGCTTACAGTACAGGCTGTGACGCATATCACTGCCCTGTGTGTGTGTATGTGGAGCTGAATCTCAATGCAGTGGTGTGACTTCTAACTTGAACTCAGTTCATCACATAAAGCTTGAATGTAGTGACCTGGGTGGGTACGGCTACATGCTTTTAAATACACAGTGGGTACCTGCCATGGTGCACACACACACACACACATTTATACTATACATGTAAATGAACAGGCCTGACATTTTAAAACGAGTACTTGTACACACACTTCGAACAAACTACTTCATTACTTGGCCTCTTCTGGTTTCAGGATTTTTACCAGATTTGGAACCTGGCTGCAGGGATTTGTTCCCATTCAGCTACAACAGCATTAGTGAGGTCCAACACTGACGCTGGGTGATGAGGTCTGGCTTCTTCCAGTTCATCCCAAAGGAGCTGGATGGGGTTGAGGTCAACTTCTTCCACACTAAACTGGGAAAAACATTTCTTTATGGATCTGGCTTTGTGAACGGGAGGTCATTGTCATCTCAATAACGAGATGCCGCATATGAATATGAGACTAGAAGATTTTGGTATAAGAATCATTCTGGTTTCCATTTGTGATCTGAGTAGTATTGACCAATAATGTTTGAGCAGGCTTTGGTTGCATGCAGATAAAGAGTCTGTGTGGAAACTACAAGGGGCAGAACCCATTGGCTATCATCTGATAATGATTTAGCTTTTTTATTAATCTGTATAAACACATATCTGCATATGAATGTATATAATCAGGATGTAGACGTTGTCTGAACAAAACTCCAGTCTTGCATCTCAAACTGGCCCGGATATCCACTGGCTACACAGGATGCCCAGAAATACTGACAACTGACCCCAGAAGCTAAATCATGGTCAGACCGATCGCCGATGGGTTCTGACATTGTTGTCATGTTGACACATGAAATCACTGGTATGGGGCAGGGGTGTCCACATACTTTTGGCCAAATGGTATACGTTGGCTATGGATGTCACAAGAACACATGCTTCGGTACCAAGTCAATGCCAAAACTATGAAACATGACAGTATTCGTTTTTTTTTCCATAGTACCGCAGCTCTTGGGAATCAGGGCTCAAGACAAACGGCACACTGTCAGCCCGACGACGGCCAAAAACCAAGATGGCAGCAGGCAGTAAGCAACACAGTCCTGCTACGCTAAATAAAAGAGCTAACCGCTAACATGCATTATGATGTGTTCAAGCTCTACTCAGTAAAAATTTGTAATGGGCTAAGGTATATTATAACGCCATAATGATGCATTAACATGTAATCTTGCAAAATTTTGTTTTTGGCGAGAAACTTGAGGCAGATCATCAAGAATTACTAATGAATTCACACAATAGGGTGAAAATGGTAACGGTGGATGTTGAAGTAGATAGATTGTTTTTTACCGCGGTGTCAAACTGGGTACAGAGAATCGTGGGATTTCACTGGCATTGGTATTTACTACTAAATTTCTGCTATTGTGACAACCCTTGTGTTGGCACACGGAAAAGTTACCATAAAGCAATGCAGTGTTAAGTCAGTCATTCATTGATCATCACCCTCTTTCTTCCCTACTAGCTAGCATGCTAGCTGTTAGCTCGCCAGCTGCAGTAGTTCACAATTTAGCCCTGTGAGTAGTCACAAAAAACAAAGTATTTCACGCATGGATGAGTTTCGCTCTACCACTTTCTGGCGTTGCTCTCTCTCTCTCTCTCTCTCTCTCTCTCTCTCTCTCTCTCTCTCTCTCTCTCTCTCTCTCTCTCTAGGTTTTTCTTCTTGCGCTCTCCCTCTCTGGCACTGACAGCAAAAAGTCATCATGCTCCATTACATTGACATGACTGGACCAACCGCTGCGCACACACACGTCTTCCAAGAATATTACTAAATACAAAGGCTTTTATAAAAGGAGTACAGTACTCTTTGTGAACTCACAGTCTCGTGTACTGTACTACTACACACTCGCAACACACACACTTGCTTCACACATGTTGCTGTAATAATTTGGGGGTGAATAAAGGCTTTTTATTGAGGTTTAATGATGTGTTCACTCTGAGCGGCTCTCTAATAGTGACACAGAACAGAGAGCTGGCACAGCGATCGGCCTTTAGCTGGGTGACTCACACCCAGACACACACACTGGTGTTACAGTAAGTCGCTGACCCTCGCCTGACAGTCTGTCAATATACGAGTGGGAAAAGTCATGTCTCCCACACTGTTAACATGGACTTCACATCCTCTTTTCTGACTTTCACACCCTCTTCATGTGTTAGTAAAAAGAACATGCATGTAAAAGGCTCTCGGGGCGTATTAAACAGGAATAGGAGCCAGAGGAGACGGCTACGGGTGCTGTGACAAACTCATTAGCCTGAAACGTGGCAGATCGCTGCTGCAGCAGTCGGAGCAGAAGACACTAATAAGGTTCTTTATAGCAGGAATGACATCTGGCGCCATCATGGAGGTTCAGTGGAACAACTGACTGTGTGCAGATGACACTTTAATCTAGAGCTGCAACTAATATTTAATCAATATCTGTCTCCATGCGCCCTGCGATGGACTGGCGACCTATCCTGACACCACAACCCCTAACGGGATAAGCAGTTGAAGATGGATGGATCTATCACTAAAATAACTGCTTCACGTTGCAGTGTACATCCTTGTCATCATTTTATCCTGTTAGAAACTTGTGTGAAATTGTCATCTTTAGTACATGAATGGACAAAAATGTGTTTTGTGAAGTCAGTGATCTTTGACAACCAAATTCTAATCAGTTCATCCTCAAGTCCAGGTGGACGTTTGTGCCAGATGTAATACAATTCCCTCCAGGCGTTCCTGAGTTAGCGCTTTCCTAAGAGTTGCCTGGACGTGAAGTCAACGTGACCTTGACCTCTGACCACCAACCACCAAAATCGAATCACTTCATCCTGGAGTCTAAGTGGATGTTTGTGCCAAATTTGGAGAAATTTGCTCAAAGCGTTCATGAGCTATCACAAGAATGGGACAGATGTGATGTCAGAAAACTAAAATCTATCCAGTTCATCTTTGAGTCCAAGTGGACGTTTGTGCCAAATTTGGAAAAAAAATCATCCAAGTGTTCCCGAGAATGGTTGGACGGACAGACGGCCAACCCAAAAACATGCCTCCAGGGCCCGTGGGGCTGTTGCCGGCGCTGAGGCAGAAAAACTGTATAACACTAAATGGAAGGGGAAAGGGGCATAATAGGTCCTCTTTAACTGATCAAATGTGACGCGAAAGGGAGTTCTTGCAGCTAGAAACCACCATGAATCATCACCAACTCTGTAACTCTACCCAGCTTTAAAGCCTCTTTTAGCTCACTTTTGGATTTCCTGCAAAAATTTTGATTGCTGAACTTGCAGCATCGACAGATATAGAGTACCGATCCAATACCGGTGTGGTAAAAAAAAGTTATTATTATCATTATTAGTATTTAGCAGCTGTTTCCTACTAACCATGTATGGATGTGATATGATTATTACCTTTGTTGAATACAGTAGAACTTTATTATTCAGTTTGTCAGTTACAAAGATCATAAGTTAATGAAGCTAGGAGTAAATAACAATTCTGCAGTGAAGAAGAATTGATTTCCAGTTGAACAAGTGGGTTTTTCTTCTGAAGTAATAAATTATGGTATTGGAAAAAACATAGTAATTAATCAATGATTCATCTTTTGGGGATGATGATCCAGCTGTTCACACATACCAACACAGACATGTTCGTAGGGTGTCGTGTGTCATTGAAAGGTTTTGGCATTATAACGCTTTTGAACTAGATTTTAAAGTTAAGATGTCATTATGGTCAAGGAATTTGTGGTAAGTAAGAGGAAAGAGAGCCACGTTCAAACAAATTTCATCAGCTGAACTCAAAAACTGAAACAACATGTGTGAAAATGTGCTTTTCTCCAAAGATGAAGTCTGACTTTCTTTAAAGCCCTTGTGAATTAGCCTACAATTAAAGGTTGAATGGATTTTCCAGGCGTAAGTGTGGTTAAATGTACTAATTTGCTAATAACCATGTCATTTCCTTGTGATTTTTTAAAGGCAGGTACGCTGGATTTTCAGGCAGTGGCCAGCACTAATGTGTCTGTCTTGTTAAGTAAGTCGACCGTCTTGGGGGTTAAGGAGCCTCTGTGTTGTTTACTTTAAGGTGCCTGGGAAAAGACCCAGGGTTCACGAGCAGTTCATAAGGCCCTCGTAAGATGCTGCTAAGGGGCCCGTAAGGTATTTATAACATGCTACCATAGAGCCCCCCCACTGCTAAAACAAATCATTAGCATCTTGCAAAAACCTTATATGACTCTGAAGAGGCAATTTTTGAGGAAATGAGAAAACCTGGCTTATTTTCTCATCGATGCTGCTGCATTTTTGACATTTCAGAAGGTGCTGTCAAAGGTCAGGCCCAGAGTCAGGAACTTTTAAGGTCCTCATGAGAACTGACGACACTTTTTTGTAACCTGCTTTTCTTGTTCCTCTGATTTTTCACTACAGATGAATAGGGAAAATAACTACTAGATATCACCATGAAACATCACATTAAGACAATTATATTTTTGTACTGCGAGACTTCTGAAAATACTGTCAGCAGCCATAAAAAACAATCCATTTTCACCATGTTTTTAGGTACAAAATGCTGTATACATCAGGCTGTGAAGGATATATGAACAAACCCCTCTGTGAAAGCCTACAGAATAAAGACAGGAGTGAAACCAGAAAGTTTGGTGGATGTAAGTGGTGGGAGATTTCTGACTCAGAGTCTGAAATAAACCTAATTTTGAGAAAACAGTAAGATTTCATACACACGACACTACAGGTGAACAGGGTAAAAACAAATAATTAATAGACATAGAACTTCCCCAGCTAATTACTTACATTAAGAAGTTCATTTTTGTATTACAAGGTGTTTGAAAATGTAAGTTTAAATATGCAAATGAGGCACAACTTATTAAATGTGAACTAATATGCATTTCCATAGAAAAAAAATCTATTTTCACCACGTTTTTAGAAATAAAATGTTGCATAAATCAGGCGATGAATGATATACAGTTGCAAGAAAAAGTCTGTGAACTCTTTGGGATTACTTGGATTTCTGCATAAATTGGTATAATGGAACATAATAATGTGTTCTTATCTTCATTTAAGTCACAACAGTAGACAAACACAGTCTGTTTAAACTAATACCACACAAAAAATTCTATGTTTTCCTATTTTTATTGAACACAACATGTAAACATTCACAGTGCAGGGTGGAAAAAGTATGTGAACCCCTAGGATAATGACAATGTGATGAAATTGGAGGTGTTGGTTAAAGCTGCTCTGTCCTATAAAACACACCAGTTTAAAGTTAGCTGTTCTCCAGAAGCATTGCCTGATGGGAACCATGCCTCGCACTAAAGAGCTCTAAGAAGACCTACGATCAAGAACTGTTGACTTATATGAAGCTGGAAAGGGCTACAGAAGTATCTCTAAAAGCCTTGATGTTCATGTGTCCACAATAAGACAGACTGTCAGGCAGATGGAGAAAGTTCAGCACTGTTGCTACTCTCCCTAGGCGTGGTAAAAATGACCGCTAGAGCACAGTGCTGAATACTCAATGAAGTGAAGAAGAATCCTAGAGGGTCAGCTAAAGACTTACAGAAATCTCTGGGACATGCTGACATTTTAGTTGACTGATCCAACAATAAGAAAAACATTAAAGAAGAATGGAGTTCATGGGAGGATACCACAGAGGAAGCCACTGCTGTCCAAAAAAAACATGGCTGCACGTTTGAAGTTTGCAAAAGAGCACCTGGATGCTCCACAGCACTACTGGCTAAATATTCGGTGGACAGATGAAACCAAAACTGAGTTGGAAGGAACACACAACGCTATATGTGGAGGAAACAAGGCTCAGCACACCAACATCCCAACTGTGAAACATGGTGGAGGGGCATCATGGTTTGGGGCTGCTTCGCTGCCTCAGGTCCTGGACGGATCGCTGTCATCGATGGAAAAATGAATCCCCAATCTTATCAAGACATTTTGCAGGAAAACAACATCTGTCTGCCAACTAAAGCTCACCAGAAGATGGGTGATGCAACAGGACAACGACCCAAAGCATAGAAGTAAATCAACAACAGAACAGCTTCAACAGAAGAAAAAAGGCCTTCTGGAGTGGACCAGTCAGAGTCCTGACCTCAACCCCACTGAGATGGCATGACCTTAAGAGAGCGATTCACACCAGACATCCAGAATATTGGTGAAGTGAAACAGTTCTGTAAAGAGGAACGGTCCAAAATGCCTCCTGATCGTTGGGCTGATCATGGTCTGATAGGTCTGATCTGCAACTACAGGAAACGTTAATTAAATCCAAAGGTTCACATACTTTTTCCACCCTGCACTCTGAATGTTTGTGTTCAATAAAAACATGAAAACATTTTTTTGTATGGTATTAGTTTAAGGTTTAAGCAGACTGTTTGTCTATTGTGACTTAGATGAAGATCAGAACACATTTTTTGACCAATTTATGCAGAAATCCACGTAATCCCAAAGGTTCACATACTTTTTCTTGCAACTGTATGAAACAACTCCTCAGCAAAAACCTTCAAAATAAGCCGTAGATAGGAATGAAACTGGAAAGTTTGGTGTATGCGAGCGCTACTGAAGTGGAGATTTCTGGCTCAGTCTGAAAAAAATTTAATACATTTTGACGACATTACAGAGAAATAGAGTAAAAAAAATTACCATGAAACTTTCTCAATTGATTATTATATGATACTAGAACAGAATTATTTTTTGCATAACAAGTTTTCTGAAAATGCTAATTTGCATAAACTTCCAGGTAAGAATCTGAACACTGGATAAGGCCAGGTTACTATTCTTATTAATTGTATTACAAGTTCTCTGAAATGTTGTGTTTAAATATGCAAATGAAACTTTTGATGAAATAGACAAAGTAGTAAAATAATCACCTAAATGTGTATTTCTGAATGTTTTCTTTGCACTAAAATCTCAAAACTGACAAAAAAAAAAACAGTATTTATCAGGGTTGTTGAGCTGCCTTAAATATTGATGTCCTATTGAATCGAAAACTGGCTTGCGAATAGGGTTAAAAATGAACAAATTAGTTTAACAATGTTGGCATTATGTTGTTATTTTGATATTTTCTTGCATTATTTGCTTCTTATTACATTACAGGCATCATTGCACTTGTTTTATTACATTATTGACATTCACTATGGGAAATGATCACGTTAAAGGCCTCCAAAGGGTCAAACGGAGGGTAGTGTCTTATTGACTGACCACTGCAGGGATTGAACCCGTGACCTGGCAGTTACAGCACAGCTTCCAAACCACAAGGCCGCTCCTCCATGTGTGCAGCGGTACGATTGGAGAGGTTTTGGTGTCAGTTTGGGTGACAGGAGGGCCTTTGTGCAGCGTTTAAGGGCCTGCCTGGGAAATCGTAGTTTAAATGGCGCTCGGGGGCTCGTAAGAGCGTCCTTGATGGGCTCGTAGGGAGTTCATAGCGTGGTGGAGAGGGTTCGTGATGTAGTGATGAGGGCTCATAAGGCTGGTGTTACGGGCACAGGAAGGTCAGCGAGAAGCTAATGGTGGACTCCAACTTGTAGCCTCTTCTTGACCTGACGGAGAAGAATTTACGCTTTCTTCCATCTTGTCCAACCACTTCATTTGCGTCCACTTCCGTTAATTTATGTCGCACAACAACCGCCTGCTTTGGTGTGCTTTGGCTGAAGGGCGGCCATCCGTGAATACAAAACCTCATTACATACTGATTCTGATTCATTCACTCAATTCCTTCTACATTTATTTCATCTTGTCGTCTCTTACTCCCAGCCACTCTCCTCTTCCCCTCATCGCCCTCTCCTCTTGATGGGAAACTCAGGGTCAATGTGTTTAACACACCCACAAATATATAAGGTCTCTCTCTAAAGAGGGCCCCCTGTTTCTATCGAGACCCCGACATGCTCGTTAAAATCCTCCCAGAACCGCTCATCCTTTTTTCAAACACTCCTCTCCCCCTTTCTTCCTTCTCCCTCTTCATATTTTCTTTCTTCATCAGCGTCTTCACTCCCTCCTTCTCGTCCTGATTTCCTTCTCTTGCTGCCCTCGTCACCTCTCCCATCCCGGAGGTGAAGAGTGCACAGGAAAAAATGCCACAGACGTTCTTTCTGTCTTGCACTTCTCATTTCCTTCCACATACTTTCCTCCCATCACGGCCCACTTCGCAATTTCTCTTGGTCCTTTTTCTTTCCCCTCCGTCCAAAAGCCCGGGGGTTAATAGTGCAGAGGAGAGTGTTTCTGCTTCGGGGAGTCATGGTCATTACTGTCAACGATCACCGGAGGGACGGAGGAGAAAGAGCTGAGAGGAGGACTCAATGCTTAGAAGTTAACAGTTGAATGGACGGGTGAAGCCACAAAAACTGCAGATTGCAGCAACCCAGATAAACCAAAATAGGCAACATGAACGCAACTGAACTTCAGTAAGGTCATGATGGACCAGGGGGGGCATTCATTGTTCCTGGGGGCCACACGAGAAACCCAGATTGTTGCCAGGGACCAAACAAATACTGTCAGACGTAACCTCTATTTTATCACTATAGAAACATACTGGACACTTATTGTTCAGCATTTCTTATACTGAAAATCACTCCAGCAGATTATCGAGAAAATGACATTACAGACTGGAGTCTACGAACCGTACAGGACTGACTGTTTGGGCAGTAATGTTTCTATTAACAAAACTTAACATTTAACTTAAGATTAACACTTAATTTAACATTTAACATTAACAATTACTGTACATTTAACATTTAACTTAACATTAACAATTTAAAATTTAACACTAACACCAACTGTACATTTAACTTAACATTGACACTTACGTTTCTTTCTTTGGCTACATGCAGCTTTGTAAAAGTCCTCTCTGCTTTAGTATCTCAGCCAGTAGACCCTCGGCTGTCCTCTCCTTCTCATCTCCAGACAGCTTTCTGTTATTTTTCTGCATGTTTTGTCTCAAAGTGACAGTTCTAGTTGTATTCTTTGAATACAGCCATGTTAGTTACAAACTAAGCACACAGCTTTACCGCCAACCTCCGCAAAAAAATACTTAGCAGTCTATGAGTTATTATAGACGTGCCACTGGAGGGACTGCTGCCTGTGGACTAGGACTGGACCACCTCGTGGATTTGGGGCGGGGAGGGGTCCACGGCAGCACTCGCTGCTCGTTGAGAAGAGTAAGAATGGTACGTGCCTTCATGTCCGAGTCTCACAAAGTCTCCAATAATGTGGTTTGTCTGAGACCTCCCCGGCCGGACAGAACCATCACGAGGGCCGGAAACGACCCGCGGGCCGTATAATGCCCAGGTCTGTGATGGACCTTAGGAAACACACTCCCTATTTTGTAATGTAAAGGAATTCAGCAACTTCAGGTCAAACCAGCCAACGTATCCTCGAACAAAGGTTCATATGATTTCTTACAAAAAGGTAACTTAAAGGATAACTTTGGTATTTTTCAACCTGGACCCTATCTTCTCATGTTTTTGTGTCAAAGTGCCTATTGGGGACAACAAATTTTTGAATTTGATCTAGTATTGAGGGAGAACGCTTTAGCCGCCAGCCGCTAAACAAGCTGTAATGTTATTATTTGGGGCAACGGACACTGTCAGATTATTATTGTGTCTGACAACATTATAGAAGGGGCACTAAGAGAAATGAGACTTTTTCTTATCTTTCATTTACTGTTTGAGTGCCGGTGTTGTCAGAGTGATAGTGTATCTTAATAATAATCATCGGTAGAGTGGATATTAGGGATGTTCATAATTAACTATTAACCGATAGCAACAAACAGTGTCCGACAACCTGAACCAGCCTCAGAAATACTTCCACTTTCCTCCATTTTATCATTTGATTCTAATCCTCTTCTAGCCTTTATTTTTGTAGTTTAAGTTTGAAGTTCCTTTATTATTTTTTCATTTTTCTTTCCCTCTTCTTTACTTCCACTGATGGCTTCAGCAGGCCTCGTGAAATGTCTCCACACACAGAAAGAGAAAGAGGACTCTGAGGGGTAATCGTGGTTCAGAGGCCAAACAAATGTTCTGTCAGATTTACTGGCTGAGCGAGGTTGGTGGCGCTCCACACACACACACACACACACACACACACACACACACACACACACACATTTGGATAAACAAATTATATCATATCATACACACACACACACTTTGTTAGCTCACCACTACATGACCTACCTCAACCTTTAGCCCGTCTTTAACTCACCACCGTGAGGCCGACCTTTACCTTCTCCCTGACCTGAACCTGACCTGAACTCCACCCCTGACCACTCACTCTGAAAACCCTCTAACTGACCTGTTTTTCTATTCTGGTGGAGTCTAAATACCATTCAGAAGTGTGAAAAAGCATGTTGGAGTATTTATGAATCTAAATTGCCTCCTTTGTCTTGCTGGAAAACATTATAATACTCTCTTCCAGGACATGCAGGACTTCCTACATCTGAGCATTCGTTTGACATGTGAGAACTTAATTTCATCAGTAAGATTGTTCACAGGTGGGGACGGAGGGAAATATGATTTTCATATATGGAAAAAAGCCTTGAAAAAATGTGCTTTTTTGACAACAGACATTCAGATGCAGTTTTTAACAGAATTAATAATATAAGAGGTTCCTGGATAATTGTCTGTGACTTATTCGCTTACTAACACAATTGGAGATTTATTTCCGCTCTTAAGGATGATCATTTTTGAATTATTTTGTCAGTATTTTCTCCACATGAACCCAAAGAGAGTTTAAAACTTGCTTAGGAGGGACATTTTTTCATCTAGTATGTGTATATCTTAAATATATTGTATATTAGGACTGTGAAAGTAAAGGGGAAAAAAAAAAAATAAAAAAAAATCAATTAAAAGTCAAAAATTTCTTTAAAGCTGGTTTGAAAATTAGGGTGGAATGGGGTGAGAAGAAAAAAAAAGGAAAAAAAAAAAAAAAAAAAAAAAAAAAAAAAAAAAGGAAAAAAAAAAAAAAAAAAGGAAGGAAAAGGAGGAAAAAAAAAAAAAATAAAAAAAAAGGAAAAAAAAAAAGAGGGAGAAAAAAAAAGGAAAAAGGGGTATAAAAAAAAAAAAAAAATGGCTACTTTAAATAAGGAAAAAAAAAAAAAAAAAGTAAATTATATTTATTTGCTCAAATCAGAACCTGTGAGGGTTTCTGGACAGTATTTGTCATTGTTTTGTGTTGTTAATTGATTTCCAATAAAAAATATATACATACATTTGCATAAAGCAGCATATTTGCACACTCCCATGTTGATAAGAATATTAAATATTTGACAAATCTCCCTTTAAAGGTACATTTTGAACAGATGAAAACGTGCAATTAATTTGCCTAGAACTATTTTAATCGATTAACAGCCCTAATGTTAACAGAATGTCTGTTTTCCCACATTTATCAACAACAATACTGTAATTTAATTAATTTTGACTTTAAAACCTGGTCATTATTTTCACAGTTTATTACATGTGATTCTGCCGTACGGTTATTTACTGTAATTTGATGCATGCCCACTTTTTTCTACATAACTGGGTCATGATGAGTCCACAAGCTGTTTTTATGTCTAAACATACAGTATGTATGATGATGTAAACATACTTATGTAAGTGTATTTTTTCATCTAGCTAGGCTACCAAATGAAGCTGTATTTGATTGTGTGCAGAAACATGCAGTAGTGATCATGTTTTGATAAATATTTATGCTCACATTCTCATATAATCTTGTTAAATTTGTTTGTCATTAAACATATATTAGCCATCAGATGCATTTGATTTTACAGTCAGGTATACGTGTCTGTGTGTGTGTGTGTACTTTGTGCGTATGTGCGCAGACATGACTTGACGCTGGTACCTCAGCTGGTACTGTTTAGCAGGAGACGGTGCAGTCGGACCCTGTGACTGATCTTTCAACACCTCCACAACACACACACACACATTCAAAGTCACAAATGAGCTCTCAGCACCTCGGCTACGAAGCATTCCTGTGACATGTACATGTTAAGGTCACGGGGTCCCACTCAGGACTGGCTCGACTGTGTGTGTGTGTGTGTGTGTGTGTGTGTGTGTGTGTATGTGTGTGTGTCTTCATTAAAAAGGCGGCAGTTTGTCCCATGTAATGATCTTTTACACAAGGCCGACTTCATCCAATCTGAGAATATATCTAAAACAAACTCTGAGGAGCATTTATTTTTTTGCTCGGTTGTTCCGTCAGGTTTCACGTGTACTTTTTAAATGTCTATTGTGTAAGAAAATAGAAAACTTGAAGCGTGTAATCCTTTTCTGCAGGCCTGAAGTGGAATTCAGCTTCACAATAAACATATTTGAGAGAGACACATCTCAAATTTTTATTTGTGTGTGCGCCCTCAGATACATTCCCATGACTCCCATTACCACTGATTCCCACAACATAAGCTTGTATTCCAGTCAATGGTCTTTACAGCATTTGTACTGTATATTTTCATACTTTGTATTTGGATTTATTGTCTTTCTGGTTCATGAATGAGTAACTGATTATAAGATAAGATAAGATAAGATAACATAAGATGAACCTTTATTAATGCCCGTAGGGAAATTCAGTCTAGAACGGACTACAAGAACAGCAAAAAGAGAAAACACTATGAACTTGACACTCAATAACTAAATAAAAATTACTAAATAAACGTTGGAACCCCTAGCTTCAGGCACCTGAAAATGGCACTACATGCATCTGTCTATATTCTCTAAATACATGGAGTCTTGATGGCGAAGGGATTACTCGTAGGGGGTGAAGCAACTGGGGTAGAAGGTAGAGCAGGTCACCCACCAATCGGAAGGATGGTGGTTCGATTCCTGGCTGCTACAGGGGATGTATCCCTGAGAAAGACACTTAACCCCAAATTGCTCCCAAAGGCATAACCATCGGTGTGTGAATGAGTCTTTAGATGAGATCCTGATGGGGAAAGTTGGCCTCTGCCAAGTCCATTCACCATTTACCATGACTGGCTGGTAAATTACGGGGGGGGGGCTCACAGCTACATGCTAGTCAGTCAAAATAGCCCTCGCAGCTAGCAAGTTCAAGTGTCAAAGTTCAACTTGACGCAAAAGACACAGATCACCTCCCCTATCTTGAGTGAATCCACAGATCTATTGGAATTCATTAATTATGTTGTTTTTACCATGAAGAGGAAGAAGAAGAAGAGGTTGGGAATCAGAAACAAAAGTCAGCCGTCTAACCATCAACGGGAGAAAAACAGACGGAGGCCTTCAGGAATTTTTATTTGTTCTTTGATGTCCACTAATATTAGCCACGTTTTATGCTGTCTGGAGACGAAAACAAGCGAATATCCATGAAGACACGTTAAATGTTTGCTATGTAAGAATTAATTCGTTAAAGGTGTTTCCATATCCTATTTAGTGTATCAAGTCTTTTTCAACAAAGACAAAAACCACCTTAAGCAAGCGTAAAAAGGAATGTTTCTGTTTTCATACAGCTTTTCTAATGCGATACTTCAAATTGTGCATAAAATATGTGACTGGTAACACGGCTAATAAGACCTGGCACAGTTAAAATCGGGACTGCATCAGCAAAAACCTCCAAAGAGGACAAAGTCCACGCTGTTTGATGGACAGGAGATTTCTGGGATATGCACCAAGAAAGTTCAATTGTGGATAAATTCTGGTTGTTTTCACAGAGCTATAATTACAAGTGAGGAGATAAGTGGAAAAAGTAAAATCAGTCATCCAGTTGTCATTATAAAGTCATACGGGCTCAAGTCTCACGGCGCTACATGCTGTTAATGTGAAGCTGAGTTTTCAGTTCATACACACATATATGACTCTGTAGCTTCAGCAGGCGAAGCCAAGAGAGAGGGAACTCTTTTCCATAGACGTCAGAGAGCAAACTCAGTCCGCTCACACACATGTATGAGCACACACTCAGAGCGGCGGGTAGGGGGGCATGTTTGTGGTTAGCGCTGAGGAATTACCATGGGCTTATTCCGTCATTTGCCAAAGCTCGGGGGGTAAGGAGGAATAATTCCACCGAAACACCAAAAACCACAATAAAGCATTTCTGCTGAGAGAGTGAGAGAGAGAGAGAGAATGGAATGGAAAAGAGGGGCGGAGAGGCAGCGAGGGGCCGAAAAACGACAAAAACACAACCAGTGTCCGACCCCCAGGGACGGACGGATGGACGGATGGATGGACGGATTGGATGGATGGATGGACGGACGGATTGGATGGACGGATGGATGGATGGATGGACGGATGGACGGACAGATGGACGGATTGGATGGATGGACGGATTGGATGGATGGATGGACGGACGGATTGGATGGACGGATGGATGGATGGACGGATGGACGGACGGATGGATGGACGGACAGATTGGATGGATGGACGGACGGCTGGATGGATGGACGGATTGGATGGATGGATGAACGGACGGATTGGATGGACAGATGGATGGATGGACGGATGGATGGATGGACGGACGGATGGACGGACAGATGGACGGATTGGATGGATGGACGGATTGGATGGATGGATGGACGGACGGATTGGATGGACGGATGGATGGATGGACGGATGGATGAACGGATGGATGGACGGACAGATTGGATGGATGGATGGATGGATGGACGGACGGACGGCTGGATGGATGGACTGGATGGACGGATGGATGGATGGATGGACTGGATGGATGGATGGACGGACGGCTGGATGGATGGACTGGATGGATGGATGGATGAATGGATGGACGGAGGACGGACGGACAGACGGATGGATGCAGGGTGGCGAGGACAAGAAGAAGAGGATGCAAGCAGTGGTCACTTAGAAGGAGGCTACACGGCCTCCAGTGGCTGATCAAGGTAAACGTTCACCTACGTGATCAGTCTGTACAGAACATTTCATTCTGTCACATTGGATTTTGGTGGTTTACTTTTTGTTTATTACCGTTTGCGTACTGATTTTTGTTAAACAGGTCATAATTCCCTCTCTGTTATCTATTTTATGTTGCTGTGAAAACATCTCCTTCAAACAACTGAATTTATTCAAGTTTCTCGCCAAAAACTACATTTTACAAAATTACATTTGAACATATAACGAGAGAATTTATCTTTACCCAGTGCTCATTTTTACTGTACAGAGCCTGAATGCATCATAATGTCTGGCATCTCTCGTTAACGTTAGCTGTTAGCTTCATTCAGAACGGTGCTGCTAACAGCTAACTTTAACTAGATGACAGTGATTTCTCTGCATCCCAAACACATTTCTCTCATCCCTGGAATGCCGTTAGTCCCTGACGGTACCTGCAGTACCTGCGATACTGTAAAGAACAAACATCGACTTGGTACTAAAGTACTGGTTCTTGTGGCATGCCTCATGCTGAATATTATTATTTCTGACTATCAAGAAAATGCAACCTTTTTATTTTTCTTCAAATTAAGGGAAGCTCTATACGTAGTAGGTTTATCAACCACATCAGCCGTTACTGGTTTTCACACTTCAACAACAATTTGCAACAAAAAGCAAAAGGATCCAACTTTCTTCAGACATCAGCCTACAGCTGAAAAATGTGCTACCGGTTAGAGTTAGCAAACTTCCAGGTAGATGAAACATATATTTTTGACCTGATCACAAATAACAGAAATAACAGTAGATTTCTCTGCAGTAGTTCTGTTTTAACAGGCACTCTTCCTATGACATATGCTTCAAACAACCATATACGAGCTTGGAAACGATTTATCTGTGGGCTCTGCGCCCCAAGATGCACGACAAGAGGTGAAACTACATGGAGAGAGTTAGAAAAAGGTCGTCACCAAGCATCCATTGTACTGAGAAACCAGAAGCAACAGTGTGACATGTGCACCAAACAGCAGGCGAAAGTTCAAGTTGCTGAGAGACATTTCTGTAAAAGTTCAACTGCTCTGACAAAGAAGGCAATTAGTGCCTCCGTCATGTCTGCTGGATAATAAAGAGTGAACAAATTACTTTCCTGTCAGGATAATTGATGAGAAAATGTTAAAACAAAAGTGCAGAGAGATGGATGACACCACGATGAAAGACCGAGTGGAAAGAAAAGGCAAGAGTGAGTCATGAAACAAGTTTCCCTCACAGCCGGCAACGGAAAGGACTCATATCAAAAAAAGTCATTTTGATGATATAAATAACTACATTTTCTTGAAATTTCTAATCTTTTGTGTCCTTTTCTTGCTCTTTTTCCATCTTCCCTTCTCTTCTATCACCTGACAGTCATGTTCAAAGTCGTGTTTCTCCAACGAGGTGAGAAATGAAAGAGGGATGAATGGCAGGGATGAGTAACACTGATTAAAGGTGGAGGACTGCGATGATAATGGAGCATCTGTCCACTGCACCTGACCCTAATATAACTGCAAAGGGCCTCTGTGATATCTATCAGTGTGAGCATCTGTCTTTGAGTATCTATAACACCTTTCATCCCTCGAGGAATCTGTCACATCTTTCAGCGTCTTCCTATTTAGACACCTGGGGAAGACAATAATAGGCGGACCACCTGCAGGATGGTATTTAAGGACAGACTGGTGAGGACTGAAAGATGGACAGACAGTGAAGTACATCTGGGACAAATGACCCTTATGTTGGGGCAACTCAGGAGTTGCATTTTTAGTGAAATATGAAAGTGCATGGAGGAACATAAGATTGAGCTTCAACTATTCCATCCCACTGAGCATCTTTTGGCCCATTTTTCCAGGGACTATTTAGGTATGTGCCCGTAAGATCTGACATTTCTACAATTCCCCATTCATTGTCTGTATAAGCAGCTGTGCAATGCATTCTGGTAGTGGCACGTTGCATTTTGAGAGATGGACCATCACATTGGCTGCTCCCCATTTGCATAAAGTTGAGGTCTAGGCTATTTTATGCAAATCAGGGGCATGCAGTGTGACTCGCCACCTCTGGGAAAGAAATGAGATGATGAAAAGCTTTTAAACGGTAAACTGGTGAACTAACTGTAGTTGATTTACCAAATCAACAAGCCGCCATGTTGATCTAGTTTGAAATCCGTAAGCACTAGCCCCGGGTAAAAGCAAATCATGGGGCAGAGTGCCTTGAGACAGGTCCAATACTGGGAAGTGGCGCCCAGTCATATAAGTGGCTCTGTGGAGACCAGCATGCTACCAAACACATTACGACTATGTCAAAAACGGAGATCTTTACCAGGTATAATGTTTACCATGTTCACTGGGTCGTTCAGCCTGTTAGCATGGAAAAGTTTTGCAGGTATTTCATCATAACTCCGGCTCTGTTCAAAATGTACCTTAAAGGGAGATTTGTCAAGTATTTAATACTCTTATCAACATGGGAGTGACTTGACTTGACTTGACTATGACTTGTCCCAAACCACTAACGTGGGCATGTCTGTAAAGGGGAGACTGGTGGGTACCCATAGAACCCATTTACATTCACATATCTGGAGGTTGGAGGTCAGTATTATTTAGCCTACTAAAGCTTGTAACTGAGTATTTTTACGCTGTGGTATTGGTACTTTTACTCAAATAAAAAAATACTGAATACTGAATACTTCCACTACTGAAGACAACATGATGCTGATGATGAGTGTTATCATGGAAAAAGTGCACCTAAAAACAAAGTCATTGTTTTTGTTAAATTTTCCCAAATTTCCATGTTCAAGACCCATTTACCATGAAGTTACAAATCCTGGATCAAAAACATCCCCACATCACTCATCCAGCTTTAAAACAAGTTCCACACTCGATTGAACATTGTCCCTGACTTATTAAAAGGAAGGTAATAAATGTTGGTCGCCCCATTAATTGTCCCTGAAACGCTGATTTAAAAATCGTGACTGCACATCATGATTTCCATTATTACATATGAGGGCGTCTTGTCTCGTGCCCTCAGTAATGGCGGCCGAGGTAATCCTGGGTAATTCCCCATATATCAGTCCGTAAGGCTGAGTTCACTGCCAGTAATTGCACACGTGGCATCAGGTCTCATCTTTAGGGTGAAAAATCGAGACAACAAAAAGAAAATGGGGGAGATTTACTGCAAAGCTGAGGTCAGTCAGTTTTTATAACTTTCAAACAAACACACACTATCAAGCCAGACAGATATGACATCATCCTGGTCTGTGATTCAATCGTCACCGGCGGCAACCGCGAGCCGAGCACATGACCGCAACCTCGTATATCAAGACCCCTGCGGGTGTGTGTGTGTGTGTGTGTGTGTGTGTGTGTGTGTGTGTGTGTGTGTGTGTGTGTGTGTGTGGAGACGCTGGTGTGTTTCCTAATGATGGACTGGAGGACGGGATCTGTCTGTTTGGAAAGGCTGACAGCTCTATCCATTTTTCTGTCCACACACTCGCCTGATGAATCTCTTTCTCTCTCAGCTTGTTCTCGTTTGATCGTGATTGACCCCTCTCTCTCTCCCCCCCCTCTCTCTCTCTCTCTCTCTCTCTCTCTCTCTCTCTCTCTCTCTCTCCCCATTAATCTGTTTTTATTTATTCATTTATTAAAAGTCTGTTTCTTTTTATGTTAAAGTCTCACTTTTTTGTGACAGTATTTAAAGGTGCTACAAAAGTTTTAAAGGGATAGTTTGGGTGTTTTGAAGTGGGGTTGTATGAGGTACTTACACAGTACACAGTCAGAGTATTACCTGCAGTAGACAGAGTTTGGAGAAATATATACGAGTACCAGCACAGAAGTAAAGCAATGACCTGCTCTGGACGAGCATTGATTATTATTTATTTATTTTAATTTGTGATAATATAATTTATGACATTAACATTTTTTGTCTATGTCTTGTATGGTTTCTATTCGTACTGCAACACCTGTATTGAAAACAGTTAACCCTTTAACATTAATAATACATCGATGCTAGGGATGGATCCAACAGTTTGGATTTTTACCCAAACCGTTTGGTAGTAACGGTTTGGGTCGTTTATGTATCGTTTGGCTCATTTGAAATATGTTATGAGGCCAATTGTGTATTTTTTTAATCCTATTTATTGTCCCACTAGAAATCAAGGCCTATGGAAAGAGGCGGGGACACGGCGGACAGGAATATGAGGTAGAACACATGCACAGTGTAAATGAAGCTGAGGTCGTGTGTTGTTAATGGCTCAGTTTCAGCGACGGCGAACCAGATTTTACTGCATGTGTTGTACCGCCATCTTGCAGACAGTAATTCTCCAACTGCACTTTTTGTTGATGGCCTGAGCCTATAATTAGTTTTTTATTGATTAATTATTTTTAAATAACAGTGGCACTTGTTTGTTATGTTAGCCTAGTCTACCGTTGTTCAGGCAAACAGCTGACTTATTTTGGCAAATAAATGAAAAGCTGTTCAAACTAAAATTGGGAATTGGCCTCCTTGCTGTACTAAACCGAACTGACACAAGGCAGGTAGACTATGAGCTTAGTTACCTCTGCTTTGCATGTTTTGGAGGGAAACCTGCCGGATGCTTTACAGCACAAAGTCATGAAGTATTTGACTAAATTTTATTATACATATCGGGGAGGCAGGGTGTTTTCCAGTATCATGCATTTAACTACGTTGCACATAATGTCCTCCAGGATTAAAACAAGGTTTTATATGTGCTGTAGGTGTTCTTCAGTGTAGTCACCGTCTATGCTAACAATTGTTATTTGTATGAGATCATCATGTCCTGATGACCCCCGTGACCTCTGATGAGCTGTAAATCACACCAACGAGCTCCCCTGCTCTCTCCGCCTCCACAACAGCACGATCAATTTCTCTCATAAATATCAAATAGTGAATAATAAAAGCAGACTCTCAGACTGGGCTGCTGACCCCGACCCTCCTCTCAGCCTTTATATCGTCCCGGTTGATAAATTCACTTTCGGCGGCGCCTGAGGTGACACATGCTCTCTGTGACTCCTGGCGCATGGCGTCACCAGATATAAAGTGAGAGAGATCTTAAAACACATTTTAGGAGACAGGCTTTTATATTACTTGTTTATGGGGTATCATTTCTAATAATGCAATAAAAAATATTCACATATTGGCGTAGTGATAAAAGTCAGTCATATATCTAGATCATTAGGCTTAATGACTATGATGTTATGTTGAGCTCTTAAGTCTTTAATGGTTGCTAAAGTGGCAGGTGTGTTCATAAGGAGCAGGGTTCACGGCTGTAAATGGAGCATCAACGTAAAAATAAAGATTGTGTCAGCGATTTCACTTGAATGTCAAGATAATAAACATGAGACAAACAACTGGTACTGAGGTTCCCTTTGAGGTTTTGGTTCAACACAGGAATCTTTTTGGAGTTCCTAGTCATTTTTTCCACACAGATTTAGTTGGGATAAAAGTTGAATCCATGTATTGGAGAGTTTAACCACTTGTCTCCTATCCCTAATCCTCAGAAAAAAAGACCAAAAATAACTACCCAAAATGAATCAGGACAAGCTCCTCAACCATCAGGCTTTTATCTATACACTGTACAGTACAGCATATTTGTAAATTTAACAGCACACATCCAGCAGACATGCAGCAACATTAGCATTCATTTGCAGTAATATGATGTCCTTTTACCTCTGTTTTGGTCTCCACCAATTCTTGAAAGGTTCATTAAGGCCATTTCCCACTGGACAACAACAAAAAACAACTAACAACCACTAGCATCTGGCTTTTGTCCTCCGTGGGAAAGCTTACAGTCGGGATCCATTCCCAGGACAAATGTCTCTGCAGTAGTCAAAGGCTTTTTTGTGCAATGTTACAAAAAAAAAAAAAAAAAACAGCAGTAATATGCTTTCTGCAAAGCCACCAGACTCCACTGACAGAAACACTAATTTTCTCTCACTGATGATCATAAAACAAACTTCATTCAAACTCCACAAACAAAATAAAACTCATCAGAACCATCTTTGTTACACAAATCACCAACTCTGGTTAGAGATTTTAATAGAGAGTAAGGAACAGATACACGCCAGAATTACCACATGGTGGTTGTACGCCTCTGCCAACCCGTCAAGTTGCATTGACAGTATGTCTACCTAAATGTCATTTTATCCTATTAGACATCTGTGCTTTATGAGAGAGACCTTGATTTTGACCACCAAAACCTCATCATTTCATCCTAAGCATCATATTCACAAGACGTGCTGACATACTGTACCGATGTATGGACAGACAACATGAAAACACAACACCTCCGCACCAGAGGCATAAAGGAGAAGTAACCACGGTTAACGTTTACACTGTTCACTAATCCTGCTTCTCATGCTAGTCGGCACATTCGTGACATTGAATGTGACACACCAGAAACAAACACTGGCAGTAGGAATGGAGACTATCGGCTGTTTTTAGCGGGTTTTCCTGTGGTTAAAAAGGCTGCATGAACGTGCTAATTTACACGTACAGCGGGCTCATCAGAGCTTAATCGCTCATAAGTCTTTCCATTTAGTGTTCATATAAAAAATATATGTGTATATATTGATTAGTGAAGCATTGGTGAGCAAGTTACTAAATCTCTTCCAGCTCCGGGGGTGCTGCTCCACAGCTTAACTCTGACCTCTGACCTCTGCTGGATCAGTAAAGTATCACCTTATTATCAAAAGTTGGACGAACCCTCTGCTGGGCCGCCGCTTTAGTCTCTTCAGCTTTTATCAGGTTTCACACTCCGACAGCTGTTGAGTTTGAAACCAGCGGGGCGTCCGTCTCGTTGATGGTGTGTGTGTGTGTGTGTGTGTGTGTGTGTGTGTGTGTGTGTGTGTGTGTGTGTGTGTGTATGTGAACAGCACCAGAATGTGTTTTACAGCCTGGGAAGGCACCGTCCTCGGGGCTTGTGTTGTTAGTGAACCACATTCTTCTCTCCTCTCATAATCACGCACAGACCCACAGTTCAACACCGGGGCAAAGCTCGACACTGAAACACACTGCTTTCATCACCGCACAAAAAAAAATCTCTTATTGATATCTTTTTCTCATTATATTAAAATCTTTTTCTGATTAGCATCTTATATTGTTCAACAGGGTATTTTGCTGGAGCGTCTGTACACACGATAGCCGTATAATTTTCAAAGTGTGTCCTGCTTTGAAAACTATATCTTTGTCTTGTGTGCCAATGTTTTAATAAAACAATCCTATTTGAAGGAGGTTCACCTTTTGTTCGAATAATCCTTTTGAGCTGTGTTTATAGATTATTTTTTTATTTTATTTAAACAAAATGAAAGCCGTGTTCATGATAAAGCTGCAGTTATAAAACGTGCTTTCCCAGACTGGAAAGATTGAAGAATTGTCTGCCTTTTTAATACAATAATTGGAGTCGGGAGGAACTTATAAAACTTAAAAGAAAAACTACATTTCCCCATAATCCTCAGAGTACTGTAACTCCTTTATTTTACGTTTGTGGATCATGCTGCAGTGACAGGAGTTATTTTACAGTTTGAAGCAGCCTGCCACGTGGGGGCAGCACAACACGCTGTAAACACAACAGTAGCTGTGTTTCCATTCACATATGAGGTGAATTTGAAGTATCGCATTACAACAGCTGAATGGAAATGGAAAAATTTGACTCAATTTGTCGAAAAAGAGTTGGTGCGCTAACTGGATTATGGAAACTTGTCCAATTGAAAGAACCTCTCTCCGTTTTTCTACCGTAGATGGTTACCTGGTCAAGCCTCTACTTTTTCTGCTGTTTACCGGCAGATTCATCCACTATGAACCACTTGATGAAAATGCACCTATTTTGTAACATTTAAAAAGTTTGCTTAAAATTTACTTGACAATTAAATGGAAACATGACTACTGACAGTCTCACACCTTGTAAAGCTGCGAGTTAGTGAGTATTAGCAAACAGCGGTCTATTACATTAGTATTTGTTTGGGGTTGTGGCTCTTTTCACCTGATGAATATAAGTGTGAGATGTTTTGGTCTCCACCAACTGCTGACTGAAATATCTGGTTCTTTAGCTGCTAGATTCACCACTATGTTCACCAGCTAGCTGCTTACTTTGTCTGTCTGCTATTTGGTGGTGGTCAGCAATAAATAATAATAATAATAATAATAATAATAATAATAATAATACATTTTATTTGGTGGTGCATTTCAGGACACCCAAGGACACCTTACAAAAATAAAATAAATACTCAAACAGGTAAAAACAGTCCTACAGGATAAACTATGATGTGCTACGTGGCCACAGTTATGGCGGGAGTTGGTTTTAAGACTAGTTATTTTAAGTTACGTGACGTCACGTAGGCCTTTTAAACCTGATTAGATCACATCCCCGGTCTTATTGTACCCACTTTTTAGAAGTCCAATCAAATGCAAACGATTTGATTTAAATCCCTCTCACAGACTGTATATAAGAAGCAGACGTGGTTTGTGGACTGCAGGTTTTTGCACCCAGAGGTGATGCGAGAGGGTGGAGCTAAGTACAACCAAACGCTGAATAAGACATTTTTTGGCAACCTAAATGCTATAATTAACTATCATGAACTGAAAAACTGTGAAAGGGTTAAAGTCGTAAGACGAACTCTCAGACTGGACAACGCTGTGGTAACGACATGTCAATCACAAGGTTGCCCCGCCCTAAATCATAATTTAATAAATGAGCATCACGCTGTACTGAAGAAGACCTGATACCAAATGCTGCCTCGATGCAAAAGAAATACAGCACATGCTGACAGAACCGAGGTATTACAAGATGAACAGGTGATGGAATATTTGGGCTTTTTGGCCCAGCAAACTTTACTGGAGCCTTTCTATCTCACAGCGACACTCAAACTGCTGGGAGGATCGTCTACATGTGTCCTTTAAATAAAAACAGAAAGTCAAGGAAGAACAGAGTTGTTCTGACTTCTCCCCCATCTCCCTGGCCTGAGGCCGTGAACCTGACAGGTGTGAAATTATACCTCTATCCCTCCTCCTCCTCTCCCCTCCACCATGCTCTCCTGACCTCACCACACACATCTGGCGGATAGTTTGTGAGAGTATGAGAGGGTGAATACATGTGGGACAGGAAACTGGGCTGACGATAATTTTCTGATTATAGGGTTTGAATGTGACAGTTGGTGTCGTATACACTGTCAAGGTGGAAAAACACCTGAAAACACAATTTACACCATCACACAACATCTAAACCCTCTACAGAAACCCAGAACCCAATTTAAGACTTTTTAAGGCCATTTAAAGACCATTATGAATGCAATTTAACACCTACTTCCCGTCCATACTGGCAAGAAAGTACTAAGGATATGAAAGAAAACTGGAACATCAATATGGTCATTGCTGCTGTATGACTGATGCTTGGTTACTGAGTGTTACACCCAGAGCACCTCATCTTTTAGTGGAGGTGGAGCTCTTCATTAACAAATGTTAATGAATTTTTAAGACCTGCCAAAACTGGATTTAAGACATTTTGTGAGATTTTAAGACATTTTGAGGCCTTAGATTCTGGTTACTGGATTTTAGCCTGTTTTTAAAACCTGTGGAAACCCTGGCCATCTACAGTACACTATTAAACTCCATTATTCAGGGCTCCAGACTAACTTTTTACATTGGCTACATTGGTGCATCAGCACAAAATTTAGGTACAAGCAACTTTTTCACCAGGGCGTTTGCCACCAAAATAAGACATCTTAAGCATTTTGTTAGCTCCCATAAGCCGGCACTATGGATGTCAATAAACCAGAAATATAGACACCAATACACAATTCAACACCACGACAAAAAACAAAAGTTAAACAATAAATCACTTGTACCACTGTCATACTGGTTTTGTTAGGAAGTTAAACCGGTCATGATTCCCTCTCTGTTATCTATTTTATACTGCCGTGAAAACATCTCCTTCAGACAACTGGATTTATTCAAGTTTCTCACCAAAAAACACATTTCACAACATTACATTTGAACACATCATGATAACATTAGAATTGCCCCAGCCCAATACTACTACTTCTACCAAACAGTCATGTTCCACGTCAAACAAACACTCCATGTGCATTACTGCTCATCATTGTTAATCATACATTAGGTGAAGGAGTTTCTCTGTTAGAGAGAGAAAGAGTGAACATTACAGTTTCCTCTGCTGTGCCTCAGTCCACTTCTGTCTGGACACCAAACTCAACAGCCGTCACTGTTTTCTCCACTTCCTCCTTCTGATTGACAGTAAATGAGCACTGAGTGGAGGCCGTCAGTCTGCTGACATTACTGGATTAAGATCGTAAATACGTGGGCTTACAGAGTGCGCCCAGACCTACGTTAACACTTGTTCACAACTGCCAGCATGTTTCAGCGAGTACCAGTCAGGAATATGAGTGTGAACTAGGAAATATTTATGCTTGCATGCGTCATTGCATGTGATTATGTGTATATGTGATCTGTGTGTGTCACTGTGTGCGTCACTGCATAAAGCATGCATGTGTGTGTTCCCATTATTGTCTTCCTGTTTTTGTGGAAGCAGCAATGTGGTAGTTTTATAGAGGTATTTCAAGTTTGAGTGTAATCACTCTAATCGATGCAGAGTCAGAGATCCTCGCCGTTATTACGTCTTTCCTGTGAATGCACGCCTCCGCAGAGTTCAACCAGGGCTCTTTCTTCTTCTCTTTATTTTCCATTTCTTACAGCCTCTTCCGACTCTCACTCCTCTGCGGTGTGTGTTTTAATGTATGCATGGTCTTCCATGTGTCGCACAGCTGCACCACAACTTCACCAAATCCTTGGCCTCGCCTTGAATCTGCAGGCGTGGATGTAGACGGGCGGCCGCCTCCACGTTAAAGCTTTGATCCCACGTACAGCCGAGTCGCTGCGTGACACGAGGACGAAGACTTGAAATGCAGAGATGTGCGTGTCCCGTATGGGAGAGGAGACATGACAGGTAACAGGCGGCAACGCAGGTCAAGGAGGCAGACATTTTCCTTCAACTTCGACAGCGCAGGTGCAATTCCCAAGTCCTGACGTAGTCTTTCCAATGTTTTTCATTTCAGTTAAAGTCGTTGCAGCTCTTTCCTTTCTTCATCCTCACCTCTGGTTTTGTCTTCCATTGTTCTTCTCCCTTTCCTTTATCCTCTTCCTGCAACTTCTATTCCATTTTTTGGTAACACCTTATATATTTATATGAAAGTCATTGTAATAATTGTTAGTGTGCCTTATAAGATGTCTATTAACATTATGTGTTAATACAACTATATGACTATGAATAACAACATCTTGACATGTTTACTGATTATTGGCAAATTAATCACACACTTTTTATCTGTTCAAATTGTACCTTAAAGGGAGATTTGTCAAGTATTTAATACTCTTAACATGGAAGTGCACATATATGCTGCTATATGCAAATGTATGTATTTATTACTGTAAATCAATGAACAACACTAATCAATGACAGATATTATCCAGAAACCTCACAGGTTCTGACTTTAGCATAAATACATGCTCCAATCAGAACATGGCAAACTGCAGCCCAACAGGCAACAACAGCCTTCATATGAAACCAGTGTCTTCATCCTAGCTCTAAAAGTTGTGTCACTGCCTTAGTGGTTTTAAAACAGATCAATGTTGACACGCTAACTAATTCTGCTTCTGTCTCAGTTCTCAGCGCTGATCCTGTCAAGCTAGTGAGCAGGTGTATTCATTGCATTGTGCACATCACAGCACTGCTTGCTGTTGCTGTTCGTGGTTGTCTGGATTTCTTTTTCCACTTTAAAAATGATCCCTATTTGGAATCTGTTGTAAGTGGCATTGAGTCGTCAAGACACGGAAAAACAAAACAAAAAAAAACCACCACAAATAGACAGGCACAAGGTACAAGACATTGCGTCTAACCGCCAGGTGAAACTGCCCCTTCAGGCGATGTAAATGGGTTTTCATTATATTTTAAGAGTCGCCCCTGTTATGTTTTTACAGCCCGGTTTGCCACAATATAGTCTTTCTCTACAGTGAGTGAATGGGAGCCATATGGAAAACACAGCACTGTACCTGAACTGCTATTTTAGTCACACAGGCAGGGTATTGTACTGTACGGATGGAGAGAAAGAAAGAGGAGGAAAGAAATAAGGTGGATGAAAAGGGGATGTAGAGAAGGAAGAGAGAGGAAGTAATGAGAAAGGGGGGTAATGATGGGATGGCAGAGGAGAACAGTGGCACTAGAGAAGGAAATAAAAATAATGATGGGAAGAGGAAACGGTAAAAAGGAGAGAAAGGACAGGGATAAAGAAATGGAGGAGGATGAGACTAAAGGGACAACAAAAAGGGAAAAGAAGCGAGGGAGAAAAAGGGAGGGGAATTATTAGAAAGTTGGGAAAGGAGGGATAGAGGAGAGAGCAGAGGAAATAAGGAAAGAAAGGATGGTGGAAGGAAGAAGATGCGTGGAAGGTCAAAACGGCCAAAGGATTGTCCACACTAACTCTATCTCAAGAGTAGGAGTGGTGGGGAAAAAATATTGATTCACCTATGTATCACAATTTTTTTTAAGATTTTGAATTCTTTAATGCCAGAATCAATATGTTGTAGTCTGAGTAACGTGACGTCATATCTGTTCCGTATCCGTCAACCAAAACAAACCAGCCGACCGCCGCGAGCCGGAACGATAAAGTAGAAACCGGCGGAGGGTCAGCATGGATCCAACCTGCACCCTCACTGCTTGGTCTTCTACAAATGTGAAAACAAAATACTGATTTCTAATATTGAGTGTAGCTGCTAGAAAAGTAGAGACCCCGTCATCTGATAACTGGTATGGAAAGAATTAATTTCTTAATGAGGCATCAGAAAAGTAAATTGAGGAAATTTGGAAGGTTTGAAAACGCTCTTATTTTATTTAATTTTTCTTTTAACTGTAAACTTTTTTCTATTAGCATTGTTATTATTATGCTTTTCCAAATGAACAGCACCCTATGTTCTATTTTTGTGTTGTAATTTCATTGTAAATAAAGGAAAAACAAAATGAAATAATAAAAAATAATAAAAGGGACTTTTATTGTGAAGAATATAGAAAATAAAATGTGTTTATCACCGTTTTACAGCCGCATCACACGCTCCCTCGCTCTCTCTCTCTCTCTTATTATTATTCCTTTAAGCAGTTTGCTAAACTGTGTATGTATAACACATTTTAGTTTGAAAAACATCTTAAAAACACATAATGCCCTGATGTTTTGTCCCGGTGGGGAGTCGTCTCAGGCCCGCCGGTCTTACAATATACTGGCAGAATCTCTGTATTCAACATAATTAAATAGCGTTACGTTATGGTGGCCAATCAATGTCATATCTAATGACAATCTCGTTAAATCGCCCAGACCTCGCAGAGACATAGTTCAGCTTGTGTAATCACAATAAAATGAACTTGGAAAAATCCAAAAACACACACTGCAGCAATAAAATGTACTCGTCAGACAACTTATATTAGTAAAAACACATGGATAGGACACACACACACACACACACACACACACACACACACACACACACACACACACACACAGTGTAATATTGTCAGCTCATAGGCATTAATATCAGCGGTGATATAATGACTCCCGAGGGCTGTGACCTTTCTAAGTGGGATGGAAAACAAAGGCAGCGCTTAGACAGCCGCCTGCAAACACACACAGACGCACTCCTCCAGCTCTGTACGATGATTTATTGGGATAAAAGGGAGGACCGTGGCCTTGGCAGCCTGCGCTACAGTTTTACTAAGATGATTTTTTTTTTTCTGCCCCGTTATTTGTGTTGGTACTGGAGCGAGACTCGCTGTGTGTGAGCGTAGCCCTCCAACTAAGGAGCTGATAACTTTCCAGCTACTGAAAACATTTATTTCTTCTTTCCTCCCCTTTTATACAAATGGTCTTTAGCCGTCAGTGGGAGTGTGTGTGTGTGTGTGTGTGTGTGTGTGTGTGTGTGTGTGTGTGTGTGTGTGTATTAAAGCTATTACCAGGATCTTTATTTTTAGTTTATTTTGATTTTGGCAGCCCCTGTGGACAAAACAGGTACTGTTTTCAAGCACCAGACTCCCTTTAGAAAACTCTAATTTTAATAAATCAATTCTGCCCCACTCAGTCCTGGTTCTGGTGCTCCAGTGCCTCTCATTCCCTCCAGCAGGCCCACAAATAGGCCTGGGCCTCCAGACAAACAGGCAAACAGAGATAAGCAGATGTTTGCGAGAGCTTTGGTTATGCTCATATAGTTACTCACTGTCTGAAAGTGCCTTATGAAGTGGAAACCAAATCAAGTTTGGGGTGTTTACACAAGGGGTGTTAATAATTAACCGTTTAACCTGACATTAAGAATTGGCTAAATGTTTAAAAGAAATAATAAAAATCACATAATAGCCTGAGCCGAAGCTACAGATACAGGAAGTCAGTTCCTGTCTGAGGAGGTGTAGCCTCGTAGCTTTTATTCACGGTCTGTCGGAAACTCACTGACATTATGCCTTAGTAAGAGAGCGTATGTGTGTGACAACATGGATGTATAAAGACAACTGGATCCAGCGTTGGAGGCGGGGCCCCGTTCATTCCTATGAAAGTTGCTCAGACGTGCATGAAGTCAACGTGGTTCGACGACCGTATGAAAACAAAAGTAGATCTGAAGTCTTCCAGGTCTATTTGGGTGCTAGTGCGCATGTCCGATATGTGCAGTAGCATCCGCTCGGTCACATGGCTTGGTCACAGAGTCCAAACGTCCAGGTCTGGGTCTCCATAGACATATACAGAGGAAGGAAATAACTCTGGATTCAGCTACTAAGAAGTTTTGCAACTTTTAGGACCTAATGATTTAATAAGGGCTAGTAGAGTGTGCATACTGCAGAGTTGGTTTCCATAAAAAAAAAAAAAAAAAAAAAAGTTACAGACGTCTCTTTCTCAATGTAAGTCTATGAGAGGAAGTCTTTTTGGGCCCAATGACTTCACACAATGGACATGGAAGTTTTAATACCGCCGTTCGACCACTACAACGACCGGCACTCTTCATGGTGGCTTGGTGTCAATGGCGAGCACAAAGCCACCAGCAGAGCTACAGCTGCTAACGTCGCACAAACACAGACTAACAACAGACTCGCTAACATTACGCCATGCTCACAGAGTAGCCAGGCAGATACACAGCTGACAACCTCGCAGCTAAACTAAACAATGCAGTACAGACTTTTACTGGGAAAGTGGCTTCATGTCTGCGACACTACACGCAGCACCGTGGCTGCTACAGTAGTTGTGATCTTACACTGCAGCTGGTGATAAATGATGCATTTAACCTGTTTGTGTAGCTTATTGTTGCAGCTGGGTGACTTGTTAGGTGCTAAAAACAGCACCGCTGGATGTAACGCACTAATATTTTCAGTTAAAGGTTATTAATGAATGAACAATGGTTTGAAAGAAAAATTCAAAATTAGCATCCTTATATCACACAGGTAAAATGGTGAGTTCATGGTTTGAACTGGTCACCACTATGTGCACAGACCTGGTCAGGGCTCTCTGCAATGACTGACGAAAGCAAAATTTGTTTTAGTATTGTTTGGAGCGTAATGGCTGCTGTTTGTAAGGAGTCAATGAAAAGACGGCAAAAGACTAAATGAGCAGCAAAAACAGACGAACCAAGGTGGAACTAGAAGTGGGAACTGACGGCAGAAACACAAGTCTGAATTTAAGGTTTTACTGATTACTCCTAATATGCTGAGGTAGAGGTTTGAAGTCTAGACCGCGCACGCAGGCGTGGGCAAACACACACACACACACACACACACACACACACACACACACACACACACACACACACACACACACACACACACACACACACACACCCTTATTAGTCAGCTAATCTCAGTGCTTCTACAGTAGAGCTGCTTTAAAAACATACATCACCAGGGGGGTAATACTAAATCAACTGGTGGGACTGTGATGAAGGCCAAGCGTACACACACACACACACACACACACACACACACACACACACACACACGTACAGAAATGTATATGTATGTATGACTGCAGTTACATGACAACCTCTGCAAACACACACTTCAAGGTACAAATGACATATGATATTAAAGACACACACACACACACACACACACACACACACACACACACAAGTACAGAAATGTATATGTATGTATGACTGCAGTTACATGACAACCTCTGCACACACACACTTCAAGGTACACACACACACACACACACACACACACACACACACACACACACACACACACACAAGCCTGTAAAAGCCATGTAAAACGGCTCTGGCTCTCTAATTGGCAGAGGCCTGTGATTGGCTGCTGGACACCTGCCAACAACCAGTAAGAGGCCTCGGTCTGCTCGATCAAAACCATGACTCCTAAAACAGCAGGAGAGCAGTGTGTGTGTATGTGTGTGTGGTCACTAAGAGCACAAACAGTAACACTGTCCACACACCACACACACACACACACACACACACACACACACACACACACACACAATTACTGTACCAACGGCTGCATGATTGCAGTCTACATTTACCATAAAACCTTAAATTAATAAAGTATGTGAAACATCCTGTGTGTGTGTGTGTGTGTGTGTGTGTGTGTGTGTGTGTGTGTGTGTGTGTGTGTGTGTGTGTGTGTGCATGCGTGCGTGCGTGCGTCAGCCACATGTGTTAGAGTCATAACACTCACAGTAGGAAGTTTCAAAGCCACAATGGTCCCTATAATGTAGCTGCTGCTGCTGCGCTGCATACATGAAAATGGTCGACACACCTTCATAATTACGCACGCACCACACACACACACCCACACCCACACACACACACACACACACTAAGAGAGAGAGTCACACACTTGCACAATGCATGACTACACATCCTAACACACACACTTCTGCTCATACGTATGATGCTTTCACTGTGTAGTCTGGTCTGGTTACTTCCACTGTTTCCATTTGTAAAGCAGCCTAAATATTGTTTTTGGTCCAGTCAGCTGTCGACTCTGCTTTCTCTTTTTATTTTCTTTATTCATATTATATTATGGAATTTATTTTAGCCGTATTTCTACAGTGACTGATAAGCCTTCAAATTTAAGAGCTCACTACGGCTCTTTGTTCTGTTGCGCTGCAATGTTTAAAACTCAAACACTGGAAAAAAAAGAAATCAACCGTTTAACCGATAACAATTATTTTAACCAATTAACGCTATCAGTTATACAGTTAAAATATTAATAATTGATTTAAAAGCTGGGAAAAATGCAGAGGACCAGCTCGTCACTTTCAGGAGAAAAGCTGACGGTGAACTGGAGACAGTGAACGCAACACCGTGGCTGCTACAGTAACTCTCCTGACGGTGAACTGGAGACAGTGAACGCAACACCGTGGCTGCTACAGTAACCCTCCTGACGGTGAACTGGAGACAGTGAACGCAGCACCGGGCTGCTACAGTAACTCTCTTGACGGTGAACTGGAGACAGTGAACGCAGCACGTGGCTGCTAAGTAACTCTCCTGACGGTGAACTGGAGACAGTGAACGCAGACGGGTGCTACAGTCTTGACGGTGAATGGAGAAGTGACGAGCACTGTGGCTGCTAGTCCCTCTGAAGTGAGCTGCAGACAGGAATGCAGCACGGGCTGCTACAGTAACTCTGTGACGGTGAAGGAGACAGTGAACGCAGCACGGGCTGCTACAGTACTCTGCTGACGGTGAACTGGAGACAGTGAACGCAGCACCGTGGCTGCTACAGTAACTCTGCTGACGGTGAACTGGAGACAGTGAACGCAGCACCGCGGCTGCTACAGTACTCTCTTGACGGTGAACTGGAGACAGTGAACACAGCACTGTGGCTGCTACAGTAACCCTCCTGACGGTGAACTGCAGACAGTGAACGCAGCACGGGCTGCTACAGTAACTCTGCTGACGGTGAACTGGAGACAGTGAACGCAGCACCGTGGCTGCTACAGTAACTCTCCTGACGGTGAACTGGAGACAGTGAACGCAGCACCACGGCTGCTACAGTAACTCTCTTGACGGTGAACTGGAGACAGTGAACGCAGCACTGTGGCTGCTACAGTAACCCTCCTGACGGTGAGCTGCAGACAGCGAATGCAGCACCGTGGCTGCTACAGTAACTCTGCTGACGGTGAACTGGAGACAGTGAACGCAGCACCGTGGCTGCTACAGTAACTCTGCTGACGGTGAACTGGAGACAGTGAACGCAGCACCGTGGCTGCTACAGTAACTCTGCTGACGGTGAACTGGAGACAGTGAACGCAGCACCGTGGCTGCTACAGTAACTCTGCTGACGGTGAACTGGAGACAGTGAACGCAGCACCGCGGCTGCTACAGTAACTCTCTTGACGGTGAACTGGAGACAGTGAACACAGCACTGTGGCTGCTACAGTAACCCTCCTGACGGTGAACTGCAGACAGTGAACGCAGCACCGTGGCTGCTACAGTAACTCTGCTGACGGTGAACTGGAGACAGTGAACGCAGCACCGTGGCTGCTACAGTAACTCACCCTGGACAGGTCACCAGACCATCACAGGGCACATAGAGACAGACAACCATTCACACTCACATTCGGGCAATTTAAAGTCCTAACCTGGATGTCTTTGGACTGCGGGAGAAAGCCGGAATACCCGGAGAAAACCCAGAATATGCAAACTCCACACAGAAGGACCCTGAGCCGGAGTCAAAACCTCAACTCTCTGGCTGGGCACCACCATGCAGCCTTATAGAAGAAAGACAAACACTGTGGATTGTGTGCTGCATCGTTCCCTGAGAATCGTGTGGTGGACGAAGCCAGATCGGTAACTGCAGAATGTAAATACACAGAATTGCTGACCATGAGCAGTATGGAAATCAGGGTTTCATTTTGTGGAAATCTTAAGGATTATTATATTATTACATATATTATTGTTATTGTTGGCACTCTTTGGGAAATCTTATAAATTTGATTAGGTGCACAGGAGGACATAGAGGAACATGATTTTTGTCACAGATCTCATGTACTACTGTCAGGATATAGTGACTAGCAAAAATAATTTTTAATCATGTTTTCTCAAAGTTACCGACTGCAGCTTTAATAAAAGAGTGAAAGCTCCACAGAAAATAAAGACTGTCCTGACATTATCACTCAAAGGGAAACAGACAAGAGAAAACATTACTGAGACGCATAATCTGAAATGAAAGCATGATGGAAACCGCACTCCCAACACAGTTGCATGTGGAAAATGCACACTAAAATGCTCCTCACACACACACACACACACACACACACACACACACACACACACACACACACACACACACACACACACACACACACACACACACACAGTAGGTCAGCAGATTAGAGCAGACTAGGCCGACGCTGAAGTAAAGGAAATAGTCTTAATGTTAAGTGGTTGCCGGTGGAAACTGAGCTGAGCTGTGGAGCGGCATTAGCACCGATGTATAGCTCTATTGTAGCCTTTGAACGTGCAAACACACACAAATGGCATTAAACATCTCTTTCACACACACAGACACACAAAAGATTTGGTGATTAAAGGTTAAAGTTTGAGAGCACATAATGTCACCGTTCATGCTGAAACAGGCTGAGAAAACAACTCAAAATGGATTTATTTTATGAAATCTAATAATCGCAGCAATAAAAATATATTGCAAATAATGTTTTGGCCGTTTCCTCTCTGACGTCTAAACCCCTTTTTTTCCCTTTACAGAGGTGAGTGAAAGGATATGAGACTGTGTGTGTTTAGCATTAACTCAAGGATGCAAAGAAAGAACATTCAAATAAAAGGATTTAACCCGACAGGATATTACATCATGAAGCTGGCCAGCATCCCAGCCGTTTGATTGGTCGCTTTCATCATGCTGAACCAAACATGTAGTCTACACCGATTTAACTTTTACTGCGCCGGCTTTAGGAATTACACATAAACTGAGCATTTAATTAAAAGAAATACAGCGAGGATGACGGAGAGAACGGAGGAAAAAGACCAATAAAATTAGCGAGAAGCACGGCGAGGACGGCTTAAGAGCAGGAAAGTCAAATGAAAAGAAGGAATATTAAAGGAGAGCAGGCTGGAATCGGTGAAGTGGGGGAACAAAAACATATATGAGCAAAAAGAGTTAATAAAGGAGTGAAGTAAATGGATGGAAACGGTTTTCCAGCTTTTCTTTCCGAAGCCCGTCGACATTCCTCAGGTGTCTAATGTTTCAGGCCGAAGTAGGAGATGACACACACACACACACATATACTGTATATATATATATATATATATATATATATATATATATATATATACTGTGAAAATATTAAGCCGCGGCTCGTCTCTCCTTGTTGGCATCACTATGGATTTATTGCGAATCAAGACGCACAATCGCACACAGAATAGTGGGTCAGAAAGATCTCTTTCACTCCCCGTCACGGTGGTCCAGGGCTGTTGGCATTGAGCGCTATCAATAAAGGTTGTGACATTGAGGAGTCTGGAAGGGTTTAACGTGGCGAGGTATAAAAAGGTAATGTGTATTATATTATATATTGAAGGCAGGGTGGCCCGCCGTCTGCAGAGACCGGGCTGAACCGCCGACTGATCGCTCTCATGAAAGCTCGTCAAATGAGGAAATGAGAGATGGAAAACAAAGGGTTTAAAACTGCATGTAGGATATAAAAAAGGTAGCTAAAGGTTCAAAAAGAAAGTTGTGATTTTTTTTCCTGTGACGTGCACTGTGACCAGCTCGAGGTCGACGCGGGGTGAGAGCGGTTCACGGCTGCAGCCATGAGCTTTACAGGACCCTTTGCCCGAACCTCGTTGCTTCCCACGGTCATGGCCTTGTGCTTCGGTTATATCCGTGCAAGGCACCATGACGTTTATACTCAACACACTATTCTCTGCAGAGGAAATACTCAGTGAAAAAGCAAGAAGTCAACAAGCAGCAAAATGCCTCAAACCAAACTCCTCAGTACCGAGGAGGAATATTACGTGTAAAGTCATGTCTCATATTTATGGATATAATTTATTGTCTTTAGAAAATCCCTGTAAAGCAAAGAGTCAAGTAGTAAATATATTATAATCGAACAAAGGTTGAAAGGTTTAATATCCTGTAAAGAATTTGATCTCCGGCTTTTAAAAAGGAACTGGTCGTCTTTCTGTCTTACGCCTTTATTGAGCTGCTTTTCTCTCATAGTTCAGTCTGAAAAGACTCAAGAGGTGCACGACAAACCACTGCGACAATTTGTTACCCACAATAAGTGATGTCATTTTTGGCTCACGCACCCTCACGCCGGGAACACTTCAGCGGTCACTGCGCCCACTCACCCTGCCGGGAGGGACGGGGCCCCTCGCTCCCAACGGGACCGTTAACCCGGGGCGGACCCATCGTGAAACACTTGCCGCCATTACCATTCATATCTATACAACCTATCTATATGATTATATTTTCTAGAGCAGAAAGTCCTTCATAGATCTGGCCTCTTAATGTTGCTCTCAAAGTGTGTCAGATCGATGTACCTAACTTTAAAATGTACAATATTTTCTTCCAGTGTGCCCCAGGTCCCCCCTTGAGGGTTCAAGGTCCACCCACCACAGACTCACAAAATCTGGTATTAAACAGTGCATGACTCTATTACCCATGTTTCTGATTGCCTGTGTTGGTTCAGGTTTGTCTTTGACTACATACCCAAATCAGATCAGCTGTTTATGTACTAACTGAGCTGCGCCGGTGGCTCACCTGGTAAAGAGGACATCCCATGTACCAGGACCCTTACTGCAGCAGCCCGAGGTGCTAACCTGACTCATGGCCCTTTGCTGGAAGTCATCCCCTCTGTGCACTAAATATGAAAGTTACATGCTAACTTAGCTTAGCATAAAGACTGGAAACGGGGGGAAACAGCTAACCTGTGGCAGGTTAGGTAACAATTTACAGCTCCTGATATTGCCCTAAAAATAACCCTAAAATAGTTTTGTGTAATTCTGCTTGTCAGACCTTTATGTGGCCTTGAAGTAACAAAGCTTGTGTAAAACTCCTTCCTGGAGCCTCTTACGCAGCATCATGTCTTACACAGTGAGGCCTCTAAATAGGTGAAAATCATGCTTTTGTTACTTTAGGAAACTCCTCAAATACATGCACGCTCTTTAGTTCCTGTTACAGTTTCTCTCTTGACTGGGTCTCACCCCACTCTGGACCCGGATTTGACCTGAACTAAGGTGGCCCGGACTAGTTTATGACAAGTTTCCTCTGAAGTGTCACCAACACTAACTCTGCTCTGCCAAACAGCCCCTCAACTTGTGGCTTTTCAAGGACGCAACAGTGATAAAGAGTTCAGTGACTTTCTGCTCTCATACCAACGAGACAATGAACAATGAGCTGCTCTCGAAACCAACTCTCTCTGTGTGTGCACTTAGATTTATAGAGCAATCATCACAGTACGAAACAAACTTTACTATCTGGGATATTGTGCAACTGTGACCACCAGAAAGCACACTGTAAAACAAACAAAAACACACAAGCAGCGGGAGCAGAAGAGGGCGCATAAACACCAACAACAAACAAACAAAAATATAAAAAACCATGTGGGTTGAAAAGAACATAAACAATGCATACACATACAGGCAAAACAATGCAGGTACCATCACACAAAACACAAACATACACACAATGTACACAAAAACATTAGGACAGACAAACATGAGAAAATACTTTTTAGCAGCTTTGTACTGTAGTTTTCATTGGTCTTCAAAACTTGGTACGGACGTACTTTGGGTGAGTATCTGACGGTACAACGTTGAAATTTTTAGTTCACATGAAAAAAAATCTCACTTATTAATAGTCACATTCAGGACATTTGAGAAATGAGGAAAAACTATAATTGCGTTTATTAAATGTTAAAGATTAACACTGCATATGTTTGCATGTCTTTGATATTCAACTTGTTATGAGTTCCTAGATATCAAATACTTGATTGTGTTCTTTGTACTTTCTGAGCTACTACAGCCAGCTAGGGTTACGGCAAAGCTCTCACCAAAGCAACCAGACTTCACTGAAAAAAGCAGATATTTTACCTCATAGAACACAGGAGTTGCTGGTCTCTGCTGCCTTAAACGGTTAGTTGGTTTGTGTTATTGTGTGACCAATTACAAAACAAATTAACTAACCTATCAAGGCAGCAGTTGACCAGCAACTCCTGTGTTCTGTGCAGTACAATTATTGTTCTCTTTCAATGGAGTCTGGTGACGGATACAGTTCTGTGTCGGAAAAGGTCGTCTATCGGCAAGGTAAAGCACTGAAATTAGTCTAAATACAGTGTTAACTTCTTCAACTTGTTTGTCCTCCTTGTAGTTTCTGAGATACTACAGCCATTTTCTTATCATACTACATGTAGTATTTGGGCACATGGGACCAGGATTGCACAGTCAGTCGAAATGTTATCATAATCGTAATATGGCCTACTGCAATTTTCAGTTTGCAGGAGCTGCAGTACTTGGCAAAGGTGAAACAAAATACCATTTTAAATTAAATATTGTCATCCTGGCCTACAAATCATATTCTACAGACTTAAAAAAACATCTTTATTTGGTACCGATTCCAAGCAAAATCATACCATAATCATTTTTATGTTTTTCAATGAAAATGAGAATAATGATATAAAATGAGCATTCCCTCCAATATCGCAAGTCATATCATAATTGCAATATCAGTCAAAATAGTTTCAATTCCATAGATTTGAAAAAACACTAATTTTACATCGCGGAACGCGGGACTTTACCGCTGCCTTGCTCTGTTTGTTTGTGTTGTTGTGTGACTTAAAGGGTCAGTTTGGCGTCACATAATAACACAAACAAACTGACCAATCAAGTTAGCGGTAGACCAGCAACTCCTGTGTTCTGCGATGTAAAATTGCAGGTTTTTTTGATGAAGTCTGGTGGCCTTTGCGAGAGCATATATGGATAAAACAGCTTCAGTTCCCTGTCAGTAAGGTCTGTCTATCAGCAAGATAAAGCGGTGAAAATATTCTAAATATAGCACACACTATGCCTGCCGACCGTCATCTACTGTAGGTAATACACCGACTATAAGTACCTCATACAACCCCACTTCAAAAACACCCGGACTATCCCTTTAAGGACAAAAAAAACTCACCATCTCCGGCAAATTGCCACAGCCATGAAAACACACTTCATTTCACTTCATCACCGTTTTTACTGTCAGCCTCAAAGGTCGTTAAGGGCTGCCTTTAACAAGCGAACAAAATAAATACCCCCTCTCCTTCCTTAACGAGACTGAATAAAAGTCCCTCGTATACGGGCCTGAAATCTTATTAGCACTGATGCTAATTTGTAATCATAACGTCCCGCTGGTTTGGTAAAATCTCTCCCTGCGTGAGCCGCTGTGATAAAGGCCACACAATCAACCACACAACAATAGAAGTCAAGCTGAACAAAGACGGCCATTGTTTCGCTGTGGGACAGGACAAAGTTACAGCTCCCAGACTGCACAACACACATGTACAGTAATGGCGGTGTGCAGCACACACATGAATAACAGGGCGTTTTGGTCTCCTTGACCTGTTAACTTCCTGCCCCTCACAGGAAGCAGTTTGAGCGTTGGATGTCAGGAGCCTCTCCTTGACATTTAGAGAGCGTTTGTAAGTGTAAGGTGTGTGTGTGTGTGTGTGTGTGTGTGTGTGTGTGTGTGTGTGTGTGTGTGTGTGTGTGTGTGTGTGTGTGTGTGTGAGTGACATCCGTCAAAGACCTTGAAGACATTTGAGGGTGCCTGTGTTTTTCACACTTACTGTTCTTCACAATGTCGAAGCCGTTTCCTTTAAAAGTCCCCTCAGAATACGTCTGGACGTCACCTCTGCTGCTCTCACGCTCCTCTTCCTCCTCCAGCTCGCCTCTCCTCCCTCGTAACTTTTGGCAGGGTTTTTGTTTGAACTCGCCGTGAAGGTCGGGACATCTAAAAGGTACAGAGAAGGACGGGGGGTTAAGAGAACGGTATCTAGGGAGAATTCAGGAATGTGTTTTGACAGTTTCCTCCATTTTCAGAGGTCACAAGTTTCAGAAAAATGTGTGAACATGTATACTATGTGTGGAGGTCAGAAGAAATTGATGTATGCAGGTCAAATATATTTGCTTATTTATACATTACTAAGGATGCCATTGAGTAATATATTTAATTGCAATTAAACCCACATTAATCACATATTTTTTACTTGTTCAAAATGTACCTTAAAGGGAGTGGATAAATATGCTACTTTATGTAATTGTGTATATATATTTATTATTGGAAATCAATTAACAACACAAAACAATGACATATTGTCCAGAAACCCTCACAGGTACTGCATTTAGCATAAAAAATATGATCAAATCGGTCAGTCAGCACAGCTGTCAGTGTGTCAGAGTGCTGACTTGACTATGACTTGATCCAAACTGACTGGGACTATCATAAAGTGGGCATGTCTGTAAAGAGGAGACTGGTGGGGACCCAGAGAACCCATTTACATTCACACATCTGGAGGCCAGAGGTCTAGTGACCCCTCTGACGATGATCATGAGAGTTTTTCCTTACCGAAATTTAGTGCACATTTGGAGCGTTATTCAATCTCCTTCTTGACAAATGTATTAAAGAAATTAGTGACGTTAGAACAAACGAGTCTCAGTGGTATAGAGAAACACAAACATGTTCTTTTTGGGAAATTTACAACAACAATAAGTCAGGAGATAAAAGAAAGAGAGTGGGCTGAGACAGTAGACAGTCTTTGCTGTGCTGATGCTATAAAAAAGAAAAATAAATACACTAACAAGTGATACAAAGATGAGCAGCTCTTATGTCCAAGGAGCAGAAGAAAAGTGGTGAAAAAGTGAAAGTTAGGCGCTTAACAGTTATCCTAAAGAGTCTGAGAAGGTTCTCATTCATCCAGGTCATATTCATTCTGGCAAAATGAATCGAAAGCAACTGAGATTTGTCCCTGAAGGGACAAATCTAAGTCCAGTTGCCTTGAACAGAATTATCCTAAAGAGGAGAGTTCATTTAACTTTTGGGAAGTTTGGATACTGTGTAATACACTTTTCCTATTTGTATTTTATACTAGGTAAGGATAAAAAGATATATATATTTTTTATGCTTTTCCAGTGTAATATCCACAGGTAATATAGTTTACTGACAATTTATTCTATTCCTTAGCTTCTTAGCTTTCAAATGAGACCAAACATATGCATATATGCACCTATATTTTGAGTTAAACTGGGACAAAGTGGAATGAGCTGGTTTGACAAGCACACAGTGTACATGGTGCTTCACGTAAATTAACAAGTACTACTGTGCTGCTCTGACGCAAAAACCACAAAGCTAATCTCCAAGGTGATCTATACAAATTCAACAGATACCTTCATTTGATGCAGAAGGTGGGATGATGGGAGCACACATCTCTGCAAGACTGGAGAACAACTTCCTGATTTGAGGGCACATGACCAAAAATGTGTCACATGACAGGGAAAGACTCAGCTCGGCCAATGAATGGCTCTCTGACCCTAAAACAGAGAGAGAATCGAAACAATGATAAGTGACTGACAAAGGACATGCTGACATCTGGGTCAAGATAATAGTTAGTTTACAGTATATTATGATGTGAAGATGATCCTACCACACATTAGAATGTAATCACTGAAATGCATGAGGGACAAAAAAACCAAACCATAAAAAAATCATTCAAACCGTTGAACTGTTATCACCATTAAATACAGCTAACTGCTCATTATTTGATGAGGTACCAGAGACAGAGAACAGGCAATTATCTGAACATAAGCCTGCTTGACCATTAAACAGTCTGCCTTATTTCTTGCATAAAACAAAACAAACCAAAACTGAAATCAGGTCATGTCTACACGGTAGATTTGCGACTAATGATTATTTTCTTGATTAATCGATTAGCTGTGGGGATGTTTATAATTAACCAATTAACTGATAACCGATATTAAGCATTTTAATAGATTAACACAATCAGTTAAAGGGTTAAAAAAAGATATATTTTAATTAATTAAAAAGCTGAGACAAACACAGAGCAGCAGCTCGTCACTTTAAAGAGAAAAGCTGGGAGAGTCATCCCAGATACAGGAAATTGGCTCTGGACTTCCTGCTGAGGAGTTGTAGCTTGTAGCCTCGTAGCATTTATTCACCGACAAATAAACTGACAGAGAATTAGGACAACATTGAGAAAAAAAATAATTCAGAGATTTCAAGAATAAAGTCATAATATTACAAGACTAAAGTCATAACTTTACGAGAACAAAAGTTGAAATATTATGAGCATTAAATCAGAAGTTTATGAGAAAAAGCTGTACTGTTATAAGAATAAAGTCATAAACTTGAGATAAAAAAGTCAAGAATAAAGAATAAAGTCATAATATTATAAAGCAGTAATTTTATGTGTTATTTTAGAGGGGAAATAGAGGAGCATGTGTGAAAATGAGGAATGTGGAGCATCTGGTGAAGTTCTACTTTAGTTTAGGTTTCACAAATAACCAAATACTTCATCTTTTGGCACATCAGCACCATCATTATCATCAGTATCAGAGCCTTGAAAAAACTGAGCAAGAAACTGCATTTATTCAGAAGAGAGAACCACACGGACTTTTTTTCTTGTAACATTATGACTTTATTGTCATAATATTACAACTTTTTCTCATTGAGAAAATCTTGATGACTATTTTCTTGAAATAATATGACTATTCTCATTAAATTACGACTTTTTCTCATGATATTATGACTAAAATAGCCACTTTTTTCCCTCCTACATGTGGCTCTAATACTCCGTCATACAAAACAAACCGAACCGTGGGCTCCATAAACTGCTGCACCTCTAACACGCTGTTGAAACTATATTTAAATGTCACGTTTCAAGCATATTTAGCCCAGTTTCTAGAGATCTTTGGACCAGTTTAATACATGATTACTGGGTTATCGACCGTGTGCTGATATGTGCCTGTGACCTTGTCAAACATCTGATCGAAGACATTCTCCAACCACCACATCACCCTGCCAGCTGCTCATATCAGAGGAGTCTGAGATGGACTAGGGGATGAGGTAAAGACCACCACCACCTCTCCCACCTGAGCTCCACGCACACCAGTGACTACACACCTCAACAATCTGCTGATTAGCAATCTTGTTAAATTATATTGCTTTTTCCACTGAGCTGTTCAACTGCATTCCTCACTGCTAGTTAACACGAGGACTAATGAGAGGAGCATGGTGTGTAAAATGAGTTTATAGCCGTGTGTTTGTGGTATATGGACTGCAGAAAACAAACAACTGATGCTCACAGTCACCTCACACACTAGTGAAAATACGTGTATTACGTGGACAATATAAAAACATGACAATCTGTACAAACGTGCGTGTAAAATATGGTCAGTTATATTGTGTAAAAGCATATAACTGCCAGCATCAAGCTAGAAGACGTTGATGCTGTTGCGCCCTTAAATAGGGCGAAAAGTAAAGGGAGTTTTGAATTGAACATTACAAAAACACTCTCAATACAATTACCAGGACTTTTTAACCCGATTTACATTATTCAAACCATTCAAGGTGCAACATGAAATCTTAATTATGGAACATATTTTTAATTTAATTTGAACGAGGCTCTTAACGATCCCCACTATAAGCTAGCTTAAACATCGTCCGAGTTAGCCGTTAGCCGCTTTTATCGGTTGAAAACAAGTTTTCATGTCGTTCATACTAAACAACAGTAACATTGGAAAAACTACTAGTAACATGTCGTCAAGTTAACAGCCAGTTACGGTCGGTAATTACCTCAAACAGGTGAGGAAAGACGTGAAAAGACCGACTCACCTGCAGCCGTCGCCATCACTGGTCTGTGTCGGTTAGCGGAGAGGAGAGCGAGCCCCCTGCTGGAGCTACCAGGCATTACCAACCGATCAACGCACGATTAACCCAGTCCAAGATCTGTATCGGCTATCTGGACTGGCCGAACAAAACAACTAAATACATCCTGAAAATAGCACTTAAAGTTATTTTTAATAGTTAAAGAGCATGTCAGTTATTTTTTTTTAAGTTTTAATATCACTCTGTAGTTTCCCTTCATTCAAAGTTCAGTCAAAATATCAATGTTTTAGCATCAAAATCCTGTTTTACCAAGCCTTTCTAAAAATCTTTTCCCAAGTGACCTGACGTAGGTTTCTTCATGATGACACTGCTGTATACAGTATATACACAGCATATCCTTGTAGTCCGTTTACTCACCATAGATAATGCAGTCTTCAGGACTGGACCAGACTCCATTCACAAAAATGGTAATTTTAACTTGCAGAATATGTAAGTATATATACAACCCCACTTCATAAATATCTAACCCTTTCGGTTAAACTGTACAGATGTAGTATAGATTACTTTGGCTTAGCTAGTGCTAGAATAGCTAGTGCTCAACCACCATCTTAGTTTTTAGCTGTCACCATCTAGGTTTTTAACCATTGCCATCTTGGTTTTCGGCCATCACCATCTTGGTCTTTGGCCATCACCATCTTGGTTTTTTGGCCACCACCATCTTGGTTTTTGGCCATCACCATCTTGGGTTTTTGGCCGTCACCATCTTGTTTTTTTTGGCCGTCAGCATCTTGTTTTTTTGGCCGTCAAAAAAATCTAACCCCTGCAGTTATTTCCAAACTTAGCAGAGCTAACTTTGACGTAGTTAGTGCTAGGGTTCGTTCTTCGTTCCTTATTGGTTTGCTTCGATTAGCTTATATTGGTAATATACAGTACATCACTGTGGATCACCATCGGTGTGGCTTTTCCTTGGACAGCGCTGAAGGAAGAGAACGGACTAAGGGCAGACATGGACGTCATGCAGGTATACGCTATAAGCATGCATTGACAGTGTCTTCCAGAAGGGGGTGACAAAAGTCTCACACTGCGGGTTTAAGATAGATGAACTATTTTAAAAGCCTCGTGGTTCAGCTGGAAACTGCATCACCACAAAGCTGAAAATAGGTTTGTTTTCATACTTACATACAGTTTGAATGCAGGACTTTTATATGCAGTGAAATATTTTCACTTTAGTATAAAATTGGCTGCATCTAACTACAATGGAGTAATTAATTTTCCTATATTTCATCCAAAAAGAACGTAAACCTGAGTTAGAAGCCAGACAGCGCTGAACATCAGCGCTCATTGACAGACTGCTTCATCCAGTCAAAAGGAATTTGCACCCTGGATGCCTCAGAGGTGTTGGTGCAAGCTGTTAACGCACATCTGTACACATGTGAGCACTTGTGTAGTGTTTGCAAGCTGATATCATATGTCTGCGTGTGTGTGTGAGAGTTTGTAAGGTGATATCAGCGGCCTGAACTCTGGCAGCATGGAGGATCGACTCACAGGTACAGATGGGGCTACTGTGGTTTTACAAGTGTTTGATGTTATAGGCTTCTTCGCCGCTACATGTGTGTGGTGATAATGAAACAACTAGGGTCCTGTTTGCCAGGCTCCCCTCCGGTCATTTTCCATCACGTGTGGTGAACGAGGTGAACTTTGACCCCTCCACGTTCAAAGCTGTCCTAAACATCTACAGTACGTACACTGGCTGTAAACAAAAAAAAAAAATAATTTTAAACTACATGTATTTCATGAGTGAGTCTGATTTACATAGCAGTGAGATGAAATAACAGGATGATGAGAAAGACGTTAGGAAGAGGACCGGTGGTGGATGTGATCGAGTGTTCAGAGTACAGACGGATTGAAGGAAGGCAAGATTTTTGTTTTAAGTCAATAGAATGCAGCTACAGAAATGAGACAAGAACAAGTGAAACATAAAGAAAAACACAGCAGTACAAAAAAAAGCTGCAATATAGCACATTATCATTAACTTTTCTGTTTCATTTTGTGTATTATCACCTTGAACAAAATATTACCAGTTAACAGTACTGCAGTCTTGGGTCACATTTGCAAAGATATCTCTAAAATATTAGTTATTAAAAGCAATACTCTGGTGCAGTTCATCAGCTTTCACACACAAATATAGACCGCATAAGAAGTGGACGTACTAGCCATGACGTCACCCACTGGTTTGTGGACTTCTGTTCTGAAGCCTCAAGTTCAGCATCTTAGCCGTCACCATCTTGGTTTTTGGCCGTCACTATCTTGGTTTTTGCACCCAGAAGGGACACGACAGGGTGGAGCTGAGTTCAACCAAACGCTGAATAAGACATTTTTAGGTGACCACACAAGTTGTAATTAACTGTCATGAACTGAAAACACACTGGGAAAGTGTTAAAGTTTTAAGACAACTCCCAGACCTGGTAACACTGTGGTAGCAACCTGTCAATCTCAAGGTAGCCCCACCCTAAAGCACCCCCTGCTTTATGGTCTATCTGACTCTAAATGGGACCATAATTGACTTAATGAACATCATGTTGTATTGAAGATGACTTGAAACTAGTGATTGAGATGATAAACTCATGTTTACAATGTTTACTGAGGTAATAAATCAAGTGAGAAATAGGACCATTTTCTCATAGACGTCTATACAATCGGACTTCTTTTAGCAACCAGAGGAGTCGCCCTCTGCTGGGTATTAGAAAAAAAAAAAAACATGTTATACGATGTTATAAAAATCATGTCTTCAATATAAAAAACAATTGTTAAACTCATACAAAATAAACATATTTTCTCAATGAAACTGCAATAAACTTAAGCAGTGTGATCAGATTGCTCATGGCCATCACCAACACTTTCACCGTTTTTATTTTGTACTTAATTATTGAACAGTGAAACATGACTCTGAACTGTTCACAACTGTTGTCAAAGAACAAGTAAAAAGTTTTATTTAGATTTTCAAAACAGCTTTTCTGATTCAGATAAGAGACCATCCAATCCTAAAGAGAAAATTAAATTACATCAGGGACAGTCTGAGCTGCTGTGTGAACACAGCCAAGGAATACAAACTGAGCAATTTGTCTGACAGAAGAAGTGATAAGGAGCGAATATACTGAAGGAGTTAAAAACAGAGGGAGGAGGTCAGGGCAGGGTGAGGAGGAGGAAGACGGCAAAGGTCAAAGAAAATGAGAGGAGTGAAGACAGACCACCACCACAGCCCACCCACACTGTACACACACACTAACACACACTCTGTGGTCAGAGGTTCACCTGCAGTTCACGTTGACCATAACAACACCCCTGAGAAGAGAGAGAGAGAGAGAGAGAGAGAGAGAGAGAGGTTAGGGGATGGTAGTGATGTGGTATCAGGAGGGAAGGACGAGTGGAAGGAGGGAAGGAGCAGATGGAGGGAGGAAACGAGGGAGAGGTGGGAAAGCAAAGTAATAATTTAAAGTTGTGGGGAGCTCAAGAGAGGAATCGGTCAAAGCAGGTTTTCAGTCCAACTTCTGTCGACGCTGCAGGTTCGCACCAAGGTCAGAGAGCTAAACACACATGTACATACTTACACTTTAATCCTCTTTCTCTCTGAATGTATATCCATTGAACACGCACAGATGGGCTGCTTGGCCTTATATAGGCCTTAAATATGAATGAATGAATCATAACACCAATGTAAATAATTTAATTTAACCTAGAAGATCCATCCATCTGTAACCGCTTATCCCGTTGTGGGGGGGGGGGGGGGGGGGGGGCGCTGGAGCTGATCCCAGCAGGCATTGGGCGAAGGCGGGGTTCACCCTGGACAGATCACCAGTCCAGGGCACATAGAGACAGACAACCATTCACACTCACGTTCACACCTACGGACAATTTAGAGTCATCAATGAACCTAACTTGCACGTCTTTGGACTGTGGGAGGAAGCCGGATAACCCGGAGAAAACCCACGCTGACAGAGAGAGTACATGCAACCTCGAACCATTTGAATCTGCTATCCTCTTGCTGCAAGGCGACAGTTCTAGCCGTGGCCGCGTGGCCTAATGGATAAGGCGTCTGACTTCGGATCAGAAGATTGCAGGTTCGAGTCCTGCCGCGGTCGCTCGTTTGGGGGCGGCAGTAGCTCAGTCTGTAGGGAGTTGGCTTGGGAACCGGAGGGTCACCGGTTCAAGTCCCGACATGGACCAAAAACTGAGTGTGAACTGGTAGCTGGAGAGGTGCCAGTTTACCTCTTGGGCAAGGCACCAAACCCCCAACTGCTCGGGGCGCTTGTTTGGAGCAGCCCCCTCACTCTGACATCTCTCCATTAATGCATGTATGTGTGTTTCAGGTCTGCATGTACCATGTATGAGTTAAACAGAGTGTAAATTGAATTTCCCCACTGTGGGACTAATAAAGGTTGATCTTCTTCTTCTTCTTCTTCTTCTACACCACCATGCAGCCCCCTAACCTTTAAGATAATCTACCTGATTTAACAGTTCTTATTGGGAGTGCAAGTCTCTGATTGGCTGATGAGTGTGCATTATTTCCAGATAACCAGCCCTGACGTGCATTATTTTCATATAACCGCACAGCCCTGATGTGTATTATTTTCAGATAACCGCAAAGCCCTGATGTGTATTATTTTCAGATAACCGCACAGCCCTGATGTGTATTATTTTCAGATAACCGCACAGCTCTGATGTGCATTATTTTCAGATAACCACACAGCCCTGACGTGCATTATTTTCAGATAACCGCACAGCTCTGACGTGCATTATTTTCAGATAACAGCACAGCCCTGATGTGTATTATTTTCAGATAACCGCACAGCCCTGATGTGTATTATTTTCAGATAACCACACAGCCCTGATGTGTATTATTTTCAGATAACCACACAGCCCTGATGTGCATTATTTCCAGATAACCGCACAGCCCTGATGTGCATTATTTTCAGATAACCGCACAGCTCTGACGTGCATTATTTTCAGATAACAGCACAGCCATGACGTGCATTATTTTCAGATAACCGCACAGCCCTGATGTGCATTATTTTCAGATAACCGCACAGCTCTGACGTGCATTATTTTCAGATAACTGCACACCTCTGACGTGCATTATTTTCAGATAACCGCACAGCCCTGACGTGCATTATTTTCAGATAACCGCACAGCCCTGACGTGCATTATTTTCAGATAACCGCACAGCTCTGACGTGCATTATTTTCAGATAACCGCACAGCCCTGACGTGCATTATTTTCAGATAACCGCACAGCTCTGACGTGCATTATTTTCAGATAACCGCACAGCCATGACGTGCATTATTTTCAGATAACCGCACAGCTCTGACGTGCATTATTTTCAGATAACCGCACAACTCTGACGTGCATTATTTTCAGATAACAGCACAGCCATGACGTGCATTATTTTCAGATAACCGCACAGCTCTGACGTGCATTATTTTCAGATAACCACACAGCCCTGATGTGCATTATTTCCAGATAACCGCACAGCCCTGACGTGCATTATTTTCAGATAACCGCACAGCTCTGCCGTGCATTATTTTCAGATAACCGCACAGCCCTGACGTGCATTATTTTCAGATAACCGCACAGCTCTGACGTGCATTATTTTCAGATAACCGCACAGCCATGACGTGCATTATTTTCAGATAACCGCACAGCTCTGACGTGCATTATTTTCAGATAACCGCACAGCTCTGACGTGCATTATTTTCAGATAACAGCACAGCCATGACGTGCATTATTTTCAGATAACCGCACAGCTCTGACGTGCATTATTTTCAGATAACCGCACAGCTCTGACGTGCATTATTTCCAGATAACTGCACAGCTCTGACGTGCATTATTTTCAGATAACAGCACAGCCATGACGTGCATTATTTTCAGATAACCACACAGCTCTGACCTGCATTATTTTCAGATAACCGCACAGCTCTGACGTGCATTATTTTCAGATAACTGCACAGCTCTGACGTGCATTATTTTCAGATAACAGCACAGCCATGACGTGCATTATTTTCAGATAACCGCACAGCCATGACGTGCATTATTTTCAGATAACCGCACAGCTCTGACGTGCATTATTTTCAGATAACCGCACAGCTCTGACGTGCATTATTTTCATATAACCGCGCAACTCTGACGTGCATTATTTTCAGATAACCGCACAGCTCTGACGTGCATTATTTTCAGATAACCGCACAGCTCTGACGTGCATTATTTTCAGATAACCGCACAACTTTGACGTCAAGTTTTGAAGTCATTTGGCGATCAATAACTTTAACACTCTGAAGGAGTTTATTTCATAAAAATGACCTGCTAGTTGTACATTACTCTACTTATTACATGGGTACTTAGCTAAGAAATCAATAATTTGACACAAAAACAGTCCACCAACATCAGACATCAGAACTGTGCATTATATACATAGCAAGTCTGCTATAAAGAAATAACATCTAACTGTCGCTGTAACTGTTGAACGTCATGATTGACCAACTGAGTATTCAACAAAGCTACATAATAAAATGTTATGGTACACTGGTATGTTACATGGCTACGTTACAATTTATGTTTGAATTTGACCTCTTTTTCTAATTTTATAATTCTAGTTTCTAATTTTATTTTTTTTTCTAACCTTAACAAAGTAGTTTTTTTTTTCTTTAAATTAACTCATCATTTCACACCGTTAACCATGAGGCATTGTGCATTTCTGCAAGTGTGACTTGAGGCTGATATGAAACATATTTAGGAAATGTATTTTTGGTTCAGAAACATCGACATTCAACGTGTCTTGTGGTTTGCAGAAACGTACAATTCCAACCTTTTTTTCTGGCATCTGGGTCGACTGTACAACATGCAGATACTGCAATGTTTGAGGAGGAAAGTCAACAAAAACACATTATGCATGTACATCTACTCATAAATACATAAGGAAACACACTGCACTGATCAGAAATGCAGTTTTATTGATAATACTGACATAATGCAGTGCACACGGTATTGCTTTTTGTAGATATGAAGTCAAATACACATCATGTTTTGGGATACATTCAGTCTGTTTCTCCCAGAATACAATAAAATATAGCCAGTCGTGTTTAACCACCTTTTACAATCACAACAAAAGAGTCTGTCACGGTGCAAAACCTGGATTTAATCCAGTTTGTTCCTTCATGTTATTGTTTAGTGCAGTTTTATGGTAGAACGATTTTGCTAAGGTGTACATCCAGTAAAGCATTTGGTTTTAGCAACATGAACAACGAAATATTGACTTTATATCTGTCTTTGTTTCTAACTTGAAGATTCAGTGCTAGTTTAACTTTGAGGGTAAATAATAGCATTAAGATTAAACATGCATTTATGCACATATAAAACAGCATTTTGGTGAATCTAAGTATAATATACGTCATAAGGATCCTAAATTTTCTCATCCCATAAAAAGGAAAATAGCTCCACATTTTGTGAAATATGCCTATTCTACACAGAGATAAGAAAATCCTCCGACTAGCACCTCCAAAACTCAGTAATTAACAGGTTAAATCTTGTTTGATTAATCTGTTTAAAATAGGACTGGGCCAGATCATTTCATATCTTGATAACAATATATATCACAATATAGCATGTTTTTTGATAATACAATAAACACATCTATGAAATAGATCAGTCTATGAAATAGTCACATGATGAAGCCCATTTTTTATATTCCTGTGTGAATTAAATATTTGATAAATGAAAGGTATTTTTTCATTTAATTAATAACCCTACTGCAAAATGAACATAACATTTTCAAGTGAAATTATAGAATAAAAAATTAAATATATCCAGCTATACTCTGACTATGGTTACATGCATGCACACAAATAGAGTAATCAGATTAAGAAAACAATTTGATTTATCTGAGTTTGATCAGATTTTCTGAGAAATGTCCAAAATGTCATTTAAAGAATTTAAATTGACTATTTAACTATTAACTATTTCTTGGCTGGGTGCAGTGACATCCTGCAGTCTCCCCTGGTTAATTAATGAGCTTTAGAAGTGCTGGCAAACTCAGGCTAGCTGTTTCCACCTGTTTCCAGTCTTTATGCTAAGCTACGCTAACCAGCTGCTAGCAGGAGCTTTGATCTAACTGAAACACAACGAATAAGCGTATTTCCCAAAATGAGAGTAATTTAAAGGATTCAAACCTCAGAAAAAAAGAAAATGGAGATAAATGCTGCTAATATGCACTAGAAATCCATAAAAACAGCAGTTTAATTCAATGCATTAACTAAAAAACAACAACTACAAGACAGCAACAAGCTTCGTGAAGGCAACAGGAAGTCATAGCTAATACAAAGACAGCTTTTTGGTTGTTTGTGGTCTCTCTGCTGAGGCACCACTTAGTGTCATGTCAAGGCAGCGAAGCTAAAGGCTAAAGGCACGTTGCATTTACTGACAGGAATAACATCGGGCGACAACAGTGCTGAGTTAATGTTTCAACGACAGCTTTGCAGTATGAAGGCATCTTGAGTAATAAAATAATCACTTCCACTGAAAAAGGCAGCTGACAGCAGGATTGTCAAATAAAGTTTTGCCATTTTGAGGCTTGTGGATTTAATCAGCAGGACGTTCAAACATATAACACTATTTCAACATACTAACACAAGAAATACACTTTTGAATCTAAATAAAATGACCTTGTCAGCGTCTTAACAGGTATCTGATGTGTTCAGTCAGTCGGCTTTCATTTAAGTGCAGAGTGCAAATGTCTCGACCAAGCTGAACCGTTTCCAGTTCAAACTGTCGCCTATTTGAAGAAGAATTAGTTTGGCTTGTATCTGAAGACACCTTTTCAGCAGGACTATATCAGGTGGTAACAAACTTCAAGGTCATTTTTCTTTTTTTTATGTAAACACTTTGTTTGACGGAGAGGAAACCTGAACCAAAGGATGCCAAACAGGAAAACCCAACTGTCACCCAACAACAGCTAAATACCTGAAGTACTTAAACTAATAATACTGATAGGAAAATGAAAGCAGAAGCTATGAAATGTTTCCCACAAAAAGAGGTTTTACTGTCTCACAACCAACCAGCTTTGGTGTATTTAACGGCCGATGTCAACAGGATCAAGCGGCATCATGTTCTAGTTGCACTACTGACTTTCTTGACTTTGTTTTAAATCGACAGACATCAAAAAACAGTTTGTCTCTCGCTGTTGTCTACATTTCTTTTCCGACATAAGGTGACCTGGAGTCCATTGGAAGGACTTTGCCTCTTTATTTCAGAACTGGAGGGTAAAGAACGACACTGAAGGCTTTTCATGATGAAACAGATATTTTTTCTCTTCTCCTGACTGGTTTCAGCAAGAGTTTGATTGACAGGTGGTTCATCCAATCACCTGCCAAGTATTTTTGACCCTTTTCCAAACAGTTTCCAATGACATCGCTACACCGGCTGTAATCCTAGTGGATTATCACAGCAGGATATAGTGAGCACTGGTTGTATTATTCACAGTGTGCACCTGCACCCTCTTTCCCACCTGTAAGAACAGCTTACATTCAAACAGGGATACCAAATGGTAAAAAGTCTGGACTAATGTAGTGACACTATGTCTTGAAATAAAATCATGGCGAACTTGATTCAGCTGATCTTAGTAGTGATGTGTCTACGTCTGAGAGGATTTAGTGTTCTGTAAATTAATAAAATGCACCTATTGTCTTTTAATTCAGTCTTTCCACTCTGACGGCCACGCTACCGCCAAGAGAACGGCACAGCGGTTTCTGAGGAGCAACAATGGGATCTAAACTCTTTCCAAAGTTTAATTCCTGTGATATATGCTGAGGTTGGCCGGAGTTAAACCCTCTCTGACCTGGCAGGACGACCAAAACTCTGTCCAATAAATGAACAGCTTGTGACTTGTGTTTACAAGGCCTGGTTGGCTCGTAACCGGCTGGTGTGAACCCAAAACGGACAAAACGGCACAAAGTCAACTTTTCCACTCTGGTTCGGACCAAAGCAAACTAACCGAACATGTGATCGAGCCCAGCGTTTAGAAGAGTTTAGAAGAAACCGCTGAGAAGGTGCAAAAATAAATAAGAGAGAAAGACAGTGGGGCTAAATATTTCTCTCATTTCCTTCAGTTTCTATTCAAGGATTAACGATCTCAACATGCATATCTATGAATATCAATTTACAAACACGTACTTCAGGAAATCCTGTAGGATCTGGGTGGATTAGTCTCTCCTGACCTTTCCTGTTGGGACTTTGTCCTCCCATCTATCTTAAAACTCAGACTCCCTGAGATCAACAAGAACAAATCCTCGACTTAACCTGCTGAACCCTGAGAGTGCTGACAGACTGGAGGAGGAGGAGAAGAAGAAGAAACAGGGATGAAGAAGAGGAGCGAGAATGCAAAGAGCAGAGGGAAAAAGAGGAGGATGAAGGTGGAGGGGGAAAGAGCTGCAAAGGAAGAGGAGGAAATGAGGAGGAGGAGGCTAAAAAGGAAGGAGGGAGAACGGGGGAGACGAAGACTGGGGAGAAGAGGAGGAAGAACAGGAGGAAAAGTAAGTGCAGGTGGAGGAAAAATGAGGAAATAAAGTGGAAGAAGGAAGGCGGAGCGAAAAAGGTAGAAGATGATGCTGAGGGGGGAGGAATAAAATGAACGAGGAAGCTAAGGAGACACAAAGGAAAAGGAGGAAATGAGGAGGAGAGGAGGGAAGATTGGAAGAAGAGGAGGATGAACAGAATTTGATGTGAGAGGAGAAAGAAATGAGGAAGAAGAAGCAAGAAGAGGAAAATAATTTCAACAGGATAAGTTAAAGAGATGCAGAGGAAAAGGAGGAGTGGAGGAAAGATGGATCATGTGGGAGGAGAAGGAAGAGGAAAGGAGGCAAAGGAGAAGAGGCCAAAAAGGAAGGAGGGAAAACTGGAGGAAAGTATGGAGGGAAGATGGAGGATGAAGAGGAGGACAAACAATGTGATGCAGGATGAGAAGGAAGTGTAGGAGACGTGAGAAGAGGAGAAGGAAAGTAAGAAAATAATGAAAAGGAGGAAAAGAAGGCGAAGAAAGTGTAAGAGGAGGAAAAAGAAAAGGAAGATGGGAAGAATTAGAGAAAAAGATGAAAAGCAAAGGTATAAATGAGGAGGTGGAGAAGGGGGAAGATGAAGAAGAGGGAGAACGGGATGAGACAAAGGAGGACGCAAGGAGGGAAAGGAAAAAGGAAGTGTAGGGAGGAAATGAAAAGAGGGAAGGTGAAGGGGAAGAAAAAGAGGAAGAAGATGAGGCTGAGGAGGAAGAGGAGAATGAGGAAGCAACTATAAAACACGGCGGTTAAAGATGTACGGTTGAGGTGTTGATGTTGGCTTAAAAAACACTATTTTCAATAAAGTCTTTTTGATTTCTGATTGCATTTGAAGGCAGCACACGCCTACTGTGAAGAGGATTCAGACAGAATTCACTTTTAAGGTTCTTCATCATAAAGGCTGAATTTTAGAGCGCCAAAACTTTGCTCAGCCACCGCTGCCTGACCCGACTTCACCGCAGCGCCGGCGGGAAACAGCAGGCGCTAAAAACATCATCTTTGATTCTGCTTCCACTTTTTATAGAAAAAAAAAAAAAATGTTTCCAAACATGGCGGCGTTTGGCGTGACGGGGTTTTTTATTCTCCCTCTTCTCTGCGTGAGAGCAGAAGAGACGGAGAGAGGGATGAAAGAGGTGGCGGAGGGACGACGAGGACGCGCCGCGACATGCTGAGATCTGATGGCAACTTCTGGAAACGCATCCACGAGACGGCGAAAGGCACGAATGGAGACACAGTGGCGCTCGTGAACCTCGGGCGCTATTGCTAATCAGGTCTATCGAGTTCACGAGTTCGTCACTGCAGTCACAACTTCAGCAAGATGGCTTTTTAAAGGAAGAAGAAGAATGTTAAATTCAGCCTCATTTCACTAAGAAAACGTTATTCTTCTTCATCATCATCATCATCATCACCGTCACTCTGCTGCCTTCGCTGGTCCGAAAGGTCCCACCATCTTCATGGCAGCGTAGTTCTGGAGGATGGAGAGAAAACATGGATTCAGGATGTTGCTTTTCTTTTTAATTCACCCTCATTTGCTTCCTGCTCTTTCCCTCAGGCAGATAAAGATGGATTTACACTGTCTCTCATCCACATCTCCTTTCTTTTCTTCCCTTCATCTGTCTCTTCCTCCACTATGGGGTCTTTAAGGAGCTTTTCCTTTAGTACCAACATTGTTTACATGTTTAGTTAACTTTCGTTCGTTAGCTCTTGTTATAGTCTTGATTCTTTTGTACATTTCCTCTGCCCGTTTAGTCTCACCTGATGCTTTTGCGATTTTTGGATTGATACCATTTGTTACACAGATTTAAATTTAACCCTTTTTTACCACTCGAGAATTGATAAAAAAATGATCAATAATCCCCCCAAAAGTCACCAAGACCTCGAGGAACACCATAGAAAAAGTCACGCTGTGATTTGATTGCAGAAACTTTTGGTTTCAGAAAATGGTCTCACTATAATGAAATGGCTGCTATGGGGACTAACGTCATCACACATGAATACAGTTGAGCTCAGTGGATCCTCCAGAGTCTCAGCTTTACACTGAGACCCAGTTTATGTAATGTAATGCTGCCTAGAGACCCCAGTATGCAGAAATATTCAGATACACCATTAGGAGACAATATCACATTTACACTGCATGAAAAAACTGCATGTGATTATCATAAAGTGGGTGCGTAAAGGGGAGACTCGGGGGTACCCAGAGGCCCCATCTTCATCCATATATCTTGAGGTCAGAGGTCAAGGGAGCCATCTTTTCTTTGCTAAAGTTGTGCCTAAATTTGGAGCGTAGTTTAGCCTCCTTCCCATCATGTTAGCATGACATGGTTGGTACCGATGGATGCCTCGGGTTTTCTGGTTTCATGTGATATCTGTGTCTTCACTCGACCTCTAAAACCTGAACCTACTAGATCCTCTGAAAACAGTAAAGTCAGTCAGGATCGCGCGTCTCAGTGGGTTAATTGTGCAAACAAATAAGCAAATTTCTCCCTCTGTCTTCGTCCATGCACCACGAAGGGTTCGCACACAGACACAGAATCAAACTTGCCGGGAAGGAGTAGAGGAAGACGCCGAGGAAGAGGAAGACGAAGAAGAGGATGATGAAGAGGATGATAATCCACTTGAACCTCCTCCACAGGATGAACTTGAGGGTCTTATAGGGGGAGGAGAACCACAGGAAGGAGGTCTCTGGACGCCTGGGAGGAGAGACGAGGACGAGACGCCATTATGATGAATATGTAAAGAGTGTGTGTGTGTGTGTGTGTGTGTGTGTGTGTGTGTGTGTGTGTGTGTGTGTGTGTGAGACTCACTGAGGCTCCTCCAGATGAGGGTTCATGTTGGGTTCGTCTCTGCCGAGACCAGCCGGTCTCTCCTCGTGCTCCTGCTCCGTCACGATCTCCAGAGACATCTCCACCTTCCCCTGAAACAGAGACAACCGTCGTGACTACACGCCGCAGCTGGCGAGCTAACTGCTAACGCGTCAGCCGGCCGGGTTCACGCGTGTGTGTTTGTTTTTCTCACGGCGATGATCTTCTCTCCGTTCTGCTCGCAGGTGCAGGGCCACCATCCTTTGACGGTCTTCTGCTCGAACAGAGACACCAGTCTGTCCGTCGGCTGCTCCAGCAGCTGCAGGTCACATTTCTCTGGAGACTTGGCCGGACGCAGCATGTGGTTCAGGTCCATCACCAGGTGACCTACAGACACGTTCATGGTACATTCACACAGAGAACGACCATGAGGGAAAAATGAGTCATAACAGCCGAGAGGATACGTATGACAGAGGGATGTAGGAGAAAAACTCTCTATATACACAGTATAATAGAGAAAAATCACTGAGATTAACATGGAAAACTTAGCAGATTTAAAGTGTGATTTTTTTGTAGAGAAAGTCAGTTTTACAGATCTGTTCATTAAATCAACTAATCGATTAATCCAATAAGTATTTCTTTGGTGGACAGCCCTGGGTTTTACACTATTTTGATATATTTATGAATCTTTGAGTTTTGGACTGTCGGCCAAACAAAAACAGGTATTTGAAGACGTCACTGTGGACATGTTTCTCTATTTTCAGATATTATGCACATTAACTGGTTCATCACTGAACCATTATTGATTGGTGGAGGAGTAGAAAATATGTTGTTTTCTGAAGTAAATCTGTATGTTTCGATGAAGATTAAATACACTGTTGAAATACATGAAGTAGCATCTGGAAGATAAGAATAATGAACTAGTGCTGCTCCCTCTTAGTCTATTAAAGTCAATTATATAGTCAATTAATTGATCATTTTGGTCTCAGATTTCTGTAGTAAATTAGTTTTTTAAACTTTTGACTTTATACTTATGACTCACATCTCTGGTAAACAGCAGATTTAAAGTGTGATTCTTGTGGAGAAACATCAGCATTTCTTTGCTGTGGATCACCATTATGACACATTTTACATCAGCCGTCCTTTAACTACTGAACAAAAACAATACGAGCTGTGTAGTTGTAGGATCAGTGTTAAATTATGACACTAAACGAGGTTTGAAAGATGGATATTATGATATTAGATTTCAGATGCTTTGGGGAGACTCCTATAAAGCAGCAGCGTGTGCTCTCCATGTAGCCAGTTTGTTAATGACTGAGTGTGTTATGAGTGAATTATAGACGATCCTGTGGTGAAAGTAGTTAGTAGAAGAAGAAGAAGAAGAAGAAAGATCAACCTTTATTAGTCCCACAGTGGGGAAATTCAATTTACACTCTGTTTAACTTATACATGGTACATGCACACAAACACACACACACATGCAGTAATGGAGAGGTTTGTTAATGACTGAGTGTGTTCTGAAAGAGGCCCGCGGAGAGGGGGGGGGTTGTTTCTTGGGGGGGCTCGCGGGGATGAGCTGGCACCTCTCCAGCTACTAGTTCACACTCAGTTTTTGGTCCATGTCGGGACTTGAACCAGTGACCCTCCGGTTCCCAAGCCGAGTTGTGATCATCGCTGACATTAAGTATGGAGGGATTGTGGCGTGATGAATGGCTGAATGAAGAGAGGCTAGATGTCTGCTGGAAGTGTTTTTCCAGAGCTAGCTGCAGTTTGACAGTGCGGCAGTAGGAAAATGGCTCGTATGTGACCCTCACACCGTGCAGGAAGATTAACAGTCGGCGGTCCGAGCTGACGAGCTGGAGACAGGCAGGAATGGCAGCAATGCTTTGAGGTGGCCACACAGCCGCAGCCTGTACGAGGTGAATAAACTCGAGCGGCAGAAAACGCTGCAGCCGAGCGCGATGGTGACAGACGGGAAGAGATCAGAGTCTGGATTCCTCATCTTTTCTTCCTCCTCTCTCACCGCAGACGGACGCGCGGTCTAAAGACGGTCATCCTCCCGCCTTTGGCGAGGATGAAATGAAGCAGGCGTGGGGGGGTGAAAGAGCGGCGGCGTGGCGGTGAGTTATTTCAAGGGGACGGGGCTGGGGCAGCGTCAGGGGTGAAGGAAAGGCAGAATTTTGACAGCTTGAGTTCCCCAGAAGAAAAAATAAAATCTCTCTGAAATGTGCAAACACAGTGGAAATGGAAGAGCGTTAATTTTAAAGATAAATGTTATCGCAGTAGTTTGTCTGTACGCACGTCGCACATGTGGTTCCCTGGATGGATTTACCGCCTAAAGCTCGGCCAGAAACTGGAGAAAAACTCTTCTAACATCAGACCCAAAATGAATGACTGTATTTCTACAACTAAAAGGCTTGTACGTATGCTCCTGAAGTATGAATCCATTTCCAGTAAGCCTTTTACGCTAGTTTAGTTTGGAAGTCAAACCCACCATGATAGCTAAGACCCAATGGAGAGCGATGCACCTGAGTCTCTTCTGCTACTTCTTTACTTCTGAATTTGATGACAAAGAAATGTACCATAACTTTACATGTTTTAGTTGATGATTTAAAGGGATGTAAATGGACCAGACTTCGTTGGCACAAACAGAAATTTACCTCACAGTTCACAGGACTTGCTGGTCTACCGCTGCCTCCATCGGTTAGTTGGTGTCCGAACTGACCCTTTAAAACACCGAAGTCACACAATAACACAAACAAACTAACCGCTCGACGCAGCAGCAGACCAGATGTTCTCCGCTGTAAAACTACTGATCATTTTAATGGAGTCTGGTGGCTCTGACGGTGAAGTGAAGCAGTGAAAATACTCTGAATACACTTAAACTGTTTTTTTTAGGTGAGTAAAATACTTTTTGCTGCTGCCTCAGTCCACAGCAGTATATTACTTAGCAGTTTTTCCAAACTCAATCTACTGTCGGTAAAACACTGACTAAATACCGTTACTAAATCTGTAAAGTACATGCTCATGTATCATGATTATCAGGTTATACCACCTTAAACAAGTGACCAGAAAAACAGCATTTCTGGCTAAAGATAAGATAAAAGAAGTGTATTAATGTGACAGTAGAAAGGAGATTTTCTCTATTTTGTTAAACGATGTGAACATGAAGAAACAGACATTTTAAAGGTGTAAAGAAAATAACAAGGCAACACTAAACACACCGTCACCAAATCAGTAACCAGCACACACACACACACACACACACACACACACACACACACGCTCAGCACCATGTGTTTTACCGAGGTAGTCGTCGAAGGAGAACTTGTCGTTGTCCCAGATCTGGATGGTCAGTTTAGGAGCCATCTTAGTCTCGGCTTTATCCAGACTCCAGAAGTGTTCCTGCAGACACAGAGACCAGAGGGGGAAAAGACAACCAGTCGGGATTTATAACTTCCCAACAGCCACTTCTGTCTTTCTATGATCTATATTCACTCTGGATGTGTTTCTAATGCTTTAATATTTATGTATACATACATTTAAAATAACACACTTCAATATCTAATAAAGGAGCATGAAATACAACAGTTCTGTGGATGAAACGATTCCTCCGTGAAGGCAAAACTAGAAACTATAAATTGTCTTAAAATGTTTACTTATTTCATGGATATTTTTCAGATATTTTTTGTGCTGCCTTTCTTCCACCTTTTGTGGACATTTTTCAGACTTTTCTTTCTGACATTTTCAGATATGTTTCAGCATTTTTCAGACTTTTTTCAGACATTTTTTTCTGACATTTTTTGGCCATTGTTTGGACATTTTTCAGACCTCTTCAGACATTTTTCTGACCTTTTTTGAACAATTTTTGGATATTTTGTGGACATTTTTCAGACCTCTTTTCAGACATCTATTTGCTTTTCATCTGCCTTTCTTCCATCTTTTCAGGCATTTTTCAGACTTTCTTCTGGACATTTTTCAGACTTTTTTCTGACATTTTTTTTGGACATTTTCAGCCTTTTTTGGACATTTTTTTGGCTATTGTTTGGACACTTTTCAGACTTTTTTGGAACATTTATCTGACTTTTCTCAGACGTTGTTGGACTTTTTATTTGCATTTCTTCCACCTTTTATCTTTTCAGATATTCTTCTTTTTGTTTGTTATACACAGGACCGTGCAGCAGCCGTCCTCCTCCTCAGTTAAATACACTGTCGCCACGGGAACAATTACTTCTGTTAAGAAAAACACTAAGTTCAGGCAGCAGGTGAAAGGTCAGGATAGAATGAATTGAGGCTCTCAGTCATTCTGTATGATCAACCTGCAGTAAAATCACGGCGGTCACACGCCTCTGTGGCTACGTCAAAGTGGGCGGGCCTTCTCGCCCAACATGGCGGCGTTTTCAGGCTGATGCATCTGTGCGTAAAGCATCTTATATGTATGCATTTCACTCTAATTTCGTTTCAACACAGCTTGGCAGCACTATTGATTTTATGTGTATTTTACTTAAATTCTACTGTTTTATTTTTCCTCGTCACGTTTTTAAATATTCTTATTAATGCTCTTTCTTTATTGGGAAGCACTTTTAGTGGCAATGTTGTATGACAGGTGTTATATAAATAAAAGTTTATCTCCAGAGGATTCTGCCTAGCTGGTCTGAGCCCTCCTGTGGGTTGTATCAGGAAGCAATACAGCTTTCATTATTGATCAATACATGTTTATCATATTTACCTTGTGCTTACTATCATATATTGAATTTTGCCCCGTCTGATGAGACAGGCGACAGAAGGGAGACGCTCTGGGAAACATGATGGGAGGCCTCTTCCACCTTGGAGCAGCACTCTGTCGACACATCTCTCACTACATCACCACCTCCATACTGGTACACTTTCTATCTGCACACACACACAGTGTGTATTATACCTATTATCGCCTGCGGTAAACTGGCACTAAACTGCCAGACAGAATCTGATCCTGTCTCACTGCCGTGCTAATGGGTGACAATAAGTTTCCTCTGCTTGTCTTTCCATTCCCTCAGTCGTCCTCTCTATCTGTGTGTGACACTTTGGCTGTTATGTTGAAAGAAAAAAATATGGCTTTTCACACCTGAAGTAAAATCACTCCCTTGTGATTCGCAGCAAATGTCAATACGTCACTGTAATGTTCCTAAAAAACACTGGAGGTGAGGAGAGTTTCCGCAAACTAAAGCTGCACTTGCCAACATCACACAGTGTTGTGGATTTTATGGCCTTTACTAACAACCAGGACAGGTGATGATCGATTTATAGGAAAGTGAGGAGAGAGAAGCTTTAAGCAAGACTTCACATTTAGGAAACACTTTTGTATTTCGATTAGGGATGTCACTCTTTGGTTTGTGGATTGCCATTTTAAAGGCGTTTTCACCATCTTGGATTCTGGCTGTCATCATCTTGGCTTTTTGCACCCAGAAGGGACACGACAGGGTGGAGTTCAACCAAACGCTGAATAAGACATTTTTAGGTGACCACACAAGTTGTAATTAACTGTCATGAACTGAAAACACACAGTGAAAAGGTTAAAGACACGGACAACTCCCAGAACGGGCAACACTGTGGTAGTGACCTGTCAATCACAAGGTAGCCCCGCCCTAAAGCAACCCTGCTTTATGGTCTATTTGACTAAATGGACCATAATTTACTAAATGAACATCATTGAAACTAGAGACCATAAACCTTTGTGTCCTGTGTCAAACAAATTTACGCTTGTTGCATAATGTTGTTATGCTATGCTCAGGGCAGTTCTTTATTATTTACGGTAGTTTTTATATTTACATTGTTTTCTTGTTGCTCCTTCTATAATCTTGAAATTGCTGCGGACTGTTAGACAGCATTATTTGATAAGAATATTTTACTTTAAAATGCAACAATTATTAAACTTGTGACATGTTTGTTGACGTTGTCAGAAATGGCGGAGGTCATTTTCTGGAAGTTCATTTTCAGTTCATTTATATCGTTTTTTCGTGGTAATCTTATAATACATCTGAGGAAAATGTTCATATTCTCAACAACCTCATCTTTCCCCTCTGTCATTATGCCTTCACATTTCCTACATTATGTTACCATCCATCCATCTTCAACCACTTATCCCGTTAAAAATAAAATAAATTGTTAGCCTCTGTGGCTTCCAGACAGTGGCGCTAACGTTGCCGTTGCTTAGCAACGGTGTTGAAACATATCGTGGACACGACATCCTGTGTTATAAACACAAGCTCACAGGTTTCATTTGAAGGCAGCTACAGTATATACTGCTGATCATTCTTGTAACAGTCCAGGCATTATACGGTATGTGGAGCCACAGCTGGACAGATTTGAAGTTTCAGGTGAGAAATCAGAGTAAAAGAGTTTTTAAAGCTTTCTGTTATGCTTCATATGCCCGGTTGTCCTTTGGATACACCTGAGAATTTAACCTCACAGTTCAGGCTTTTTCCCTACAGTTCTGGGACTCAGTCTTTCCCGAACTTCCTCTGAATATTAAGCTCAAAATGTCGGCGATGCTTGGCTTTGAATGAGGGGCTTAAATACGACTTCTAGCAGGGCGAACCCAGTGTAGCGTTTCTCCTAACAATACAACTGATCTGTGTCTGTACGTTTAAATGACTCGTCCGCTGTTATGACTTCACGCTCACTCTCTAAATCACGAGTCTAAATCCACATCATGCGCTCACACTTCATAACAACACACAAACACTGAGAGTAAACACACTACACCCTGAGTGTGTGTGTGTGTGTGTCTCACTTTATCCACAAACTCTGTCCAAGTACATTAAGTTATCACTGCACAGCTGTCACAAGCAGGGGTGGGATGCTGTCTACGAGGTGTGTGTGTGTGTGTGTGTGTGTGTGTGTGTGTGTGTGTGTGTGTGACTGCTCTCTGCAATATCTAACAACATCAATCAACTTCCTTTTTGTTGCCAGACTGCTAAGTACAGTCTTGCTCAGTCTCCGAGCTCATTTCCTCCATCCCTCTTTCACCCTCTCTCTTTCCACAAGCTCCATTAAGATATTATTATTATATACATAATGCTTTATTACATACATTTTAATAAGAAAAACTGCTTATCAGGAGAAAACAATTATACGAGGCTTACTTTACGTGACGGAAAACAAGAAATGTGACTTTAAAACAAGTTAAAAATGTGAGAATATTTAATGAAATTATTTGCAGGCTGAAACAGTACAGTTTCATGTTTTTTTATCATTTCATTTTTGTTATTTACTTGTTTGTTTAGTGATACAAGGCCCTTATCCATTTGGATAAATAAGGACTTTTATTTTGGTATGTGGACTACTTCCTACTATATTCAATATATCTATATTAAAGGTGCTAAATAACATTTTTATGAAGACAAATTTAAAAAATGCATCCACAGAGCCTTTAGAAAGCCTTTATAAGATAAAATAAAACATGCAGTATATTTAATTTAATGATGACTGTTTGGTTCCCACTTTTAACAAGGCTTGTGAGCCAATAGGAGAACAACACTGGTATCACATGGTATCTCTGGGCCATCCCAGCCTATTAGCCTGTATTTATAGTTGCCGACTGTGCTGGTATAGCTCATTGGATGGGCAATGAGTTGTTATCAGCCTCTTAGATGTGGATAAGTGGGAGCCTGCTACACCTACCAGTAGGTTCAGAAGGTCACATCATCTATTCGCAAGGTTGATAACAAATGTGAATGCCAACTTCTAGTGGCTGTAGTAATTATGACGGGAGCAAAAGAGGAAGTCAGGTTACGCAGTATAAAGAATGACAAAGTGCACACTGATTAATTTAAGTTAATTAAGTTAAGTGAGTAAGTTAAGTTATGTCAAAAACATACTTATTTTAACCCAAACCACAAGCTTTTCCCAACCACCTACTTTTGTTGCAAAAACCTAACCAAGTGGTTTTGCTGAGTAAGTAAACCTAGAACTAAGGAAAACAACACTGGATGTTTATTTTGAAAAACCCTGTATGCATGTAACGAGCGGAAACGGTACATTTCCTGTGAACACAGAAGTTTATTTTGAAAAGACACTATGTATGCACCTAACCAAGTTGTTTTTGATTGCACAAGTAAACCTAAAAAGGAAGTAAACCTATGTTGGAAGTTTATTTTAAAAAACACTGTATGCATGTAACAAGCAGAAACTGTACACTTCCTGTGAACTTTATTTTGAAATTATTCTATGCATGTACCTAAGCAAGTTGGTTTGTTTCAACGTTGTTTCAACGTTGTTTCAACGTTAAAACTGAGCGCTATGTTTCACTCAGGATGTGCGGTAGGTGCATTTGGCCTCGTCTGAAGCATTAGAATGGTACTGATAACAACTGATAACGGCCATTCAACGGGCTGATAACATTAGAAACGGGTGTGTACATTCGCTGTTAAATAAGTCATCCAAAAAACGCTGAAATTGTTTCACACATTTTGTATCTTTGTCTCAATATGCTTTGAAAAGCATGAGTCAACAAAGTCAGAAAAGACAAAGTGAACTGAGCTAATTGAGCTGAAAAAGACAAGTTATAGAGCTGATGGTGACTCATTGATTAGATCACCAACCGCTGAGGTTTCTGGCTTCATCAGCTCACTCTCTGCCTCCAGCTCTGCTCTGGAGTGAAACCTCTCCACCCAGCAGAGGTTTTTATTTTATTTTTTCATTTAAACCTCCCTCCCATCTTTTAAGCTGCTCGCTGATTGAAGATGCTGCTCCGAGCGAGCGAACGCCGTCGTAAAACATGTCGGCCGCGGACGGCTAAAGAGGCTGGTTTTCACGCCAAGTAAAGCAAATGACAGCCGTGCTGTTATTCCAGTTTTCAGCGTGGTGTTATTTCAGCGCTTCGCTAGATGTTTCTGCTGAGGCTCAGACATTCAACAACATCTAATTCACTCCTCTCTGTCGTAAAAATGCCACTTCATTATTTTTGTTAATTGCGGGAGCCACGGTAGATTATTCAGGAGGCAGAAATCAGTGGGCCTCTTGGACGGGATATACAATTAACTGGTGAATTAATTTCAAGCAGGTTCTCTAAACATGCAGAACACAAGAAGAACACTGGACACAGTGAAAGTCCAGTAAGAGGAATTACAGGAATGCAGCTGGTGCTGTATGTCAAAAAACTTTGCTTTGTTTTAAAGTTGGATTTGGGCCGAGCTCATTGGTTCTTTATAGCATTTCTATGCTGTTATTGATAGTATTGACAGTGGGAGAGAGAGAGGACGACACCCCAGGCCAGATTCGAACCCGGGCTCAGCCTTGGTACATGTAGGTGATCTACAACGGCGCCACCTGGTTCACAATTATGAGTATTGATTTCGTGCTGACTATCAGGAAAAAAAAATGTGTTTGTGTACACAATTCCCCTGATTCTTTAAAACAGCTGGTTATCAAGTGCTACTCAAACAACAGGAGACAGACAGAGGAAATTTGTTGGGGACTATTTTCAGCGGCGGATTAATCCAGAGTTGGTGCTCTAGTGAGTATTTGTGGCAGCAGGATGGTGTATGTGAGACTCAAAATGTTAGGGCCGGGGGGAGAATGGATCCATAATATATGAGGCTGTCAATCAATTAAAATGTTAATTGCAGGATTGTTTTTTAATCACAAATTAAGTTTTTATCTGTTCAAAATGAACCTTAAACAGAGATTTGTCAGGTATTTAATCCTCTGATCAACATGGGAGAGGACAAATACGCTGCTTTATGTAAATGTATGTATGTATTTATTATTGGAAATCAATTAACAACAGAAAACAATGACAGATAGTCAGAGATAGACGTGAGAGTGTTAATTAACCTCCTTCTCAGAAGCTGGTATAACGTGGTTGGCGTTAACACATTAAAGTGTCGTTAGGAAGAGTTGCATTGCGGTGTTATTGTTATTGTTATTGTTATTGACAGCCCCACTCTGTATTGATCGTCTGTCCGATCAATGAACCTGATAGACGGCAGCGTCTCTCACCTTCCTGTCGACCACACACAGCTGCTCTGCTGGTAAATAGTGGAAGGGAAACAGGAATCTGTAGTTGAAGTTTCCCTCGCCGCCCAGAGAGCGGTAGTGGACGTCGGTCTTCTGCTTGTTGTGTTCGTGTCCGTCCAGCCAGCTGAGAGTTTCACCGTGAAACAGACGATGCTCTCGTTATTATTCTGATATTTACATAATCAATATTCATATCTGACAGACTAACTAACGGACCTTTTGACGTAGATGTCGCTCATCTTCTCCCCGCTGACGCTGACATCATCCAGGATGACGTCACTGGTGTTCCAGATGATGCAGCGCAGGAAGAACCTGAACCACAACCAGAGCTATCAATACATTCATTGGTGTATTGATTAGTGTCACTGATTCTATAATACTCTGAAATTAATAGATGATTGATTGATTTATTTATTGTCAACTGATGGACCAACTGACTGACTGATAAACTGTCTGATTGACTGACTGACTGATTGACTGATTGACTGATTGATTAACTGACTGACTCACTGACTGACTGATTGATTAATTGATTTACTTCCTGACTGACTGATTGACTCACTGACTGACTGACTGATGGGTTGATTGATTGATTGATTGACTCACTGACTGACTGACTCACTGACTGACTGACTGACTGACAGATTGATTGATTGATTGATTGATTGACTGATTGATTGACTGATGGATTGATTGATTGATTGACTCACTGACTGACTGACTGACTGATTGATTGATTGATTGATTGACTGACTGACTGACTGATTGATTGATTGATTGATTGACTGACTGACTGACTGATTGACTGATGGATTGATTGATTGATTGATTGATTGACTCACTGACTGACTGACTCACTGACTGACTGACTGATTGATTGATTGATTGATTGATTGATTGATTGATTGACTGACTGACTCACTGATTGATTGATTGATTGATTGATTGACTGACTCACTGATGGACTGACTGATCAACATACTTACTGATTGACTAATTTATTGATGAATTGACTGACTGACTGACTGAACAACCTACTGATTAACTGATTGGCTGATTGATCTGAGTGTGTCACCCATCTCAATACGTCTACAGTGAACTTAACGTGTGTGTGTTCCTACTTCTTAGCCTTGCGTGGTGTGACGTTGAAGGGGGGTCCAGGGGGTCCCAGGGACTTGGGGAACAGGTCCACCCACATCATCAGACGCCCCTGACGGACAGCACCAACGACCAATCAAAAGACAGAAACGGACAGAAAGAAAGCTAAAAGGCTGACGGCGGATGGTGACATATTACGATCCCGCTCGGTGTGCGTTACCTGCTCTATGTCAGGCTGCAGGGGGCTGTACAGAGCTCTGGTCTCCACGTGTTCAGGTACAAATCCCATCTTCCTCAGGATGAGGAGGGACAGACGCTCCTTCACTGGGCCGAGGTGACGTTTGGACGCGTTCTTGTCCTCTGAAACACACACAGGCATAGTAACCAACAAACGGAGGTTTAAGTGTAGGTCACAGCCCTCCGTCAACGACTCTTAAAGCTCCTGAGTGGAGAATGGAAAGACAGAATACTGGGCGGACTGGGAGGAGAGCGTCCACACAGGAATCATTCATTATTCATACAGACGAAGCCGTTCACTGGTCTCTGCATCACAAACCAGTGAGGAAAACCTGCACTGCTTCCAAGCAAAACTAAAATATCAAACTAACGTCAAAAGTTTATGAGCGTAAACTCAGAGTCACCTCGAGGAGGAGAGGAGGGGAGGAGGAGGGGAGGAGAGGAGGGGGAGGAGAGGAGGAAAGGAGGAGAGGAGAGGAGGGGGAGGAGAGGGAGGAGAGGAGGAGAGGAGAGAGGAGAGGGAGGGGAGAGGAGAGGAGGGGAGGAGAGGAGAGGAGGAGAGAGGAGAGGGAGGAGAGGGAGGGGAGGAGGGAGGAGAGGAGGAGAAGAGGAGAGGAGAGGAGGAGGAGGAGGAGGAGGAGGAGAGGAGGAGGAGGAGAGGAGGAGAGGAGGAGAGGAGGAGGAGGAGAGGAGGAGAGGAGGAGGGGAGAGGAGGAGGGAGGAGGAGGGGGGAGGAGGGGAGGAGAGGAGAGGAGGAGAGGAGGAGAGGAGGGAGGAGAGGAGGAGAGGAGAGGAGAGGAGGAGAGGAGGAGGAGGAGAGGAGGAGAGGAGGGGAGGAGGAGAGGAGAGGAGGAGGAGGAGGAGGAGAGGAGGAGGAGAGGAGAGGAGGAGGAGAGGAGGAGAGGAGGAGAGGAGGGGAGGAGAGGAGGGAGGAGGGAGGAGAGGAGAGGAGGAGAGAGGAGGAGGAGGAGGAGGAGAGGAGGAGGAGAGGAGGAGAGAGGAGAGGGAGGAGAGGAGGAGAGGAGAGGAGAGGAGGAGGAGGAGAGAGGAGAGGAGGAGAGGAGAGGAGGAGAGAGGAGAGGAGGAGAGGAGGGGAGAGGAGAGGAGGAGGAGAGGAGGAGGAGGAGAGGAGAGAGGAGAGGAGGGGAGGAGAGGAGGGAGGAGAGGAGGAGAGGAGGAGGAGGAGAGGAGGAGAGAGGAGAGGAGGAGAGGAGGAGAGGAGGAGAGAGGAGAGAAGGAGAGGAGGGGGAGGGGGGAGGGGGAGGGGAGAGAAGGTGGAGAGAAGAGAGGAGGAGAGAAGGGGAGAGAAGGAGGAGGAGAGAAGAAGAGAGAAGGGAAAGAGAGGAGGAGGAGACAAGGAAACAAGACAAGTAGACGAGAGAAAAGAAGAAACAGGGGAAAGGCTAGTTAAAGCAGAAAAGTAGAAAAACAGGAGGAGAAGGAGAGAAAAAGTGAAAGAGGACACAAATTTAGAAGGAGAAGGAGAAAAAGGAGGACGGTGGATGAAAAGAGGGGAGTAGAAGAGGTGAGAGAAGGAAGGAGGGGAATGAAGAGGTGAAGAGAAATGAAACAAAATGAACAGAAAGACAGAAGGAAAGAGGAGTGGAGGAGAAAGTAGAAAGAGGTAGAAAAAAGAGCGGTAGAGGTGGAAAGTAAGAAAGACGAGAGGTAAAGGAGAGGAAGAGGTGGAGGAGAGGAGAGGAGAGGAAGAGGAGGAAGAGAGGAGAGGAGAGGAAGAGGAGCGCGGCCTCTCGGCCAATTAGCAACCGTGTTTGACGGACAGCAGGCTGACGCACGGTAACTGTGGAAAGAGAACGTGGCGGCGCTGCTCGCTAACCGAGAGACGACCACCATGTTGACGTTGGCATGGACGCGCGCACACACACACACACACACACACACACACACACACACACACACACACACACACACACTCGTACCATAAATCACCAAAACGAGACAACCATGACCTCGCATCGCCGTGGAACATGTGTGTGTGTGTCGGGGTGAAAATTAATCTTGAATATTTATCTCATCGCTCCTCTCTTCAGGTGGTCCTGTGGTTTAACTCCCCCCTTCTATCCCTCCGTACCTCCCTTCCTCCTCCTGTCCTCCTCCTGCCAAGTTCGGCAGTTTCAGTAGCAGAGGAGGAGATGGAGGAGAGGATGGACGGAGGGAGGGAGATGGAGATGTGGAGAGAAGAAGAGAGGAGAGAGGTAGTGTAGAGGGGGCAGAGGGAGCAACAAGAGAGGAGAAAAGGGAGAGATAGAGAGGAGAAGAGGAGAAAGAGGAGACAATGAAGGAGAAGATATGTAAAGAAAATATGGAAGGAAAGATGAGAGGGAAAGGAGGGAAAAAAGAAAAAGAGAAATGTAAGAAAGAGAGGATAGACATGCACCGCTCACCAAACGACTGTCTGCTTCCGTGGGCTTCCTAGGATCACATAAATCCCAATAAACATGGAGAAAGGCATGCAAAAGAAGAAAAATAAAGGAGAAAGATGGAAGAGAGAGAGAGGTCAACAGAAATGAAAGGGTGAATGAGGAAGAGAAAGGGGAGAAACAAGGTAGAAAATGGAGCATGGGGAGAGAGAGAAGTAAAAAGCAAATAAAGGAAAAGAGAGAGCTGGGTGGAGTGGGAGTTCAGTGATTTATTTGCTGTGATTTTGCTGAAGGTGGATGATATAAATGAGCGTCTCTTCACTTTAATGGTGAAGGTCTGATGGAGTCTGATGGAGTGATGGAGTGAAGGGTGGATGTGTGTGTTGGTGGAGTCGATGATGCTCCAATCAAACTACCCAGCAGGGTGAAGGATGAGCAACTTCCTGGTCAAATCCCCAAAAAAGTGTGTTTCTGTCTCTGCAAACTCCCAGAGTTGAGTTTGCAGATTCGCATATATTTGCCGCCTGGGTGGTATTTTTGATGATTTATTGTCTCACCAAGATCTGCGGCGGTGTACTGGTCTCCTCTGAAGTGGACTACGTCGTCTTGGTAGACGGGCTTTGGCAGGTTTCGGCGCTCACACACTCTGTAGAGCAGCTGCCTGGGAGTCAGCTGGTCCCGCCACTGGTTGACCCCCGACCTGATGGACCGGAGACATGGAGACGCAGAAAAAGACACGCTCTTTTACAGCTACACACAACATCTGATCGCAAGTCATTCTGCTGAATTTGCAGGATAAAAGAAAATAGAAAAACACAGGATGGGAAGACACCAAAATGAAATCCATTTGTTAATAAACAGTAAAAGTTAAATGCAAAATGTTTATAAAAAATCTAAAAGTGTGATGATGGGAAGACAAAGAGTAAATGAGCACTCACACACAGTAGGACTGCGGCAGGCCACACATGCCTCCGTGTCTGGACAGGAAGCGGTTCTCCAGGTCGATGACCGTCTCTCCGATCTTCTCGTCTTTGGTCAGCATGTCGTGGTCGTACAGCATCACCCTCAGGTCCTTCTCCAGAGGGAGGGAGCAGGTGAGCTCGAACATCCTGAGGAGGCATCGATAGAAGGAAAACAGTCTGAGCTCGGAGCTTTGGAGGCTTCCTGGTGGCGACAATCTGGACGCCATTCTGTCAGGAAGTCAGACGGACTTACGATGTCTACGGCCCGGCATAACGTGACACGACTTCTAGCAGGATATTTGGTGTGACGCAACACGTCCAGACATTCTGAGTCGTTTACTTGATGGGACATTTAACCGCGTACGTTAACCACATACTGTACGTTAACCACATACTGTACGTTAACCACATACCATTACCGTTAACCATGTACGTTAACCACGTACGTTAACCACGACTAATTCACAATGTCAGACGTGAACAACGTTAACCACGACTGTTTCACAGCGATAACCATGTACGTTAACCACATACGTTAACCACGTAGGTTAACCACGACTGATTCACAATGTCAGACGTGAACAACTTTAACCATGACTGTTTCACGCATTAGCAACGTACGTTAGCCACGACCGTTTCACAACACCAACCACATACGTACAACATTAACCACGACCGATTCACAGTGTTGACAGTATGCAAACGTTTAAAGAGACAAAATCAAGAAGGATTCTTGTTCTGTTTTGTATTAGAACAGAGTCTTCACCTTCATGTCCAGGTGAAAACCTTTAATTAGACCTCTGCAGGTTGAACTTTAGCGGTCTACTCTGGCTCAATAACAGGACAAACAGGAGTCATGTCCTGTCGAGAGTGGTCAGTAGGACTCTGTCAGGAGCTGCTCAGCCCTCGGCTGACGCTGGGATTGGTGTGTGAGTAGCGACACCTACTGGTGTGAAAACAAAAAAAGCCCAGAGGCAGAGAAAGACACAAAGAGGAGATGGAGGGAAACAAAATCAGCATACTAAAGAGCACAAGGTAAATCCGTCAATGCAGTCAATCAGGCTCTAACTGAGCACTATCAGATGTCTTCATGGAAAGATTGCCTTAACTTCAATCTGTTGCAATGTGTTTGAGCTGGAAAGAGCAAATCCACCCATCGTTTAACATGTTAAATGAGGACTGAATGAAGTTTTCTGCTCCATTTTCCCTTTTCAAAGGCTCCTACTGAAATTATATGTGACGGTTAAACTGAGTTAGGAGTCAAATAGCTGCGAGGTAACAGGTGGTTTTCTTTGGGGCCCCGGACTTTCAGACTATAGACTGAATGCTGAGGGCCTTAAACTCACAAGTAAACAGCTGCTCTTAAGGGACTTGCATTTAAACAGCGCTTTTCTAGTCCATTCACACACATTCACACACTGATTTCAGAGGCTGCCATACAGCTTTGCCCATCAGGATCTAATCTAAACACTCTCATGTTCAGAACTGCACCTGAAACCTGCGTCTGAACGTACAAGATAAGATAAGATAAGATAAGCTAAGATGTTCCTTCAGACAGCGTCGGGAACATGCCGGCGGAGTCTGCAAGTCCAGGGAAGTCCTGGCGTTTGGTTTCAGCCACAGACAAACAGAAAGCTGAAAGGGATGCTACGTACTTTCCAAAGACAGGGTCCAGTGTACAGGGGATGTAGTTTTCATGGTCGTTGATGGTCTTTTTCCCCAAAGTGATCTTCACGTAGGGGTCGCACTGAAAACACAAACTTTCCATTAAAAAAATCTATTAAAATCGATCTAGTAGATAGAAATAAAAGATAAAGTATGAACATACTCTCATAAAAACATCACAATCTTTAAAGATAAACTTAAAACCAACCTATTCAGTTAAACCTTTGATTATGAATGGTTTATAGACATTTTTTACATTATTATTATCACATTTTACTGTATTTAACTTTTTAATTTTATTCAATTTTAATGTTATTTTATTAATCTAGTTTTTATTTCACGCTGATTTACAACTACTGTTACCACAGCATTTCATTCTATTTTACATTATTTTATTGTCTCATGCATTGCTCTCAAAATTTCCACAATTGCTCTTTAATAATTAGTTAATGATCAGCTTGACAGTCATCTGTGAGGTGTTTACCTGAATGAAAGGTTCTATACTAATAAAGCTTGACTGACAATAAATTGAATCTATTTATCCATCCACCTCTTCTGTGTTCGTAAAATGAAAACTAGAATCAGATCACTTCCTCCTCTCCCTGCGTACCTTCCCGTTGGCGTCCTTGGGCTGCAGTCCCTGAGCCTGGATGATGTAGACCCGGACCAAGCACTCCTCGATGCCGTTGGAAGGAAGCTTTCTGAACTGTCTGGGGGGAGGGGGGACGGAGGGGTCGTCCGGCAGGGGGTAGATCTTGAACATACCCTGGTTAAAGAGGGCGAGAGGGTTTGTGGGTTCAACGTAGACAAGACACAGCTGAAGAACATCAAGAGGAGATCTGTGGTGTGTTCATGTCCCTGCATTATCCAACAACAATACGATATCTTGGAGTTGTTTCCTCATTTGTTGAGTCATTGTTATCATGCTTCACTGTGATTGGCTGCCAGTGTCAGGACTATGAGACCAGTGACATGACTCAGCCCTTTTACATATAACTTATACATAAAAACCACTTAGTGACTGTTGATGTACACATGCAATTTAGTTATAATCGGTCAGTTTGTTTATGTTATTGTGTGACTTTGGTGAATCCGAACTAACCAAAATAACTGATAGCAGATAGAGGCAGCGGTAGACCAGCATCCCCCCTCTGTTCTGAGAGGTAAAATTACTCATTTTTTCAATGGAGTCTGGTGGCTTTGAAGCAGTGGTTTCCAACCCGAGGGTGCCAAACATCTTAGAGGGTGCTCCAGGATTCATCTGCTCTGAGGTAATTTGCTTCAGTCCATATTTGTTGGCGTTTAGCCTTTCAAAAACAACATGTTCACTTTGCTCTCCTGCTTAACGCGCCTGTATTAACAGGGCTTTCTAGCAGCAATGTAACAGCACAGTAAGTTACTTAAATTTATTTAACCACAATTACAAAAATATATTTCAGCTCAAACACTATTATAGTAAATTAATAAAGTTGTTACAAAAAAAAACATATTATATAGTATTATACACAAGACGTCCTCGTTTTATTTATGTTGACAAAACTAACAAGTTTTATTCATTAATGAAAGTTGATTTAATTTAAAAAAAAGACCCATTTGGACATTGAGTCTGGTGGCTTTAAAGAAAACTGGTTGGGAACCACTGCTTTAAAATGACTAGTGAATTGACTTGACTTGGGAAGAAGTGGACAGGACAGAACATACAGTCACTTAGCAGAACATAAAGCAGAGCAATGTAATTTACTAAAACCAAATAAAACAGGACAAAACGTAGAAATATAAATTACCCAACTAGAACAGAAAAAATGAAACCAGCCGCTGAAGTTCCAGTTGAACTGGGCTGTAGACTAATGTAACGTCTGCATGTAGCGTGACGCCAGATCACAGTTTCTACCTTGAACTCTCCCACCACCGAGGGATCTTCTCCTTCATCCTGAGTCTTTCCTCGGTGCAGCTTGAACGTCTGACAGAAATCTGAGAGGCCGTCGAAACCCTTGACCTTCTCTAGCTCCCGGTCATACACCTGAGGAAGAGGAGCAGAGGGGTTATCACACCTTAGTCTACTATGTTTAGATGTGTTGATAGTCTCAAATATGAACAGAGGAGATTGGTGAGAGGATGAGATGGAGAGGGGGATGAAAGAAGAGAGGAAGATTTGACATCAACATGGTGTTCAGAAGAGTTAAATCTTTGAATGTAAACACACACGGTGGTATTTGCATTCAATCTTCATCAGGTTGCCAGCAGGACACACACATGAATCTATATGTCATTAGAGCTGAGTCTATTAGACCAGTGTAATTTAACTGCTGCTGGATTCAAACTTGAGCCAAAAGCTACTCAACAGTATATTACACTCACACACTGGCATGTGTACTGTACATACTGTATCTGGGCAGGGACGTCTATGTGTCAGGAGCACAAAAAGATTCATTTGTTTTCATTAGTGATGTTTCTCTACACAGCGCACACATGCTCTCAGTCTTTATCATGGAACAATGACAGCCGTTGAAACAGTGGTTCAACTTCAGCATCAACAAAACTAGAAGCTCTGGAGGTAACGACACTACGACGCTGTCAGGGGGAGGAGGGGAACTGAGCGTTCATTTTACCCCCCCCAACATTAGCCAATAGGTGCAGCAGCAATCTCACCACACATGTAAAAATGTAGAAGGAAGTTTGGTGTTTAGCTTTTAGCCTTGTGAACAGCCACACTACAAGAAATTGCCAGTTCAACTTGTGTATGCAATTTGTATTTACTACTTTAACTAGAATTACCACCTAATGGTTGCATACCTCCACTAGGCTGGCTTATTTATTTGAGCTAGCGTTACATTGTTACTTTGTTACGTAACTTTAAAAAAAGAAAGTCCCGTTAAGGGCGTTTGTTATTTACTTACACTAGTTACATTGTTAGGGTTGTTATGTTACGTTGTTACGTTGTTACGTTACATTGTTACATTATATTGTTATGTTACATTGTTACATTATATTGTTATGTTACATTGTTACGTTATATTGTTACGTTATATGACGTAACCTACGAAAGGCCATTAAAGGCGATTATTTATGTATGATAGTTATATTATAATTTGAACACAAACCATGATCTTTTTCTAACCTTGATTAGTTTTATTGCCTAAACATAACCAATCATTTCGCAATGTTAACCATGTGGCATTGTGCATTTCTGCAAGCGTAGTATGAGGCTGATAGGAAACATATTTATGAAATATTCAGAAATGGTGACAACCAATGTATCCCATAACTTGCAATGTCAACAACAGTCATATTTGTATTTTTACACTGTGTTTTTGTGTACTTCTGTTTCCAGCTTTGCTTGCTTCGATTGCCCCCTGAGGGTCGACTAAAGTGTGAATTGAAAGCCTGATTTTACAGTGTTGTTAAAAATATATAGAGCTGTCACCTCTTATATTATGATGCACTATCTGTGTTTTTTGTAAGTCATGTACACACTAGGGATAGTGACCTCTCATCTTCCATCTACTGTAATGTCTCTGTAATCAAAGAAAGGCAACAAACCGGGTTCGTTGGATGAGAGGAATGAAGGTTATATGGGCTGTGATTTGGGTGGAGATGGAGTGAAAGAGTTGGAAAAGCAGGGTGAGGATGGAGGGGAAGGAACAGGAGAAAGAGAAAGTGATGAGGGGGGATGATGTAAACGAAAGAGAGGTCTGGAAACAGCGGTTCATTTCACTACTTGAGCACCAAACCCAGTATCAAGGGAGAGGGGGGACGACGAGAGAGGGGACGGGGTTTAGACAAAGACCAGGGGTTGTAGGGTTGATATATGAAACACACATGTATCCTTCATAGAGATTTAACTTCTCCTTTAACAATAAATGCATCTATCCTTTAAATATATTCTCATAAAATCTGTGAAAAATGTGTGTTATTCGTCGTTCTTTTGTGCGTTCTCCTATGATTGTCCAGCAACACGTCAATTTCCGCACATCATATGCATCCAGTCTATTCAAAATAAACTCCCGCCTTCACAGGAAACCACTTGTTTAGGTTTAGGAAGAGACGATGGTTCACAGTAGAATAACTACAGAAGTGCTGTTACTTAATATGGTAGTTACGTGACGATAAATCAAGTCTGAGTTAAAATAACAAAAGTTGCGTTACTTGACCAATAAATCAACGCTGACTTCTTGTTTCAGACAGGACACCAACAGCAATCTCAGGTGTTTTATTTTCACCCATCCATCCACCACGAACTCCTCCCTACATGCTGTTTGTCGCTCTTTATGCTTCCTGGTTTGCCAATTACGTGAATTAACTCTGCATTGATTTTGTTGGTCGAATTATTAATTCATTCATTTTCGTAGGTATACTACTACTACAAATGGTATATACCAGTATATGAGCCACTTTAGACTTTGCAACAGAAAGTGCCCTCTCACACATTTTGTTGTTGGGTGTAGTAATTATGTCAGGATGGAGGAAACGTTTTACTACGGTAAGTAATGTTATCCAGCCTGGTATTTGATTTTTAAACAAGTAATGTCGCATCATCTGATGTCAACTGACCTTGCAGCACATACTGAAGTGAAAAAGATGAACATATCCTCAGGACAATGGTTCAATATTTTTTCAATCTCAGCTCTAGACTTTTCAAAATAAACTTCAGTCTGCACAGGAAACAGCTTGGTAAGGTTTAAGGAACAAAACAACTTAGCAAGGTTTCAGAAAAGATGGTGGTTTGGGTTAAAATAAACGACGGAAGTTATATTACGTGAGCAATAAAACAGCCTTTTCAAAATAAACTTCTGTCTTCACAGGAAACAACTTAGGTTTAGGAAAAGATTGTGGTTTCACACTGGGTACACGCAACGATCCAGTGTTTTTTTACCCTCCCATCCACCCCAACCTCCTCCTTATGCGGCATTTGTCGCTCTTTATACTTCCTGGTTCACAATTACTTACAAACTTAGTGGGATATATACAAATTATATTTAATCATTTTTCCTAGGTATAGCTATAAAGAGTGTATGAAAACAGCCTGAATGGATTAATGCATCTTTGTGGAGGGAAAAAATCTTTACAGAGTTGGAGGTAACTAAAGATTTCCCATTAAGTCCTGTACCCCCTTTTCTTTGTGCTCTTCAGGTCTTTTCTTTTCCTTCAGGATTCAACACAGCTAACGACAGAAAACAGCTCACTCACCCTCGTGATTCCCATTGAAAGAAGTGCACCAATCATATAAGTGAGAGCAAACAAGGGACTACTTTGTACTATAGTATTTGTGTAGAGGTGAAGCTGAGGTTGAGGTTAGAGGTGTGAAAGCCTTGAAGAAAGCTGGGATGATGCAAATGAAAGACAAAGTCTGGAAACACTGGCTCACTGGAATATAACAAATCCCAAACCTCATGCCCCAAACCCAGCACTGGGGGAGAAAGTGAGAGGAGGGAGGTGAACCAAGTTACAATAAGGATGGAAACAGCGGCGTCTTTGTGACAGGAGAAAAAAAAAACAAACCAGTTCTACTGTCAGGAAGAAAGGAGGGAGAGGAGGAAGGAGAGTAAAGGCGGGAAAGAAGAGGAGAGGTGAGGAAGGGGTGAGAGTGGAGAAGGGTGAGCCAAGGACAGAGAGTTTACTGAAGGCAGAGACAGCAGATTGAAGAGGACGAAGAAAAAGAAAATAGGGTTTCAGGTGATATATTGAAGGTCCTCAGCTCTTGTTCATAAACTCAGGAAACTGTAGTTTTATGACTTGGTTTTATTAATGGTGATGAATTTTATCTTCTAACATTTTAAAGCAGGTGCAGCAGCAGCGTCTGTGACACACAGCTCACAGAGGCAGTTCAGGTGCTTTAAGACGCCACTTCTTATCAGACCCGACAGCTCAGTCAAACCTGAACTCACAGACATGATACACATTAGAGGTCGACCGATTAATCAGTCCGACGATTAATTGGGCCGACATTTTTTTTCCTGATTGGCATCGGCCGATGCCTGAGCATATTAAGCCAGTTTGCATGGAGGTGCATCTGCAGGCAGACACAGTTAGATTAGAGATTAGAGAGACAGACCATAAGAGTTGTTCAATAAAAGTTTACTTAAGTTAAGAAATGTTGTGTATCGTTTGTTATTTTTAAGCTGTTAAACAAACCCGTATCGGTCTAACACACATATTGTTAGATTTTGTGTGACTCAGTGGGATATAATTACCCATGTCCATATATCGATGTCCATCACAAATAAATAAACCAGAATTACCGCCTTGTCGACCGGTCAAGTTGCAGTTCATCATTTATCCTGTTGGATATTTGTATAATTGTCATCACTTACTATGAATTCTTGTGTTGTAGCCAAAAACGTGTTTTGTGAGGTCACAGTGAGCTTGACCTTTAACCTTTTCGCCACCAAAATATCAGTTCATCCTTGAGTCCAGAAGTGGATTTTTGTGCCACATTTTAAGAAATTCACAGACGGGCAGACAACTTAAGTGGAGGCGTTAAAAAGCACAAATCCAGAGGTGGTCTGAGAATTATCACGTTTTTAAATTTACTTTGGTATCAAAGTAATTTAGTGATAGTTGTCTTTACATCCATGGGTGTACGGCATACTTAAAACATACAGTATGTACTGTATATACTAGGGCTATCAAACTAACAAACATAACCTGAGATATTGATCTTTTGGAGGCTGGTACCAATCATGTCTGGTTATAACAGTCAGTCTTGTCTAATGCTCCAAACCTAAGCTACATTTTGTCATGTCTATTTTCAAAGGGGTCCGTTGACCTCTGACCTCCAGATGTGTGGATGTAAATGGGTTCTCTGGGTCCCCACCAGTCTCCCCTTTACAGACATGCCGACTTTATGATAGTCCCAGTCAGTCTGGATCAAGTCATAGTCAAGTCAGCACTCTGACAGCTGTTGTTGCCTGTTGGGCTGCAGTTTGCCATGTTCTGATTGGAGCAGATTGTTGATGCTAAAGTCAGAACCTGTGAGGGTTTCTGGACAATATCTGACATTGATTTATGTGGTTAATTGATTTCCAATCATAATTATATACATACATTTACATAAAGCAGCGTAATTGTCCACTTCTATGTTGATAAGAGGATTAAAGACTTGACAAATCTCCTTTTAAGGTTCATTTTGAACAGATACAAAAGTTGTGATTAATTTGCGATAAATTGCAATTAACTATTTTAATTGGTTGACGTCCCTAATATATACACACAGTTGTCTCCTGTTCTAATCCACCAAAAGCTGGCTTCTGTTGTAATGAGCTTGATTTACTTTGACTTGAATCGACAGTATAATGAAATAAATCTGCATATGATTTGTTTGCCCAGAAAGTTGATTTAGTGGATTTAATTTCTCGTAAAAGATCAAGTTGAAAGAGTTAATTGTTTGGAAAGAAATCCACCTTGGTCGTTTTTCGGGTATGTCTCAATTGCTTAACTGGTGATGGTATATTTAGTCATTTCCATAGCTCATTTTCTAGCGACCCTTCATGATGGTGCCAGACGAAAGTGCTGCGTTGATGATGCAACTGCAAAACCTCTGCAGAGTCAGGAGCAGATGGAAACAGAAAGGTGACAGAAAAGGAGGCGACAGCAGAGCAGGGAGAGGAAAGGTGAGGATTTTAAGTAGAGAGAGTTTACGTCGGGTCAAAGCGAGGCTGGAAATGAAGTCTCAGCTGACAGTAGCAGCCCAGAGACTGTGGAAGGGCAGAGGGAAGAGAGAAAGGAGGTGGCAGCTCGGGGTGAGAGGAAGGTAAAGGAGGTTGGAAAGGTTGGAAACAGTGGCTCATTTCCCTGCGACAGTAGCAGATCTGACTAAAGGGGTTGTCAAAGGAAAGAAAGGAGAGGGAGACGAGGAGAAGAGGAGTGAGGGAATAAATAAATAGGAGGCGCTGGCACAGAGTAGGCAGGAGGGGAGGCAAGGCGACGATGGAACCAGCGGCTCATTGGTCATTTCGCTAGTTTCCATCCAACTGTCAAGTGAATTTTGAGCAAAGTTTTGAAACGTCGCAAAAAAACTCAAAGGCGACTTAGATGTGTTTCCATCGGCAGGGGTGAAACCATTTAATAGGCTTCCTGAATGAAAAAAATACACCCACTTGAAAAATGGAAAGAGCCTTTCAAGGGTCAACGACTGTTAGGAAAGCTGTTATTGTTCTCTGTTGTGCCATTTAGTTTTAGTCGTATTTTAATGTTTTCAGCTGAGGAGAAAGAGATTTTACATGAGAGTATGTATGACATGGCCTTTCTGGAACAATTCTGTCTGTCAGAAGGTCATTTACAAATACTTTTGCATTAGATTTATCGATATATAGGCTATTTATCTTCCACAAACCTTTATGCAAGAGCTTTTTCCTCATCAAAATGTAACTTTGAAGCTCTTTGTGTCTCATGTATGTAATGATACATGCAGAAAAATAATGTTACAGCTGGAAATCTGACCAAAAAGCTCTATGAAGGAAGAGTTAAAGCTGCTGCACTGATGTGAAATGGCTTTCAAGGGAGAGGTTAGAGGTCTCATTTAAAAGCAATAAAAAAGGCCAAATTCTGACATGATTAGTCATTTGTTTGGGCATCAGACAAGAAGACTGACGTGCGCTTTGCGTCCCGGTGGAAGAAGAGGTCGGTGTTTGGGCCGAGAGAATCGGGATAAGGGTTGAAAAGAGCGTGGGCGATGGCGTAGGGGGCTCCGGGGACGGTGGGTGAACCGTGGCAGACTGAAAGACTAAAGACAGACGGAGGCTGACGTGATCCCTCGTTTCGGACTTTGTAACAACGGAGAGTGGCCTTCCCACTGCGGCGTTCCTGAGGAGAAGTCAACACGGATGAGTCACTGGAGTCGTTTGGGGAAAATGGCCGGAATGTCGCGGCGCCGGGTTGCGAGGACGGGGCATGAGAAGAGAGGGGGAGGAGGGGAAGGATGGAGGGACGTGACTGACAGTAGGAACTGGCAAGAGGGCAAAAATGTGATTTAAATGAAGTTTGGAGCAAAACATTTGAAGGGAATTGAACAAAGGGCTGCAGTGTCTCCATCTTTATGCCCTCTGTCGCTCGCCATCTTTATTTCTTTTCCTTGGTGCAGTCTTCATCTTCACCGTCTTTATCTTCTGTCATTTTTCTCACAAAACAAACACTCAGAAACACACATCTATTCATATACATGTTTACACTTATTTTTCCTTTAGACATTAATAATCACATTATTAAATCACATAAAGCGGTACAAGTACTTACTAAATAACAATAAAGACGAAAACAGATCAATATAAGAAACAGAACAAATGTAAACCAATGACTCAACATGGAGAGTTGTTTTTGTGTCATAAATTACGCATATCAAAAAAATGAGAGAGAAATATCTAATATCCCAAGACAGAAACCTCCCAGTTACCTCAGAGTGAATAATTAGCTGTTACTATCCAGCGATCTGGATTTTAATGAGGTAGTGGATAGTTTGCTTTTGCGCTGTTAACCCTTGTTGCCATTAAATAGTGTTAAAAATGAACTCGCTGCTGTCTGATGCCAGGGCGAGTCTTTGTCAGCTGTTGTTGAAGAATTAACTAACCATATACAAGTGACACCCAATCCGGAGTCTGTGTAAGCCAAAAGCTGACAGTCCATCAGTTATGTCAAGGAATACACTGTATGTCATTACGGCCATATGTATTTACCATGTGTTAAACTGTTATCCCTTCAACAGTGTGGTTTCACTGCTCATGAAAGTTAACTGTAACATTTTGGTTTCCAAAAAATTTCTTATTCAGAGTTTGGCTGGACTTAGCTCCTCCCTCTCACTTCTAGCTGCAAAGACCCGAGATGTGATGACCAAAAACCAAGATGGCGATGATTAAAAACCAAGATGGAGACGGCCAAAAACAAGATGGCGAGACAAAACAAGATGGAGACGGAAAACAAGATGGAGACGGCCAAAAACCAAGATGGCAACGACTAAAAACCAAGATGGCGACGATTAAAAACCAAGATGGAGACGGCCAAAAACCAAGATGGCAGCGATCAGAAACCAAGATGGCGACGACTAAAAACCAAGATGGAGACGGCCAAAAACCAAGATGGCGACGACTAAAAACCAAGATGGAGACGGCCAAAAACCAAGATGGCGACGACTAAAAACCAAGATGGAGACGGCCAAAATACTGAACTTGAGGCTTCAAAATGGTTTGCGGTTTTGCGGACTGCAAACAGAGACTACATCCACTTCTTATATAAAAGTATCTGGCGTTATCACTGCTATTAGCTGCCATTTTTCACAGGAATGTAGCGTGTAGTCAAATGTGGGGATGAGTGCAACAAATATAGCTCTAGAAAATAATTTTACTACTAATATTAAACCTATTAAACAAAAAACGTTATCTGAATGTTGTCTGTTGAAACTGTACAACCAGAAACTATGTGATGAGTTTTTATTAATTCAGTGTTGACTCTGACCTTCAGCGTGTCGAAGCCTCTCTCCAGGTACGTCCCATACTTGTTTTTCTCGCCGGTCGAGGCGTACAACTTGCTCCACCAGTCCATGAACTCCTCCTCCTGTTGGTCACATGATGGAAGGTCAAAGGTCAGCAGGTTAACACGGATCCACACTGTGAATTTTTATCAAATTATCTGGTTCTTCTTGGCATGTTTCTTTTGGATTAAACTCTACAACTTTATTTCTAATCCAAACAACAATTACAAAGTTCATCTAATCTCTCCCCAAACCATCCATGGCTACAGATATTGACCTCACTGCATTGATTTTGCCAAACATCTTAACTCCTATCATGACCTTTGACCTTTAAAAACACATGAAAAGCCCTGCAGTGAGTGATGATTGCTTTTTATAGAGCAGTGCACCGCCGGGCTCAGACATAACCCGCTTTTCATGATTTTTCCAGTGATCGCATGGCAACGTCGGAGTTAGCCAAGTCACGTCAACACAAGTAAAAACTGCCTCTGGTGGCTCCGTGGCATTAAGGTCATGGTATATGGGCGTTCTGAGGCAATGGAAACGGGCAACATCAGGATGGGGGCAGGCACAAAGTGGACAAACACCAACATGGACATCAGCAGAAACACGTTATGGCGAAAAAAAAAAAAAACAAAAAAACTTTGCAAATGTATGTTTATGTATGAATGAAAGGAATCACTGCTGCTTTTCCATCTCTGTTACTTAGAAATACTCTTTTCCACTTGTTATATCTTTATTCCAGTAAACCTGGGAAGCTTGGATAACAACTTGAATCTTCCTCAACAGACGATCGTGACGGCTCATGCCTCGACTGAATTCATTTGAATTTATCGACTGAGTTCAAATGAAGCTATTCCGCCTGAGCGTGTGGTCAGATGCTTGCAGTTATTTTGCCTCTGGGTGCATGATGTATGCGGTCAACAGCTCTGACAGAAAGCACTGGCTTGAACTTGTCTGGTGACTGAGACTTTGATGTTTGCCCTCCTTAGGATTGGGAATATAAAATAAGTCACAATAAGTCTCAAGTCTTGGATATGTAGCCCAGAGTCAAGACCAACAAGTCCCAAATCCAATGATTCACATAGGCCACCTAATTGTGTTTATTAGCCTTCTTCTCAGTGAAGTCAGGAGTCAGTGCTGTTGAAGGTTTTTGTGATTTTGTCAAGTTAAAGGCCCGACACACCAAGCCGAGTTTGTTCGACCTAGTTTGTTTTTGGGGGGTGTCCTGCACCGTCGACTCTAGTCTGGCCCTGTCGGAGGTTTTTCGGCAGATTCAGTATTTTGAATCGGTCTTCCTCTCTTCTGATCATTCCTATAGATGGATATTTTCACTGAGACATGAACATCTGGAATGAAGCTAAGCGGTGTGTGTGAGTGGTGTGAAGATGGTTGGCAAACACTGCTTTGTTTCCAGTACGTATCAGAACAACAGCTCGTATATTGGAGGTCTTCAGGTTTCCCTTTTTGAATGACGAAAACGGACTACTGCCACCTGCTGGTGTGGAGAGTTATTTCCTCTCACCAGTCGGCTGTCGGCTGTAGCCTTTGTGGTGTGTTCAAATGCAACTTGTCGGCCAGGACAAATGCGAAGCGAGGCGATGCAACAGTTGACCTTAGTTCTGACATGTCGGCTTGGTGTGTCTGGACCTTTAGTCTAAAGCAGTCTGACCAAATGTGGTCAGGGAGGGTGATGACGACAGAAAACACACAAGTTTGGGGGGAAGGGAGGTGGATGGGTCCAACAAACACAGGGGTTTCATCCAGGAGACCACTGTTTGTGTCCTGTGTGAAACCAACAATGTGTTGTTTGTCTTTGTGTTTACATCATTAAGAAAACGTACAAATGTATAAAAACTGTGTTTTGTCATAACTTATTCTTTCAAGTTGCAAATAAAAAGGCAGATTTTATGGAAACATATTCTGTGCTGGAGCATTATGCGACCTCTCGCTCACAGTTTAAAGCAGTGACTGGAAATCCAGGATTTATCAACTTTCTGATGTGATAAAACAAACGTGCTCACTTACCCATTGTAACATCTAGTGTCGGCGTTAGCAGTAAAAGACAGTCAGACAGTTAATTTCATCCCACACTAAATGCAACCACACACTAAAATAAACACATTTTACGTAGCTTTTCAGCATATTTCATAATCCTTATTCTCATTACACATGAAGGGGTTTCATTCCAAAATGAAACATACACCATTTGAAAAAAAAAAAAAGAGAAATAAATCCCTCTATTACAAAATGACTGCTGGCACGAAAAGTGAAGGCCGTTAAAGTCCTACTATTACAGCTATGAGTCATCCTGAGCGCTCACAATGTCGTTCTGTTTTTGCAGAATAAAATATCTTTGTTTTTGAAAGTTGATTGATGGTTTTTTGTGGTTTTGGATACAAGTTATTTTGATTTATACGATATGATATTTTTCGGGGATGGAGTATATAACATCTTTAAATGAAACCCCGCTATGTGTTATTATCAAGTCGTTTTCTCACGTATGAAGCTGCCTCATCCATTAAATTCACTAAAAGTCTGTTCACATTGGCAAGCGGCGGATTTAAACATTTGAGCGTTTTCTCACAGAAATAATGTCTGTCTGAGTGTGTGTTTGTGAGTGTGTATTTGTGAGCGTGTGTTTGTGTGCGTGTGTTGACGGCAGCCCGTCGGCGCTGACGCAACAAGGAAACAACGACTACAAAGATGGGGAATACCGCGGGGACGGATCAAACCGCCGGCCCCTACCCCTTCACACAAATTTGAGTACGACCCGTCCCCGCCCTGCAACCTTCAACCCTCCGAGGAACACTCCAGCTTAAAACACGATCATGACGCATGTACAACTTTTTCCTTTGTGTGTGTTTCAGTGTGTGTGTAGGCATAAACATAGAACAAAAGTGCTCTTATGGCACTGGGTTTGGTGTGGAATCCCCTTTCTCCTACTTCCCACACACACACCAAAAAAAGGGGGGGGAAACTATGGAGTTCCTCATTTTTCCAAAGTGGCAGCATGGCATGGAAAAGGGCAGCACGTGGAGGACATGACACACTCACTGTGTCTGAGGCGTGAAGTGTCTGGTGTGTGTTAATGTGCCCTCTGTGTGCAGCCGGTGCCAAGCATTGATGAAAGAGGCGCCAGGAATCGTACGTCGCCACCAGCGTGTGTCAAGGTGTGTTCACTCACTGAATCAGACAGATTAAGGCCGCCGGGGGAGCGCTCCAGACTGCGACGGGTATTTAGCAAAGAGATCGAACACACACACATGCAGTGGTCTGTTCAGGGTGTCTGTGTGGTTTGCAGCCTATCATTACGCCCTGCAGGGAAAGCCAGGCTAACCAAACCGAGACTGGCACTGCCAAGACCTCAGAGTGACTGGATTTACATAAGAGCTCTGAGCTGCTGCATGAATGCTTTTTGTGGGGAAATCCCTTCCGCAGCAGTGGAAGAGGTCAGGGGTCAAAGCAGCGGCCCTGAACCTGGAATAGGCTCTGCTGTACAGGGGAAAAATGAGGACATTCAAAACTCACAGAAACCAGAACAGATGCAGCGTTCGGGAGCTTTTTTGTTGACAAGTTATCACCAAGAAGTTGCTCTCAAACAACCGGCAAAGTGTAAATACCAGCGCTAATCTGTGGTCCAGAATGCCAGCGTTTATGAGCTGGACAGCTGCTACACAAATGTATATATGAGTGGGAGAAAAACTGAAGGAAAACCAACATGAAGTGTCTTTGGCTGCATTTACAACAACTCAGGGGTTGCGACGATTAGTGCAGCCGTGTCAGTTTAATGGCCCAGTTGAGTGACACACTGATGGTTGTGTGACTGGCTAGCGCAGCGTAGCGTCGGGTTGCATTTCTCCAAAAGTTGATTCTGTTTTCACTACGGCTGTTAACGTTTACGTGATAATAACGCGTATACGCCACTAATGTCTTTAACAACTTGACGTGATTTTTAAGTTGGCAGTTTTAAAATTAGAGTGAAACATACAAAACTAGCAGACCTGATGAATCCATCGGTACCAACCAGCTCAGACTTGCTTGTAAAGAAAGTGGTTAAATAATGCTACGAATATAACGAAAATTACGGCGACGAAAAACTGGCATGTCCTTTTTCAAAGGGGTCCCTTGACCTCCAGATGTATGGATGTAAATGGGTTCTCTGGGTCCCCACCAGTCTCCCCTTTACAGACATGCCCACTTTATGATAGTCCCAGTCAGTTTGGATCAAGTCATAGTCTAGTCAGCACTCTGACACACTTACAACTTAACAGCAACATGTAAAACTAAATGAACACTAGCAAAACTGCTTGTTTAGGTTTAGGCAAAGAAACCACTTAGTTAAGTTAAGGGCAAAAGTGTTCTTTTTTGTGTCTGAAAGAAGGAATAAAAGAAAACCGTCATTATAATTATGACAGGAGCAAAAGCAGAAGCCGTACAATCCACAGTGTGAATCTTCAGACGTTGTGGAGGCCGGGGCGTGATCACCCAACCTACTAGTGGGCGTAGCAGGGCCCTTCTGACCCACATCTATGAGCCTGATGACCGCCGATAACGCCCATGTAATGACCTCATCTAATCGGCTGTAGACAAAGACTGTGTCCTCCAGATTGCATTTCTCAACCACCACTGAAGCAGACTTTCAGGCCTTGCTGACCTGTTATGACGTATTCGGTCTAGAAATGTGGACCGCAGAGGGTCCGGCACCTGAATGTGACTCAGAGTTTTGCTTCATTGGGGGGAGGTTGGGTGCTTTCCTGAACCATCGGGCCGTTCTGCCCAAAACCTGCACTGATTTTCTTTGACCCGATTCTGTATCTCCAAAATAAAGCGGTCAATGTGAGGAATGTGGAAAGAAAGGCTGGGATGGATGTTTCAGCACAGCTGTTTGTGTGTGTTTGTCATTCCCTCCACTGTGGTTTCAAGGCACAGCACCAAACCTCAAGTAAAAATCTGTGGCATTTTCACATAAATAAATGTCTTCTTTGCTATCACTGATTGACGTTACACAGTAGTGACTCCATCTATATCCAGTTCCTGAAAGCTTTTCCATTTGCTGCTCTACACTCGGCAGCTCTCTCCTTTGAAAATTCTTCTGACGTGGAAGGAAATGATGCGTGCCAGATTTCTAGCTAGTCTGGAATAAGCTAAAGAAGAGCTGCAGCGTTAGCAATGATGGAGGGATTTCCACTTAAAACCCACTGAGAAGCAGTTTACCTTAAAAAAAAAAACATCCTTAATATGGAGGAAATCCACCAATCACTGCTTCACCAAAACTCACCTAGTGAGCACTTGGTGATCTAAACACCTGTAGGTTAAAACTGGGCTAACTATGGGTGACAAGTGATGTTTTTTAGGTGTCTAGGTTATATATAGACATTGTTTCAAAGGCATTAAAGGGTAACTTTGTCATTTTTCAACCTGGACCCTATTTTCCCACCCATGTTTTTCTCTAAGTGACTCATGGGGAAACCAGTTTTTGAAACTGGTCCAATACTGAGTGCGAGCGCTGTAGGGTCTTTCCTTCCTGTCCAGAAACCAGTACTTTTAGTGGACGTACACTGACGGTGAAGAGTTGCCCCGAGTGATTACATTACTGACGTCTGCAGCGTCCTCCGACAATACGCGACCAGTTTTTAAAAATGTATTATTGCCATTAGACACTTAGACACAAGACGTGACAATAAAAGCCCTTGACATATAATATTTGCAGGCGAGTATTTCAGATTTTCATGTCATTTATTCATCACGCCCTTGGTGTGTCATTAATGTTAAAACTATGGCTGTTAAAGTTAATGTACTAATAACACCATAAATTAATTTTAATGCTACCAATTTCTTTAAAGTGTTACCGCAACTTGCGATTTTTAGGTTGCATCAGGCTTGGTTTTAAGGCTAGAGTGAAGATACTGGTATCATATAAAACTAGAAAACCTGATGAATCCATTGGTACCAACGCTAAATTTTGGGGTCCCTTGACCAGATGTGTGAATGTAAATGGGTTCTCTGGGTCCCCACCAGTCTCCCCTTTACAGACATGCCCACTTTATGATAATCAGTCAGTCTGGATCAAGTCATAGTCAAGTCAGCACTCTGACACACTGACAGCTGTTGTTGCCTGTTGGGCTGCAGTTTGCCATGTTCTGATTGGAGCAGATTGTTGATGCTAAAGTCAGAACCTGGGAGGGTTTCTGGACAAATATCTGTCATTGATTAGTGTTGTCAATTGATTTCCAATAATAAATATCTACATACATTTGCATAGAGCAGCATATTTGTCCACTTTTATGTTGATATGATTATTAAATACTACTCTCCCAAAATCGTGTGATATCATATCGCTTTCTTCTTCCATATCAAAACTTGGTGCCTAAATTACCCACAGTGCAACTCCACCACCAACAGCTCAGTTGGAGATTTGGGTGTATTAGTGGATGGCAATTCCTTTGTGCGTCCATTTCAATGAGGGCCAACTTTCATATATAACACATTTGATCATAGCAGCTTGAAAAGTCTTTTCTAACCTAATTTAGCTCAGATTTAAGTCTTTGGACTTGTAAACAGCAATGTGATTATTAGACAGATTGACATTACAAATCGCTAACGAGAAACGTCTGTTTTTGCGTGACATTTAGGGATTGTTAATTCTCCAAGTATCCGATATTCTAAAGCCTGGCTGGTGGACTTATAAAAGTAAAACACCCATGTCAACATTCTGGGCGGCAAATATGTGCAGCATTCAGATTCTGGAGGTGAACAGCAGCTGACATCAGTCTGTGGCTCAAATTAGCAGAACAAGAAAAACAACAATGATTTAGGGAGCTATTTTGACATCTTGTTTCTGGTCACGGTGTCATTATAGGGCCATAAATGTGTGTTTCATAAAGCCCCAAAAATGCCACAAAGTCACCTGGCATGGAGCCACCTCAGTTAGTTTGTCTGGTTCTGAAGCAGCCAGGGAGGATTTATGGAACAAGAGGCAAACTATAACGTTTTCAGAGTGGGATTATAAGCGAACTTGACTGTTTTTGGCGATGAACTTGGATAGTTTTGATGAGAATTAATGGTAGAGGAGAGATGCCGCACAACCGCAACTTTTGAAGGGGCACAAACTTGTATAAACTACGTCGTCACCGATGGAAAACACAGACACAACTACCTTCAGAAAAAACAAGAAAAGAGGGAGGCTGGTTTGATCCACGACAAATACTATCATCAAGCCTGGACGCCGCGGATGAAACGTGACACACAATGTTCATTTTCCATCTGAGCGACGTTAGATCTCAAATATCTCGAAGGGGGGTCGGTGCCTCCGAGGTTCGAGGAGCCATGACGCTACTGACAGCCGATCTTCTTAAACGTCTCCAACTCTGAAACTGAATCTGACTGATCCGCCTTGGAGCGCGCTCGCCGCTGCAGTAATCTGGTAATCATCAGACATACGCCCATGACCCGTTTTTTGGTCGCGACCCAGAGATTAAGAAGCCAGGATTTACAGCACATGAGAGAGCGAGCTTTCTTTTTCTGGTGCCATGAGATATTAGTCCGCCCTCTTTTTTCCTAATTTCTGATTCTTTTCCTTCCCTCTGCTTCTCTTTAAGTCACTTTCTCCCTCCTTAACCCTCTCTCATTTATCCATCCCTCCCTCGGCCTTTAGTAACTGTCTGCTTACAGAGAGCTGTGGTATAGAGGATCTATAGCAGCTCTGTTGACTTTGGCCCCGGCCAGACAGAAAGCCGAGCCTTTAATTTGACTGGTTTCAATATCTGACCCTTAATAAAACAAATATCTTTGTTTGGAGAGAAAGAAATCACCCCCAATTACTGTCGAGCGAGGAGCACTACTGGATGTGTGCGCAGTCTGGTCCGGGTCAAGCTAAGTCTTCAAATTGACCTGGCTTAGATAAATAAAACGGAAGAATGTAACAAGGAGCGCGGTCTCCCGTTCAGACCAGCGATCAGGTTTCTTCTGTAACCGCACAGCTCGGCGTGTGTCGCTCTGTAAAAACCCGGATTTCTTCAGTAGAGAGTTTTTTCCTGAGCCGCGACCAAGAAAGCAAAATGTAAAAAGTTTCTGGTTTCATACCGGAGGGGAAAAGCACAGTTTTCTTCTTCTTTATCTCATTCCTTCCACGCCGACACTCGTCTCGTGCAGCCAGACTTATCCATCAGTGTCTCACTCTGAATAAACTTCATCAATAAAGGGCTTTTCACCCTTAAATTAGATCCCTGCTACTGTCTTTTATTACATGTAAAGCACACTGAACTGAGGAATTACTTTAAAGATGCTGTTTGCATGATTTATTGCCTTATGCAATTCATATAACATCTTCGCTGATCATTTTTATGATATATGCAATACAGTTAAAGATTTTAGCATGTATTTTTACCACAGTTACAGCTACCTGCGGTCCTTAAAAGGTCTTAAATGTCCTTAAAGGGAAGGTTTGACAGCTTTGAAGTGGGATTACATGACGTACATATCCATAGTCAATGTATTACCGACAGTAGATTGGCGGTTGGAGAAACAGACAGGAGTACAGTGTTAACTTTCTTAATGAAAAACAAAATAGCTGACAATATTAATAAAAAAAGACATTTTGACGAAAATCGAATGTCTTCTCGGAAACTAAAACTGGACTAAAACATTTTGAGCTGTCAGCGGTTAAAACTATGGAGGATAAAGATGACAAAAATGTGACTAAAACTAATTAAGCTTAAATCTAAAATACTCTCCAAATTGAACACTGCAGGAGTAACAGCAAAGCAATGCACCGCTAAAACAAATCAGTTTAAGTGTACGCTGTATTTAAAATATTTTCCCCGCTTTACCTTTCAGACAGAAGCCGTTACACTCATCTACCAGACTCCTCCCGCTGCCTCCTTCGGTTAGTTTCTGTTATTGCATAACTTTGGTGCTTTAAAGGGTTAAGTCGGATTCACCAAAGTGACACAATAACACAAACAAACTGCGGCAGACCAGCAGCTCTGTGTTGTTGTTGACAGCTCTGAGGAGAGTATACAGTATATAATGGTGCGGCTGCAATTAGATCAATCTGTTGACTAGTTTCCTGATAAGTTGTTTGGTCTATAAAATGGTAAAAAAAAAAAAATGTTGAAGATGACATCCTCAAATGTCTTGTTTTGTCCCAAACTCAAAGATATTCAATTTACTGTCATAGAGGAGGAAAGAAACCAGCAAATATTCACATTTAAGAAGCTGGAATCAGCAAATTTAGACTATTTTTTTCCTTATAAAATGACTCAAATTGATTAATTGATTTGCAAATTAGTTGGTGATTCTTTTAATAGTTGACAACCAACTGATTATATAAAAATATATGAAATATAAAATCTGTTGGGTCGATTACTAGCTTGTTCTTTAAATAAACCTGGTTACATCAGCCGGGTCCTTGTTGTATTGTCAAATGTGACATGAACGTTAATAAATAAGGGAAGTGAGTACAGACATGTATTTATGTTGCCAATGTGAACAGATCTGTAAGCAGCAACTTGAATCTCTCACTAACAATATCAGCATTTTGAAACTAGATGTTGAATGATAATAGGAGAGAGAAAGTAGTTCTGTATCTGTAAATTTGATGGATGATAACAAATGAAGAAATAAAACAATTAAAGGTAGGAAAGTTTGTTTGACATTCTGGTTGAACATGAATAAATGAAATGAGTTAAAAGATGAGATTGTTACCTACATGAAGGCTGGAGCTAGAGGCGGAAAGGTTAATGATAGCTGAACCCGATCCATCTGCAAGCTACGAGACACATGCACACACATGAAAACACACACTTTCAGGTTAGCTGGTTAGGTATAATATTAGCATCAGATATCAGAGTTGCATGTTTTAATTAAAAAGCTGTTTTTTTTTAAATGTACATTAAACACACTGTAACATCAGCAGACATTACATATTAACATCAGACATATGAGTGACTCAAACACACAGAGACGCCTTTACGTGTTCTCTAAAGTTAATCAGAAACTTTGTTTTGTGAGCGAAAATCTGACTCAGATCAAGCTGGGAGGTCCCGCCCCCTCAGCGTTGGGTTGATCGGACGCGACAGACGCCCAGATTAGAAAGACAAAGTCTTTCTGTGAGGTCACTGACATTTTCTATCGATGGGACAACAGGACGCCTTTAGTATCGAGCACTGACGGCAGATGTGGAAAAATGAGCACATCACATTCGCAATTTTGGCATTGACTTGGTACCGAAGTATAAGTACACATTCTCACTCCCAACTGGTCATTTGGCCCTATGCCTCGATCTACGACGCTCTAGGCACCCCTCTAATGTCACTTTTGGATGTATCAAGGATGGCATGTTAGCATGCCCTTGTTACTTGCATGTGTCCTTTAAAAATAAACTTCCATTGTCACAGGAAGTTAGGTTTAAGCAACAAAACCACTTAGGTAGGGTTAGGAAAAGAGTGTGGTTGACGTAATGTAAGTCTATGGGGAGTCTTTTTGGGCTCAATGACGTCACACAACACACGACACAGAAGTTGTAGTACCACCGTTTGGCCACTACGAACATTGAGAGAGTGAATCGCAGTAACGTTTAAAACTTCTTTACTAACAAAAGTGCTGAAAAATACGTCCATGTAATGTTTATGGTGTCTAAATACAAGGTGCAAATTCTTAGTATCAATATAACCAATTATTTACCTTGCAAATCGATTTTAGATCAATAAACATGTTAAGGACAACTTGCTGAGTACCTATCGATGTAGTTGGATCGTAGTAGATGAATTGTTACTTAATGATAACCGTTTATTTGGTCAGGATCTGCAAATGCTTCGGGACAAGCGTGCCGAACTTTTAGTCGTCACCGCAAATGTTTCCATCGGTTGCATCACTTTGTGATGTTGTTGTATCCACGCAGAGTTGTTTTGATGTCAAGCATGAGGAGGGAGGGCATGTGCACTAATTCAACACCCTCCTAGACCCACATATGTGGACACATCCTGATGAACATTAGCTCAGTGCATGCTGCACATTTCTGGACCCCAACGAACACAAGACAAATGAGTTTCTGCATCAGTGTAGAGAGTGGAAAAACTGTGTGTGTGTGTGTGTGTGTGTGTGTGTGTGTGTGTGTGTGTGTGTGTGTGTGTGTGTGTGTGTGTGTGTGTGTGGTCTGTCGTGGCGCCTGTGGGTTAAGGGATAACAAAGACGGACACACAAATAAATTAAAGACCAGAGAGGGTTTAAAGATGATGGAGGGATCACAGAGGGGACGGGTGGTTGATGAACCACAACAATGAGGAGGCAGAAGAAGAGGAAGAGGAGGGTAACATGCCCTTTAATGAGCTACCACATTAAACCAACTGTCAGCTTGATACATAGAGGAAGAAAGGAGGAATGAAAAAACAATTTAAAGGGGAAAAAGGGAATTACAGAGAAACGACATGTGGACAGACATGCTGCAAAGGAATGAATAAAAGGAGGAGTGATGGAGGTAATGAAAAATGAAGAAGAGAGATAAGGCCAAGGAAACTGGGTTTAGAAAATACAAATGCAGAAGCGCTAACAAGAGGGATGAAGAAAAGCGGAGGGAAGGAAAGAAGTAGAGGAGGAAACAGGAGAGAGAAAAAAAAGAGAAAAAAAGAGGGAAGGGGGAGGAGGATAATGGTCCATTATCCTCCTCTACTTCTTTCCTTCCCTCCGCTTTTCTTCATCCCTCTTGTTAGCGCTTCTCTCACTGCATTTGTCTTTTTCTCTCTCCTCATTCATACCCTCTGCATTTGTATTTTCTAAACCCAGTTTCCTTGGCCTTATCTCTCTTCTTCATTTTTCATTACCTCCATCACTCCTCCTTTTATTCATTCCTTTGCAGCATGTCTGTCCACATGTCGTTTCTCTGTAATTCCCTTTTACCCCTTTAAATTGTTTTTTCATTCCTCCTTTCTTCCTCTATGTATCAAGCTGACAGTTGGTTTAATGTGGTAGCTCATTAAAGGGCATGTTACCCTCCTCTTCCTCTTCTTCTGCCTCCTCATTGTTGTGGTTCATAACAACAATGAGGAGAGAAAGAGGATGGATGAAAGGAGGGATGAGGGAGTGATGAAGAGAAGGCAGAAACACACGACTTTTAACCAGGAGTTCAGGATCCGTTTGTGACATGTTTTCAGTACATTACGTTGTTTCCGTACGTGTTTTATTTAGTTTATGTACTTAATGATGTTTTTAGTAAATCTAGCTAAGCGGTTTTGTTGCCTAAACCTAACTACAGATGTTGTTGTATTTTTGTCGTGTGCCGTGCAAATGATACGTAAAAAGCCTAAAATGCGTCCTCATGACATGGAGTGGAGCAGTTGTGCAGGAGTAAAGATGGGAAAAAATGGAAAGGAAAGCAGTGAAAGGAAGGAAGGAGGGAAGGAAGGAAGGAAGCGAAGCTGGACTTTAGCGCCACTGCAGCCCTGATTTGTTGCTCCCTGACAAAAACCTCACATCAGAAGCAAATCAGCGTTAGCTCACCGCTCACACATCAGCGCTCGAGAGTCGTGTGAAGTGCTCAAAGACGCGAGCTAAGGAAGTGAAGACGGGAAAGGAAAGGAAGGCAGTAAGGAAAGGAAGGGAGGAGATGAGGAAAGGTGGAGGGAGAGCTCCAGTGGGGATAACGAGACAGAAGACAACTAACAGGGAACAGACTCACTGTGTTTGTTTATGCACACTGTAACACACACACACACACACACACACACACACACACACACACACACACACACACACACACACACACACACACACACACACACACACACACACACAAAACCACAGGGTCTGTCTTGTATAGCATCGAGGGTCAGATTTTCCCCTTCAGTGATCACCAGGAGGAAGACTTCACTGAGATGAAGGAGAGAGGGAGAAGAAGAGAAGAGGAGGAAGAGGAGAAGAAGGAGAGAAGGAGAGGAGGAAAAGAAAAGACAAGTGAGATGAAGTAGAGGAGAGAGGAAAACGACAAGATGGACAGAGAGGACAGGAGGACCACGACGAGAAAGAGATGAAGAAGAAGAAGGCGGGAGGAGAGGGGGAGGACAGAAGGAGGTGAGGAAAAGGAGAGATGAGAAAGAAGACTGAAGGTGGAGAAATGAGAAGGGGACAAAGAGGAGAAGGAAATAAGGGAGAAAGAGGGCGAGAGGAGAGGGAAAAGAGGGAGGATGGAGAAGCATGAGGACAAAGAGGTGGAGGAGATGAGGAGTGGAGGAAGAAGAGATGAGGATGCAGCAAAGGAAAAGAGGAATAAGATTAAGACAGATGATGAGAAGGAGTTTAAAGAAAAAGGAGGATGATGAGGAGAGGAAGAGGAGTTTAAGAGAAGAGGAATGAGACAAGGAAACAAAAAGGAGATAACAGAGGAAAGACAGAGACAGGAAGTGTGACAAGGAAGGAAGAGAAGAGGAGAGTCAAGAGGAAGTAGAGCAGAAAAAAAAAAAGACAATATAGGAGGAGAGGAGGACCACGATGAGAGAGTAAGAAAGAGATGTAGAGGAGAGTTTAATAGAGGATAGGAGACAAGGAGATGAGAGGAGGTGAGAGGAGAGGAAACAGGATGAGGAGAGGAAAGAAGGAGGGGAGGAGAGGAGAGGAAACAGAGAATGAGGAGAGGAGGGAAGGAGGAGAGGAGAGATAACAGGATGAGGAGAGGAAAGAAGGAGAGGAAGAAAGGAGAGGAAACAGGGATGAGGAGAGGAGAGAAGGAGGGGAGGAGAGGAAATAGGACAGAGAGGAAAGGAGGGGAGGAGATGAAATAGAGGATGAGGACAGGAGAGAGGAGGAGAGGAGTTGAGAAAAAGGAGACAAATAGAAAAAAGAGGGGAAGACATAAGAGACAAGGAGAGGAGAGAAAGGAGATGTGACAAGGATGGAAGAGAAGAGAGGAGAGAAGGGGGAAGGAGACAAGGTGAGGAGAGGAGAGACAAAGGGGGAAGGGATGATGGGAGGAAAGCAAGGAAGGGGAGAGTAAAGATGGATGATGGGAGAGAGAAGAAAGACAGATGTTTAGAAAGGGCAAAGAGAGATGACAGCAGAGAGGAAAAAGTGAAGAGAAGAGAAGAAGAAGAGGTGAAGGACGTCAAAGAGAAGCTGCAGGAATCCAGAACAGAAGTCTGGAATCATCGTATCCGCGGAGACGAGGCTGACAGGAATCACGAGCTTGGAATTCTTTCCCGCAAAAATCACAAGTCCTCCACAGATTCCCCGTCTCCGAATGTTACTTCAGTATTCCTAAAGGGGGCCAGGCCGGTGGTTTTCCATGTTGTAGCCCATTAGCTTCAAATCCTGTTCCCTTCAACAGCACAGCAGAACATTTTCCAACATCTACCATGCTGTCGTCGCTGATTTCTGAAAGGCCAGACTTTGGTTTTTACACAGTTAAAGTTCACATTTCAACCAGGGAAGAAACCCGAGTCAGAGCGGCTCTGTCCACAAATTTACACTTTGAATCTGGCTGTTTAATCCATACAATAACTCGCTGTACGGGGAATTATGTGTTATATTTCTGTTATTACTTCTACACTAAAGGTACACGTCGCCTCGCCTCCCAACATTGATGGGCCGCCACTCGGTAGAAGGCAGCTGATTGGACGAACGCTTTCCCTCGCGGGCTGCTGCTGCTCTCAGCTTTCAAACCGGAACCAACATGGCGGCTCCTTTGGAAACTTTATTCTCTTATATCATGAAAACAGTTCACCGGAAATAAATCAGGCAGGTGCTGAATCTTTATTTTGGACAAGTTTTAGTTTCCAGACATAGCGAGACGCTTCGGACACGCCCCTGATTTGCATAAAGTAGCCTGTACGTCAACAAATGAGCAGCGGCCAGCGTGACGAGTGCAATGCACGGCTGCTTACATAGACAATGAATGGGAAGCATGGAAAGGCTTTAAATATTAATTATAACCAGTGCAGCTGTATCAGCGTATCTACTGGTTTCAACAAGTCAAATTGACCCTTTTTAAGACCATTATGGATGCTATTTAAGACCTACTTCACGCCCGCACTGCAAGAAACTATTAAAGGATGTGAAAGAAACCTGCAACATCAATGTGGTCATTGCTGCTGAATGACTGACGCTTCAATCAGTGGAGCAATACTGGCAGATTTCTGCAGGTTTTTACAACCGCTTTATGTTTTTCTAACTTAGCAACCAGAGCTAACTGAACTTGTACTACAGCTGCACCATCATAGCCAAAATATTAATCATGAGTATTTTGATCGATATTGAGATCACGATTATTTTCATAATTGTTCCTAGTGTTTTCATTGCAAATTCATATTTAAATAAACTGTCAAAAACTCTTTATTACTGTACTTTGTTATTGTCATCTACAGTGGTTATTTGCATAAAAACAAAATTCAAATGATTAGCAATAAATAAATGATTTTACTTTTATTGATAATTAAATCTTGGAATTAGTAGTTTTAATAATATATATTATATGTTAATGAATTTTTAAGACCTGGCAAAACTGTGTCATAGACATTTCATGAGAATTTAAGACATTTTGAGGCCTTAAATTTGGGTTATTGGATTTAAGACCTTTTAAAGACCTTTTAGGACCCCTGCAGGAACCCTGTGTTTACTGGTTATCAAATATGATATCTTATGAAAAGTTAGTCCTCATTGTTCGTTGTGTCTTCCTACGAATGTCCAGCACCGCGTGTCAGTTTCCACTCGTTACATACAGTCTTTTCAAAATAAACTTAACAGGAAACAACTTGGTTAGCCAACAAAACGAATTAATTAGGAAAACATTGTGATTTAGATTAAAATAATTATGGAAGTGGCCTCCTCCCTATGTAGCATTTGTCGCTCTTTATACTTCCTGGTTCACAATTATGTAGATTAAATATGAATTGATTTTGTGGAAATATATATAAAGTATATGCGCATATATAGTATATACAAATTAGCGTGTATTACTCTCTGTGGATATTGCTACAGTACAGTACAGTGTAACACTCCCATGTTGATAAGAGTATTAAATACTTGATGAGTCTCCCTTTAAGGTACATTTTGGACAGATAAAAATCATGCAACAATCGTGATTAACCCTGATGAAATATTTTAACTGACTGACGAATTCAGACAAATCAGGCCGGGTCGAGATCAGGTTGACGTTTCAGATTTCATAGCATTTCCTTTACGATAATATTACTTTGCTAAAATGTAGTAAACAAACACTGGAAACTGTCACTTCTCTTCCTGTCGTTATCCGTCAGATCTCTCGCTTTCTTTCACTCCACTTTCTAGCAGTAAGTCCCTGAACTCGTCTCACTATTTTTAGTAAATGCAATAACAACATTATAACAGTTAGCTGGTATTTCTATGTTCGTTTTTTAATGGACTCCAGGGACCACGGTCGGTTTGATGACTGCATTCCTCAGCCTATCCAGCTCCCTTCAGTCCTCGTTGGTACAAACGTGATTACACAAGGATAGCTGTGGTCTGTGTGTGTGTGTGTGTGTGTGTGTGTGTGTGTGTGTGTGTGTGTGTCTACAGTAACCGACTTCATGCTTCTCGGTTGGACAATTGTTCTCTAACCCTAAAGAAAGAGTGTGTCCTGCACCGTCGGCTCTAGTCTGCCCTGTTGGAGGCTGTGAGGAAAGCAAGCCAAATAAAGTCAAAGACACACAGCGCTTTGTTTCGTGTACGTATCACGTTATTTCCTGTCACGCAGACGCAGAGCGTACGGTCCAACTGGCTGTCAGCTGTAGTTTTTGTGTTTGAGTGCAACTTGTCGGCCAAAACAAAGGCAACGTGACGCGACGCAACTGCTAACGCTAACAGACGGTGAACTGGAGACAGTGAACGGAGCACCGTGGCTGCTACACTAACTCTCCTGATGGTGAACTGGAGACAGTGAACGCAGCACCGCGGCTGCTACACTAACTCTCCTGATGGTGAACTGGAGACGGTGAACGCAGCACCGCGGCTGCTACACTAACTCTCCTGATGGTGAACTGGAGACGGTGAACGCAGCACCGCGGCTGCTAATAATCTAGAAGGGAGGGTAACTCTCCTGACGGTGAACTGAGACGGTGAACGCAGCACCGCGGCTGCTACAGTAACTCTCCTGACGGTGAACTGAGACGGTGAACGCAGCACCGCGGCTGCTACAGTAACTCTCCTGGTGGTGAACTGGAGACAGTGAACGGAGCACCGTGGCTGCAACACTAACTCTCCTGATGGTGAACTGGAGACAGTGAACGCAGCACCGCGGCTGCTACACTAACTCTCCTGATGGTGAACTGGAGACAGTGAACGCAGCACCGCGGCTGCTACACTAACTCTCCTGATGGTGAACTGGAGACAGTGAACGCAGCACCGCGGCTGCTACACTAACTCTCCTGATGGTGAACTGGAGACAGTGAACGCAGCACCGCGGCTGCTACAGTAACTCTCCTGACGGTGAACTGAGACGGTGAACGCAGCACCGCGGCTGCTACAGTAACTCTCCTGACGGTGAACTGAGACGGTGAACGCAGCACCGCGGCTGCTACAGTAACTCTCCTGGTGGTGAACTGGAGACAGTGAACGGAGCACCGTGGCTGCTACAGTAACTCTCCTGGTGGTGAACTGTTGTCTCAGTTTTCTGTTGTGCTCATATACTACAGCTGGCTCACCACAGCATGCGAGGCACAATTCTCGTCAGTTAACGCTTAATAATTGGTTAGCAAGAGTCATTTATCGGTTGAGAAATTTTTCAAAATTAGTATCCATAATTTGGACTTTACAAGTTGTCTGAGAGTCGCTCAAAAGGAACTGTGGAGGTCAATTTTAACACATCAATGACACACCGGTTAACACCGTCATTTCACGTATGTGCGTGACTGGTGACTGTGTGGTTATGTCTGTGGGTTTGAGTGTGCACATAAGTTTGTGTGCTTGAAAAAAATGTGAATTGTGTGAATGTGAAACTAGAGAAATCTGAACAGGGATCAGGTCGATTGGAAAGTAGTTTCCATTTTCCCCCGTTTAACAGCGAGAGAAAGAAAGGAAGAAACGAAGAGAGAGGAGAAACTTGGAGAAAAGAGACGGAGGGAAAAGGGAGAGAGAGAATGTTAATGATTGGTGACGAGCGCGGGTCTCGTGGTCGCCACGGTAACCACCGACCACAGAGACGGTTGCCATGTCATCATGTCAGAACATGTTTATTTATGCTGCTGGTACCACCGAACACACACAGAAACACACTCAGACAAAGATACAGCACACACACACACACACACACACACACACACACACACACACACACACACACACACACACACACACACACACACACACACACACACAGATGTTCCCTGTGGAAAAATGAGTGTTTCATACTTGCCCTTTACACCCCACGCCTGAAAAAGCACACATTTACACTCTCATACAAAGATGCACAGATAAACAAGCATCAACAGAAATGTCATGACACACACACACACACACACACACACACACACACACACACACATATAGGAAAATCACTGGATCACTGGGTATTAAACACTTACTTCAGTTCAGCTGTAATGAAGAGTAACTAGAGAACAAAAGTTCAGCTGCAGTTTCTCTTTCATCCCAGCAGCAGCTTTCCTTTAACGGTGTGATTGGTTCGTAAATGTGACAACATCTGTTGATTAAAGGTGTTTATACCTTGATTCACTTTCTGTTAACAAATGAGGAGAGCTCGGTGAAGACAATTATAGAAGCATTTATAAGGTGTTTTAATGCAGTAATGTGCTTGTTTTAATGCCACTAATTCCTTTAATCCAACGTGGGATACTTAGGTTGTAGTGGACCCAGTTTTAGGGCTAATGTGAAGTTTTAGTAGAAAGGAGGTTAAAAAACACTGCAAACTAAATTCTGGTGAGGAGAAACTGTCATGGCCATTTCCAAAGGGATCCCTTGACCTCTGACCTCAGATATGTGGATGTAAATGGGTTCTCTGGGTCCCCACCAGTCTCCCCTTTACAGACATGTCCACTTTATGATAGTCCCAGTCAGTCTGGATCAAGTCCTAGTCAAGTCAGCACACTGACAGCTGTTACAGCTGTAACATAACTAAATTATTGCAAAAAGACAATATTTGCAATTGCAAACTGCATCACAACTTTCCAAAGAAAGGGGCCAAAACTTCAAAAATGTTGGGCAGCAAATATCATTCTCACCCCAGTAAGTAATTAACTCTTCATCCAACGCCTGACATATCTTATTTGTGCCATAGAGCTCATTCAGTCCCACATACACCGTCCTGCTGCCACAAATACTCACTAGAGCACCACGTGGATTAATCCGCCACTGAAAATAGTCCCCAACAAATCCACTTGTTTGATAAAAAGTGACCATGTGGCCATTTTCTAAAAATGAAGCTATATATGTGACTGGATTTAAAGTCTCAGTCGGAGACAATGGCCACAGAGAGCGTCGGGAACACCTTGGTGGTTCTGGTCTTTTCATGGGATACGCTCAGCTTAAAGGCAGTGATGATAATACCTCTTATTGCTCAGAAACAATACGTTACTGTTTACAGCTTTAACCAACTGGCAGGATGGTTTTACCTGGTCGGGCATGAGCGGCTCCTCGTCATCAATGTCAATAAAAACATCCCCACCAATCAGCTGGGGCGTCTCACCTGCACGTACAAACACACATTAAGAAAGACATTTTTAACACTGATTGTCAGTTTAGCTCGTTGCCAGATTATGTTCGTATCCATCCACGTCTTACGTCTCCATTCTTCCCCCTCCTCTTCCTCCTCCGCCAGTCGTTCCTCCTCCAGGATACACCGGTACTCCTCCAGCGACCGGATGGTGCACTGGCCGACTACCGGCTTCCTCCCAAACTGACGGTTGTCAATGACTTTGATGACAATTGGCGGCATGTAGAGCTCCTCGCAGGGAAGTCTCTGTGGAGAAAAATCACAATCATCATATTAAGGTGGAAGCCTCCCAGTAAACTCCCAGCTGATTCATTATTAGACATCATCTCTCTGGAGCTCACAAAAGCTTCAATCAACGGTGCGAAAGGAAATACAGCTAACACCTTGTCAAAGGCACGAGAGAAAGAATTAAATTATATAAGACAGACTGTGATATGGCGTCTGTGACTGTATAGAAATACTATTACCAGCATACTGTAGGGTCGACATTGTTTCCCTGTGGCAGTTTTTGACATTTATAACTAAGTTTTGAAGGTTTTTTTGCCCAGGTACGACTTTCTGTCCAATGATTTGTAGTTTTAAAGGTCTGTTCTGACCAAATACTCCTTTCTGTTCAGCGACTTGTAGATTTTAAGTTTCGTTCTGCTCAAATACAATTTTCAGCCAAACAAATTGTAATTTTAAGGGTTCGTTCTTCCCAAATACGACTTCCTGTCCAAAGGTTTCTTCTGCCCAAATACTATTTTCTGTCTAACAAGTAAATTAATTTCAACTTCCAACTTTGACAGTATTACAGTTTAGCTTCCAGCTATCATTGCACAGTATTTCAGCTCTTCTTTAACACATTTATATTTCTTCTGCAACACATTTATATTTTCAGCAATGCTATGCAATTCAGTTGTCAGCATTCACGCGCATTTTCTGCAGGACATGTATTTTCTAGTTGTATATATGTACTGTATATGTGTATATATGTTGCTTTTCCACTTCTCAGGTTTTTTATTACTGAATCCGTGCGCCATCTGAGATGAAGGAGTTGAGGATATTTTTTTGACTGGAGGGGCAAATAAGAGCTGTTTTACAGGCAGATAAACGTACATGTTATATGGAGACAAAAAGTAAAATATACAATATTTGTATACTTATGCTAAAATGATTCATAGTATTACATATGTATGTAAATACTGATGATTTGCTGTTAAACTCAACATGAGAAAAATAAACGAAATGAAATGAAGAAATAAACCAGACAGGGAAAAGAAAGAAGATGAGCTGTATGAAAAGAGACAAGGTGAGTAAAAAAAGACCTGTTGACCTACGGCTGGCTCTAATTGGTTATGCCACCTGCCCGCCTGATGCTGATTGGCCATGGCTGCTGACTGTCTGAAGCTGATTGGTCACGCCTTGGTGACAGTCCAATCAGGGCATCATTACACCTTCGCTAACCCCTCCCACGTAAAAGGGGAAATGACTGAACCCCTCGAGGCAGGGATTTGATCTTTGTGGATCTCAGTTTACAACTTAAAATACACATTTATCTTAAACGACTACATGGCTGAACCTTCCTCTTTACCACGCTGGGCCGCACTGCAATGAAATGCAGTGAATGAAACTGGAAAGTCTGATTAATGTAAGCACCAGAATTGTGAGTAAACTGCCTTTAGAGATATGAATTATAAAATTTCATATATTTTGAAGACACTACAGGCGAAAAGGGTAAAATAAAACAACTATCACCATGAGATCCACCATCTCAGCAGATTACTTACATTAAGACAATTACTTTTTGTATTAGAGCTTTTCTGAAAATGTCTGTTTGAATAAACAAATGAGGCATTATCTAATTAAATATGTGCTAATTTTCATACATTTCAAGAGCAGAAATATGATCACTGGATAAAGGCAGATACAAAATCCTTCTTTCGTGTTACTGACATATTAGAGTCAACGATTTTTACAGAGATATCTCTTTTTATCACTCCATAAATCAGAAAATACTGTAAACAGCCACAAAAAAATATTTTTACCATGTTTTTAGGAATAAAATGTTGTATAAATCAGGCTATACATTTCCAGTCTGGACACTGGATGAAGTTCAGTATCCTTGTTTCATTTAATGACTGATTACTTACAATAAGACTATTACTTTTTATGTTCAAATTTTTTTGAAATTTTATGTTTAAAAATACAAACAAAGCATTTTCTCATGCTAATTTTTGGTTAATTTGGGAGAAATCTAAAGCTGTAAGTAGACAGTGTAGTAAAATGAACAGCTAATTTTGTGTATTTTGGATGTTTTTTTTTCCCCACTACACAGAAAACATGTTATGGAAGCAAAATAGCCTAAAATCTCAAATTGACCAGTGCATGAAAAACAGGTCTTCCTCGGCTGTCTGGCTTTCAGAGGGAAATGAGTGCATCTCATTTTACCAGGTCGACTCACGGGGAAAATAAGAGTTGGTAACTGTAATCCATTTGACCTCTCTAGCTTTAAAAAAAAAAGGTTTAAGTGGGGCTGATGATGCTAAACTCACAATAAACTGAGGGAGACTAAGGCGGTTAGACTCTTCAAAGAGTTGCATTTAAGGAAACTATGCACATGGCATTTTCTTATGCCCCCGTGGCATACGAAAACACTTACGCAGTCAACTTAAGACCTTAATATTGTTAACATTAAATGCTTGGATTCGGTTCAGGGGCTGAATTTAAGGGAAAAATATGTGCATATTTCCACAGTCCGCTTGAGGCCGGCCGTCACACTCTTGCGGTGGTCAACACAGGACCTTAATCTTGTTAACATTAAACTGCTGGAGCCAAAGCAAGGATATGTATTTGAGGGGGAAAATATGTGAATATTTCCATACTCCAATTAAAGCTGTCATAATAAAACACTGAGGTGATCAACTTCAGACCTTAATATTGTTAACATTTAGCTCTCCGAGCCTGTTCTGGAGCCTCCGTTAGGAAAAAACATGCGTAATATTTCCAGATTTCAGTTTAGGTTTTTATAAGAAAACGCTTGAATGAAAGGGTATCGATGTAAACTCAGTGGAAATATATTCACAGGGCAATTTTACATTTGAAAGACTTAGATGGACCATTTAGCTCCATTTTGCTTTTCAATATTTGTATTGATTGAAATAAATAACTCTTGCCTAACAGTGTGACAATGAGGTGAAGTCAGGGTGGAGACATACAGGTAGTTCAGCACTCAGAAGCCGTTTTATGGTCATAATAATCTTTCTTAAAGTTACACATCAGCTTTAGATTCATCTGGAACAGAAGCTTCAGATTATATTTTGAAAAAAATGGCATGCAGCCTTTCTAGAGCCAGGTCGGTGTCAAAGGGAAAAATGTAATACATTTGGTGGAAGGTAACTAAATACTAAAGTACTATACTTACAACTATGCAATTTTAAGGTATTTGTACTTTACTTAAGTATTTCCATTTGATGCTACTTTATACTTCTACTCCACTAAAGAGTTAAATATTGTATCTTTGCTTCACTACAGCTGAAGTTAGTGTTTATATTTAGATTTTACTTAAAAACAGGCTGTTCTCACACACTTTTCATAGCTATACCTACAAAAGTAATGCACTGTAATCTGTATGTATTCCACAAAATCATCCATCCATCTGCCCTGGACAGGTCGCCAGACTTTCACAGGGCTGACACATAGAGACAGACAACTATTCACACCTACGAGACATTCAGAGTCAACAATTAACCTGCATGTCTTTGGACTGTGGGAGCAAACCGGAGAACCCGGAGAAAACCCATGTAAACTCCACACAGAAGAGCCCCAAGCTGGGTTTTGAACCTGTGACCCCTCTGTAGACCACTCCACAAAATCATTGTTTGTAATCCATGTTAAGGTGAACCAGGAAGTATAAAGAGTAGCAAAAGCCCTGTAGGGAGGAGGTCGGGGGGAACCAGAAGTCAACGGTGATTTATTTATCATATCACCTCCGTATTTAAGTGAAGCCACTTCTGTTATTTTACACCTTTTCCTAAACTGAACCAAGCTGCTTCCTGTGAAGACTGAAGTGTATGAAAAGACTGTATGCATGAAACAAATGTTGGGCATTCGTAGGAAAATGCATGAAAAATGGGGAATAACTTTTCGTATGATATCGTATGAACCGTTGAATGAGGATATGATGAAAAAAAACATATGACAAGCTTATAAAACTAAACACATTATCAAAGATTAAAGATGTGGTTACCAAACTTTTTAACTTCTCTAAACGTCTTCTCACATGGTTTCATTTACACCCAGTAGATGTTTCAGACCCTAATTGCAGGAATTAAATAAGATTATTGAGCATGTTAATTAGCAATTTAAGGACAAAAATAATACATTTTTGGGAGCAATTAATCCAAAATAGAGCTGACACATAGTCGACTAATCGATTAGTCAATCAGCAGAAAATTAATCAACTATTATGAGAATCAATCAACTGTTAAAAATCATTTTTCATGCAAAAATGGCAGAAAATGTTGTTTTCAGCCTCTCAGGTATCGTACAGTATATTAAACTGAGACTGACATTTTTCACTATTTTCTGATATTTTGTAAACCAAACGATTAATCGATTCATCAAGAAAACAATCTGCAGATTAATGAAAATAACTGTTAGTTGATAAAAATGCTCCCTGTCCTCTGCAGATTTCTGACTAATCATTAAATAACTTATTGATAACTTAACTAAGTGATGAGAGTTGACTCTCAAAAGAACAGATTCCCTCTTTAACGGTCCTAAATAATGATTCTGGGATACATTTCAGCAAAGATACCTCTGACTACAACCACTGAAAAGACACCAGTTGTCCAGTTGTTTATTTGCTTTAACAGTAAAGCTAATAAACTCTTTGCCTGCAGACAGTCTGGTTGCAGAAAGGCAACAAAAGCAGCTGCTGTTACAGTAACATTTGTATTTTTTATGCTGCATGAATAAGCTTCCACCTATTCTCCCCTCTTGAAAGAGTTACCACAGCTTGAGCCTTTTGGGTGCCACATAAACTGCCTTCTTTAATTGCAGCTTCCTGCAGTTTAATCTGTGGTTAAAGAAGAGAAGCCAATTCTCGTGAGTCACACAAGTCCGGTAAGAGCTGAAAACAACAGCAGGAGTTTAAGCTGCTGCGGTCGAATCAGCCAGACGATTCAACACTATCAGGACTACTCTGTTCATGCTTCTCCCTCCCAGAGCCACTGGCATCGTAAGTGTCAGCTCCTAATGCTAAAATCCCCCTTGTTCAGTAAAAAGCCTTGGCAACACACTTTTTCTTTTCCTGCAACTGGCTTGGGACACATTAACTTGTAGCCAAACCTTTCTGGATCTCTGTTCTTACTGACTTTATGTTTGTGGTGAAATTACAGGCCAGTAAAAAAAGCTTTTTGGCCACTTTGGGGCCAAAAAAATTGACATACTGTATAATACCCTTTGCTAAATTGATATGGCAGTCAGTTGGATATTTGCACATCCAGTTGATATATATATATATATATATATATATATATATATATATATATATATATATATATATATATATATATATATTTTTATATATACCACAAAGACACAAAACTACAAAGAGACAAAACAATTACAAAGACACAAAACAACTACAGACACAAAAAACTATCAACAGACACAAAATGACCACAAAGAGAAACAAAAATACCACAAAGAGACACTCCTCTTGAGTCACAAAAACCAAGATAGCAACTAGAGGCTTCAGAGCTGTATCCCACAAACCACTGGGTGGTGTCACAGTGACGTCATGATGACTACATCCACTTCTTCGATGGGTCAACCATGAAAAATAACACACCAAAGTCAAACTACAGGTGAACCTCTCCTGGAGCTCACACCAAAAACAGCCGTAAATGTGACCACTATGAAACCACAGTTTCTCGACATGCGTTGTGTGTCTGTTGATGGTATCAATGTGGGATTATTAGAGATGATGGTGATATACACGCATGCTCTCTGGTTTATGGGGCATCTGATCGAGTCATATGTTTGACCTGTTTCTGCAGTAACATCCACTTTAAAAACATCTAGTCAGCATTTGTACCACAGTCACATTCATCCACCCAGCGTTAGTAATGTATACACTGGTGGCCATGGGAGAGGTCCAACACCCTGCAGAAATGTTCCCTTTCTGATGGAAAAACAGCAACAGAGCGTCTAAAATATGGGACTTCTACAGCGTCCACATTCAGAAGCACTGCTTTCATGCTAATGGAAGATTTCTACTTTTCTGGAAGAGGAGGAGGAACAGTAGAGTCCATTATTGCGGCCTCACTGATGAAGATAAATGACAGACCACATCACAGCAGAACCCTCATTAGCAATGCAAGCAGCAAGCCTCCGCACTGATTACATCTGCAGGACAGCGCGTCTCTGTTCTCACCACATCAAGGATGAGCGTGTTGACGTCAAAGTTGGGCTTCTTCTTCATGCTTCGGATGACGCAGCTCTGGACCATGACGCCGCCGCACTCCACCTGCAGGCTCGGGGAGGTGATGCTGGCCAGCTGGAAACTCTTCAGGTTGCGAACGCCCCACGCCAAGATCTGACCGAGGGGACAGGAAGAGATCGGGTGCTTATTTGTTTTTCCATTTAATCTATAAAATGTTATAAGACAATTAAAAATGCCCAACATGGCAAGTTAAGGAACACACTACCACTATTTTGCTTCCATAACATGTTGAACTAGCGGAAAGAAAACATCCACCCTTAATCTATTTATGTTTGCAAATTTCTCATTAATTCACTAAAAGCTGGCATTAGATAAGCCCATTTGCATATTTAAACAAGGGTTGTCACAGTTAACATAATAATAACACAAAAATAAAACCTAATGAATCCGTTGGTGCCAACCATTTGATAGATATATTTTCACCAGACTATTCCTTTAAAACGAGACGCTTCCTGGTGCTACTAAGAAGTTTGTTGAGTAGAACAGTAGTAGTACTCATAGTAAGTTCACCTCAATGGCGGTTCTCTGCAGAACAGGTTTGATTCCCTGAGGAACCACGAAGACGTTGGGCTCTCTCTGAGGGGGCGGGTGCGGAAGGTCCGACTCCTCCGGCTGCCAATAGGAACGCAGGACAGCGATGAGTCAGCAAAAATGAAACAAGTTGGATGGGTTTGGTGGTTTTGTATTTATCGTTGTACGTGTGTAGGTTGTACCCATTGCTGCAGGTTTTCAGTGAGGAATCCTGGAAACATCAACTGAGGAAGCCACATTGCAGAAAAAGAGATGGAAACAACGAAGAAATAAAAGAAAAGAGAATTCGCAAAAGGTGAAACATCAGAGGAGATATTAAAGACTTCACATATTCTGCACATCATTTAAATGAAATGCACAATCACAAATAGACATGCAAGCGTTAATGTGTATGTATGTATGTATAATTCCTTTTTCATAAAGTTTTATTGCTTGTGATGAGCAGGCATAAAAGAGAGAGCATCATTTAGATTTCTGATAATCATGTCGGATAAATACATCTTTTTCAATAATGAATACAAAATGGGTAAAATAGCATCAAGGAAAACTCCAGTTCGTGTGGGGGAAACGGTGCGACTTGTGGTCAGTGTGGTTTTACCTCGTCTAGAACGTGGGTGGAGGTCACGATGTCCCCCTGTAGGTGAGACAGGAAGAGTTTAAAACGCTGAAAATGAACAAAAATAAACAACGAGGAGAGATAAATCCAAGAAAGAGGGATAGAGAGAAACAGTGAAAGAAAATGATAAACTGACCTCTTGACCTGGAATATGATGAACTGCTGGCTGTAAACAAAACATGGATTATTGTTCTTATGGAAATTATAAATTAGTACAGTTAATGATTTTAATTGTTGAATTAAGGACAGGATTAGGCCAAAACAAGTCCAAAACAAAATTATTTTTTCATATTCCAAAAACTTGTAAACACAACATGCATTTTTTAAAATAATTTGAAGAAGAAGAAGAGTAAAAAGACAATAAAGACACTGAAGGAAATAGCAGAAGATTAATAAAGTGGTGCTAGGAGTGGAGGGTTGACCTCCGACCTTTTCTCTGCGTATCAGCTGGAAGGCGGCCAGCAGCTCGCCGGCGCTCTTGTCCCCTCGGTGAACGGGGAACCAGGCCAGACGTGGGGAGGCAGCCAGGGTGGGCTGGCACACACAGCGGCCCATGAACTCATCTGCACCCTGGACATTTACAGCACACCCATACAGCATACTGTACATATATGTCTTTACACATAGGAGAATAATATTTAACATGTATTTAAATAAGTTCAGCCAAGCATACAAAAACATATATTCACAGACTTCAAACACTCACGTAAGTGTCCTGATCGTAAAGCTCCACCACGACGTTGGGCGGATTGGCCATCGTGACCTCCGGGTCGCCGAATATCTCCACCTCATAGAAGATGAGCGTCTGGTCCCAGGTGGGATTCAAAGTGTTGCGCACCGTCACAGTTTTCTGGGACTGATGGAGGAACGACACGATGGCGTAGGGGTCTGGAGAGAGGAAACAACAAAGTCCAGCATTAATGATTCTTTAGTGTGAATGCTGAATCAGCAGCACTTAATGATAAATAAATAAATAGCTTTAATACTCCTGTATTTTCAACAATGCTCAGCTGTCAGCATCTACACGCATTTTGTGCAGGAAATCATTTTCTAGTTTACATTACTGTTCTTGCTTTGACCGGAGAAATCGTGACTAATTTCTGGTGCGTTATATGCACATACAAAAAGAAATCAAGCTGTAAATTTAACTGTAAAAGAATAAACTCACAATATAAATGAATTGGCTGTCAGAAAACATAAATATATCAGCTTTTCAGAAATTTGCACGTCATTTTCTCAGATGATCTAAAAGCCAATGTGAACATGAAGAGGAACAAAACTAAAAGGCAGTAAGTTACATCATGTTATGTCACGTTACATGTTATGTTACATTGTTATGTAATGTTGTTAAGTTACATTTTTACGTTACGTTGTCATGCTACATTGTTATATTACAATGTTATGTTATATTGTTATGTTACATTGTTATATTGTTACGTTATGTGACATTATGTTATGTTACATTCTTACCTAATGTTGTTAAGTTACATTTTATGTTATGTTGATAGGTTACATTGTTAGGTTATGCTGTTACATTACAGTCCTCACAAGTATAGTAGCAGAAAATTATGTATGTGTGTGTCCAAACTACGGTGACATCATCAGCTGGGGAATGCCGAGCTCTAGACGGAGGGCTGGGAACACCGATCAGAGAAGTTTGTTATTCCAGGTCACAACCGCTCTCCTCCATGTTAACACACACACACACACACACACACACACACACACACACACACACACACACACACACACACACACTACTTACAATACAGACACATGCATACATGTATGTACAGTTACACACACAGTGAATAGTTTGTTATTTCAGGCCAGTAAAGAGTCTCTACGGAGCCGTTAGTGAAAGAGTAAACAGAAGCTAAGTTGCATTTTCCCACCAGCCCTCAATTAACCTTGGAAGTGCACACACACACACACACACACACACACACACACACACACACACACACACACTGTACAAACACACCACCCATGGTGACCCGTTCAATTAGGTCCATCCCCAGCAGCCCATTAGCTCATATAAACAGCAACACAAACAGCCCAGGGGGGTTGTGTGGGTCTGTGTGTGGAGGGAAGCAACAGTAGTCGGACCCCAGTGGGAGAAACAGGGCTACACACACAACCAACACTGGGAAGAGACTAAGTACAAGTAAGTATCTTACTCAGCCTCCTCTGTCGGAGTAAAAGCTGCTCCAGTTATGAGACAGGAGTCGAAACAAAGAAAGACAGACTGACGGAAACAACGACAAACTGACACAGTGATAGAAGACAGACAAAGACTGATCTCACTCCTTGATAGCTGACTCAGTCTTTAATCATGGCCGCCCAGTGTAACACCAGATTAACACACAACTCAAGCCCATCCATCAACTCTACTCATCCATTACACTGTGTGTGTGTGTGTGTGTGTGTGTGTGTGTGTGTGCTTCACTCCAGCCCTCTTTAACCAGCCTCCCTCCATCATCTATCTTCCTCTGTCTATTCATCTCTCTGTTATTTAAAGCTTCGTCTCTGTTTTTACATCTGAGTCTGCGGTGGGTTTCTGATTACACACACACACACACACACACACACACACACACACACACACACACACACACACACACACACACACACACACACAGTAGCTGTAGTTTCCATGACCTTCTTCAGATAAAATAAAAACATTTTCTCTTTCTGTTACTTTACTCTCCTCTTTCTCTTCCTCCATCTTTCAGAGCTACACACCAAACTCTATTGATAATATGACCTTTTTTTTAAATTAAATCATTCTATTTTTAGGCAGTTTGCGCCAAACAAAGACTATTAACCACTTCATGTGTCTTTATAAAAGTAGAAGAACCTGTGGACACTGTGGGCAGTCCACCCTGGTTGGACCGGGAGCCCCAGTAGCCCTCCACGGCCTCAGGAAGCAGACTGGATGTCAGATCACTGATTATGATTGGATGAAGGTCCAACATGTCAGACGCCATATAGACATTATCGGCATCGTTCTATGATGGTTACACCTGGCTTGGATATTACAACTTTATTACTGTTTCACCTGAAAGTGGGGGGACAATCTGAAAAATTGATCTAATTTTCTGGCCAAAATTTCATAAATTTTGGGCACCCTGGGCTCCTAACCCCCAAAAGGCACAACTAGACCACACTGTCAACCATCACACCAAATTTGAAGATTCAAAGTTAAATCGTTTTCGTGTTCTGCTCCAGAAATGACAGTGGACGGACGATCAGACGGACACAGAGCACCATATACCCCCGACTAAGTTGACTGGCTTGCTATACTATTATCCTTTACTCACTTTCTCCATCAGAAAGCAGTCGTCTCCTAGACGGTGTTTTACTCAGATGCTGTTTTATCACATAACCAAACTCTTTGTCAAACAATAAATAAACATGGACAGTATAATAAGACATCATGGATTTGGTTGCCTTCGTCTTCAATCTCAGTGTTCCCAATAATTTGTCTATGGCTACCTCCCTTCAGAGTATTTCAGATTTTACTCACAATAATACTTTCCAGCCACCAGGTGGCGCAAGATTGCGGCATCACTACTGCTACACAATGAGGAACATGTCAATAATTCACTGTACGGTACCTGAGAAGCTGTCTTTGTCCATCGCCAGCAGGTCTCTGGCTTGGTACAGGTAGCAGCGCAGGTGGTAGCGAGTCCCGCCTACACAAACACATCATTACTGACAACAAAAAAAGGTAGAAGAAGAAAGTGTTGGCGTGAAGGAGGAGGAAGTTACTTACGGTCAAAGAAACAGGAAATGGTCGGTCTGTTGACTCCGAATGTGGGCGTGATGGACTTGTCTTCGTTCTTGTCTTCTATACTGCTCTGTGGGAGGAGGAGGAGGAGGATGAAGATCATACTCTATTGTAAAATATTCATACCACACATACTCATAGCCTTCATAATAAGACCACATGGCCAAGAGTATTTGGACACCTGTGCTCAAAAAATGTAATTTATTGAATTTATCGGAGTGAATAACATATGAAGACTCTTATAAACATTAAGTGATAAAACTGTCAAAATGTGTGGTGAACTCTTTAAAGAAGAACAATGTCTGCTTTTTTCCTTATAATTTTTTAAGGGCTGTCAAAGCTAATGCAATAATAACGGGTTAACACTAATTCGTTTTAATGCCATTTATGTCTCTATCACATTAAGGCAACTTGAGATTTTTAGGTCGTCGGCTCAGTTTTAAAGCATGTTTTAAAGAGTGACGATACTGGCAGTATTAATTATTAATTATATATATCAGATCTACAGATGTCAGGTGTTGATCTTGTGTTAAATAAACTGTTAACTTTTTAATCTGTTGTCTGTCATGAAGGAGGTTAAATAACACTCCAGACTTATGCAAAATTTAGGGGGGTCCGTTGACCTCTGACCTCCAGGTGTGTGGATGTAAATGGGTTCTCTGGGTCCCCACCAGTCTCCCCTTTACAGACATGCCCACTTTATGATAGTCCCAGTCAGTCTGGATCAAGTCATAGTCAAGTCAGCACTCTGACACACTGACAGCTGTTGTTGCCTGTTAGGCTGCAGTTTGTCATGTTATGATTTGTCACAACTTGTGAGGGTTTCTGGAAAATATCTGTCATTGTTCTGTGTTGCTAATTGATTTCTTAATAATAAATATATACAAATGTTTACATAAAGCAGCACATTCGTCCAATCGCATGCTGATGAGAGTATTAAATACTTCACACATCCCCTTTTAAGGTACATTTTGAACAGTAAAGAATGCGATTAATTGCAATAAAATATTTTTGAAAGCCCTAAATTTTATATTTCTGAAATTTATTTATTCCAATCTATTTCTTAAATTATACTGTAATTGTTATCCTTATTTATTTATTTAAATTCATATCCTACATGTACATGTATACATGTCTGCAATGTATATACAGTTGAATGTAAACAACAAACATCTGTTTATGTACTTCTTGTAGGGGCAGTTTTCGTGGTTCCCTTAGCGCTAATGAATTTCATACAATCAAATTTTATTTAAAATAAAGCATGCTTTCAAAATTCATATCCTTGCTTCTGCACCATCTGTATATTTGAATACTTTTTCAATTGAAAAAACCTGCACACATACGGAACAGTATGTTTTGGGTCTGGGGCAGGTTTTCATGGTTTGGTTCCCTTTGCTCCACTGATTTTTTTTGTGTTACATATAATCATATTTCATTTAAAATAAAATATGATTTCAATTTGGCTCTTTCCCATTAAAGCATAATAAAGCCCCCATGCAGCAAACAGATAAAGAAATGGTTTTCCCAGTTTGGTGTGGAAGGACTTGACTGGTCTGCATGGTCTGGGATGAACTGGAAGCAGTAAGACCTGATCAATGGAAGCAAATCACTGCAGCCATCTCACGCCATCACTGTGTAATGATTTAATGTGATTGATCCACATAACGTCCTCTTTCTCACCAGAGAACACTCCAGAGCAAAGATGGCGGCCGGTCCTGTCTTCTCCAGCGGCTCCATGCGGTACCTCCACCTGCGCCTCCTGAAGCTGTCCGTCTTCCTCGGCTTCAAGTGGAACTTCCAGCCGAACAGGGAGGCGTACTCCCAGCCCTCCCTCTCCGCCTCATCAGGACGCTGCTGTAACACACACACACACACACACACACACACACACACACACACACACACACACACACACACACACACACACACACACACACACACACACACACACACACACACACACACACACACACACACACACACACACACACACACACACTCTGAACATCTGTGTGTTTCATCCTCTCGTTTCACTCATTTATGTAACTACACCACCACCTAGTGGCTCAAAGAGGAAACTACAACTGAACAAATAGGATGAAAAAGAAGTTCAGTGGTAGGTACTATTCATTCATTCATTCATCGTCAACCGCTTATTCCGTTAGGGGTCGCGGGGGGCTGGAGCCGATCCCAGCTAACATTGGGTGAAGGCGGGGTTCACCCTGGACAGGTCGCCAGTCCATCGCAGGGCACATAGAGACAGACAACATAAAGACAGACAACCATTCACACTCACATCCACACCTACGGGACATTTAGAGTGATCAATTAACCTAAATTGCATGTTTTTGGACGGTGGGAGGAAGCCGGAGTACCCGGAGAAAACCCACGCTTACACGGGGAGAACATGCAAACTCCACACATTAGAGTCCCAAGCCGGAATCGAACCTGCGACCCTCTTGCTGTGAGGCGAAAGCGCTAACCAGCCCCTGGTAGGTACTAGTACTGGTCAAAAACTTTGTGACAGGAAGTTCATTAATAAAACTAATACACAAACAAGTGCAGAACATGTGGATAAAAACAGCTACCAGCTGAGAAAAAGTGTGGATTAGGTGATTAAAAAAGGAAAATCCGGTTTATTGCACTATGTAAATGAAGCAAATTTGCACAAAGTTGAAAATTCACACTGATTCAAACAACACGATTCTGTTATCAAATCTATTTAGGTTCAGCTTTCAGCATCTTTAAAGGGATAGTTTGGGTGTTTTGGAGTAAGGTTGTATGAGGTACTTCAACATCGTCAACAGCTAAACATATTTTAGATGCAAAAATAGAAAAGCCCACCTAAAAAAATAAATATCCGTTTAGGTATTTAAAATGCTTTCATTGGTTTACCTTCTGTGAGACAGCTAAACAGTCTATGTTTTTGGCAAGGAACTGAATCTATGCTCTTGTCAAAGCAACCAGACTGATAAAAACATTTTACCTCGTAGAACACAGGAGTCAATGGCCTATATTTGCCTCGATCGGTTACCTGGTTTGTGTTATTGTGTCACTTTGGTGTTTCACAGGGTTAATTCAGAGTCATGAAAAGTCACAAAATAACAAAAATTAACTGACCGATTGGAGGCAGCGGAAACTGCTGTGTTCTGTGAGGTAAAATTAATGTTAATTAATGAGCGTGCTGTGAGATGGACTAACATAGTTGGATTAGATATTTTCACAGGATTTTATTGACAACTCAAAAAATATCAAATCTGTATCATTAAAGAGCTAAAAGACTGACATTCAAACATCCAAAACCTTCCAGTATTTTCCTGGACATTTTAAGTTTATTTAGGTAAATGGCAAAATAAATAAATCAGAAATTATAAAATAATTAATAAACATAAATTGTGAAAGTATGTAAGGGCTAAGAACATTCTCTCTCTCTCTCTCTCTCTCTCTCTCTCTCTCTCTACCTTTCTGAGAGCGTCCATCTTCTGCTGGTCCCGCCGTCTCATTCGTATCCACCGGCGCCGTCGGTTGGTGTGGTACATCTTCTCTGCCGGCACCCACGACTTGGGACGGCGGTCCGGAGGGATGGTGATGCCGTACTCCCAGCCTGGAAACACACATCAGTGGAAGAAGAAGTATTCTCTTTAATTAAGTAAAAGGACTAATACAACATGGAATACTGCATGTACAAAAGTACACTGCTCAAAAAAAAATAAAGGGAACACTTAAATAACACAATTTAAGTCCAAGTCAGTCACACTTCTGTGAAATCAACCCGTCCAGTTAGGAGCCAACACTGATTGTGAATCAGAGGTAGCATGAGGCGGTGTGTCTACAACCCTCAGAGGTTATTCAGGTAGAGCAGCTCATCCAGGACGGATCATCAATGTGAGCTGTGGCAGCAAGGTTTGCTGTGTCTGTCAGCACAGTGTCCAGAGCCTGGAGGAGATACCAGGAGACAGGCCAGTACACCAGGAGACGTGGAGGGGCCGTAGGAGGGCAACAACCCAGCAGCAGGACTGGAGGAACAGGAGGAGCACTGCCCTGCAAAATGACCTCCAGCAGGCCACTAATATGCATGTTTCTGCTGAACCTGTCAGAAACAGACTCCATGAGGGTGGTATGAGGGCTTGTGCTGACAGCCCAACATCCTGCAGGGTGACTGGCATTTGCCAGAGAACACCAAGACTGACAGATTGGCCAGTCTGGAGACACCGTGGAGAACCTTCTGCTGCTGCAACATCCTCCAGCATGACCGGTTTGGCGGTGGGTCAGTAATGATGTGGGGAGGCATTTCTTTGGAGAGCCGCACAGCCCTCCATGTGCTAGCCAGAGGGGTACCCTGACCACCGTTAGGTACCATTGTGAGACCATATGCCGGTGCAGTGGGCCCTGGGTTCCTTCTGGTGCATGACAGTGCTAGGCCTCATGTGGCTGAAGTATGTCAGCAGTTCCTGCATGATGAAGGCATTGATGCTATGGACCGGCCTGCCCGCTCTTCAGACCTGAATAAAATCAAGCACATCTGGGACATCAGGTCTCGTTCTGTCCACCAACGGCACGTTGCACCACAGACTGTCCAGAAGCAGACTGATGCTTTAATTCAGGTCTGGGAGGAGATCCCTCATCAGGAGCAGCCCAGATGTTGTAGGGAGGTCATACAGCCATGTGGAGGCCACACACACTACTGAGCCTCAGTTTGACTTGGATCAGCCTGTAATGTGATTTTATACTTTTATTTTGAGTATGAGTCCAAATCAAGACCTCCATGGGATAAAAATTTTGATTTACATTGATCATTTTTATGTTATTTTGTTCTCAACGTATTCCATTATGTAATGAATAAAGATTTTCAGCTGGAATATTTCATTCATTGAGAGCTAGGATGTGTTATTTTAGTGTTCCCTTTGTTTCCTCCTTTTATTTGCCTTTAATATATGATTCTATCAGACATTATTAGATTGTTAACACTGATGCCTTCATGATGACTTTTTCTCCAATCAAAGCAACACAATAAGGGACGCTGCTTTTTGTAAACAAATTGGGAAACACTGGGTTAATCTTTAATAATACGCTGTATTTATGTTTATTTAGTTTATGATTTGCTTTAAAAATCATAATCTGAGAAGTAACTAGTAACTATTTCTGCCACTTAAATGTGGTGGAGCAAAAACTACAATATATCCCTCAGAAATGTGTTGAAACATAAGTATAAAGAAGCAGTACTTGAGTAAAAGTTATTTTCCACCACTGGGACAAACACACAGAATAGGATTTATCATTGCTCTGTTTAATTTAGCATTTGTTGTGTTTTCATGTGAGTGCACCTTGATCGTCCACAGCCCTGTTGAGATCTTCGCTCCACTCCACCTCCTCCCACACCCAACCAGGAGGACACTCCACCTCGTCTTTTGGCACCGCCTTCTCCCCGTTCTGACACACACACACATTTGTTAGATTTAAAGCCACGAGTGAAGCCATAAAATGTGCAGAAACACACACACTGACAGTATTTATACACACACACATACCACATCAGTGTACCCCTCCGACATGCCGATCCACTGTCCACCCGGTAACCTCATCTGGTTTTCGAACACTTCCTCGGTGAAGGTCATGTGACCGGCGTCCACATCAAACAGCAGTCTGAGGGTTTATCATCCCAGCCGTGTACAGTACACATGAATACACACATTTAAAAATTTGCTCAAAGGCACAAAATGCCCTTGTTTAAAACAAAAAAGACAAAGTTACTGACATCAGCACAGAAAGACACATCATGCACATACTTACGTCTTCTCAGGGCTGATGTACCAGTCTCCAGCCCAGGTCCAGCCTGGAGAGGGTTTGAAGCTCTCTTTGGGCAGTTTAACTCTTCCAGTGACATCACTGAACTTGGGGTACGTCAGACCTGTAGTTCCCCAACTGCCCACCAGGGCGAGTCGGGTCTGGTTCTCATACTGCAGAAAGAGACACAGACAGGCATTTACTGTACTGAAAAGCCCCCATGTGCATGGATGGGTCACTGAATGGGCCTGTTGGGCCCCTGGGCCGTCAGAGAGGAAACTACCAAAACAAGATACAAAAGGACCATAAAGAGACAGAAAACCTCTTCAAAAAGATATAAAAACTACCAAAAAGAGATGCAAAAAGACCACAAACAAATGCAAAACAACTAAAGAGATGTAAAATGACAACAAAGGGAAACAAATCAACTAAAAAGACATACAAATGATTACAAAGATATGTAAAACAACCAAATAGAGAAATAAAACGACTACAAAACTACCAAAAACAGAAACAAAGCAAGTACAAAAAATGCAAAATGTCCAAAAAAGACTCAAAATGACTACAATGAAGTGCCAAAAAACAAATAGTGCTGCAAAACAACCAAAAAGAGATGCAAAACAACTACAAAGATATGCAATATGGCCAAAATGAGACATAAAATGATCAAAAAGAGACACAAGACAACAAAAAAGAGACATAAAATGATCAAAAAGAGACACAAAATGACTACAAAGACATGCAAAAAAACCAAAAAGAGATGTAAAACAACTACAAAGAGATGCATAATGGCCAAAAAGAAACCAAAGTTCTGACTGAGTGCATATCTTACCGTCTCAGCAAACACCGACAGTTTCCCTTCAGCGTATTGGTTGAAGTGTTTGACATCAGCAGCCAATCCGAACCAGACTTTGACCCTCAGCTGACCAGGAAGTTTGGCCTCTCCGACGCTGCCTTGTGGGTTCTGCACAACACACACAGCAGGTCAACAAAACTTTATTTCAGAGGACAGAGTGTGTGTGTGTGTGTGTGTGTGCGTGTGTGTGTGTGTGTGTGTGTGTGTGTGTACCTTGAGGAAGACGGTCTGCAGCTGTCCACAGTGTTTCCCACAGTGCTGCTGGGAGAAGATCACAGTGTGGGCTGGGATGCGGTGGTACGCCACCCTGCGGTCGCCCTGCAGCATCCAGATCACGATGTCTGGGAGACTGTTCTGAGGCTGGGCGAGAGACGTAGAGCATACAGAGAGAGAGAGAGTATTAGTGTTTTCTTTGACTTTATTCTCTCTCTTCAGGTTGCAGTCACAATGGTGCATGACTACTTCTTCAGCACCGCTACGGTAAACACCTCCTCACCTCCTCGGCCATCGTCCTCAGCCTGCTGGCCCAGTCCTCGGCCTGCTCCAGCACCGTGGACAGATCGGTGGCCGGTCCGTACTTCAGAGCCTGCGCCGCCGCAACAATCTGCTGCAGGTGGAGAGTTCGAACGTGCCTCATGGAGTGATCCAGAGAGGTCGCACACTGCCACTCGTCGAGAGAGGGCAGCTCTTCGCTGGAGAGAGAGAAACGGAAATAAATAAACAGAAGTGCAGCATCTGTTTGCTGCCAACAGGAAGTCAGAAGTCAGGAGTAAATCTACTTATTTACACTCCCCCAGCTGATAAAACTTTAGTGACATTACTCGGTGTATACCTGCAGTCTGTGATGACCTGATCCAACAGATCCACCACTCCGACCTCCACCTCCTCCAGATCACCGCCGGCCTTCACCTCCAGCTGCACCCGCTGCAGATTCGCCTCCTGGACACACATGTTCAGATGGTGAAGGCTCTACTTTCATTGTAAACATGCTCTCCTGTTCAAGGGCTAAGACTCAAACAGGTCCCAACAAAGACAAGTAGAGATACAGCACCCACCAGTCTCTCTACGACAGCCAGCAGCATGTTGAGAGCCTCGATCCTCGGTTTGATGTCCTCCCACTCTGAAGACAGAACCACCACAGGCTTCACGTTTCCCCAGGGGAGGTAGTAGTAGTGGCAACCTGGAACACACAAAACGAAAATACAGCCGGCAGAGACACACTCAATCAATAGCAACTTACAAGCATATTTACACAGTTGTGTTGGAATTTATTGCCCCTACAAAGTAGTTTTGGGGCTTTACTACCAATTTAAAGGTACAGTTTGTGATATTTGGTGATCTAGTGGTGTGGTTGCAAATTGCAACCAAATGAGTTCCCCTCCACTGAGTCCTCCCTTTCCAAAACTGCTGTAACATAAGCCGCCAAGTGCAAAACAGTGGTAACCCCGCTGGCCTCGCTCAGGGGTCTTTACCAGAATAACATCAGGACCACTTTAGGACTTTAGGAGCAAAAGATGTCAGATGACGGCTGGCGATAATGCAGTTTAACACTCTGCAGCATGTCAGAGAACTACGGCAAAGGATGAAAGCGACTACAGGACGCCAGTAAAACGTCCTCCTAAAGAGTGTCGTACAAAAGTTAAACAAAATTATTTCCATTCTATTGTCATATTCTACCAAAATGGCCTGTGTTGAACAATAAAATAATCTAAATATAATGAGCGTTTTCAGTCCAAAAACACTTGGCTTTATATTCTTTGCTGTTAGCACCACTGTCACCATGTTGAGAGCCATTGAGAAGCAATGGAGATGCTCCCTGAACCGTATCTAGCAGCTTTACTTAAAGGAGCGGTGTGTAAGATTTGAAGGTGCTCTCTGTGTAAAATAGCCAGACTTCTCCTTTAAAGGGACACTGTGAAGGATTTGGCACCATCTAGTGGTGTGGTTGAAGATTACAACTAACCGAGTACCACTTCGCTCACTCCTCCCTTTCGAAGACTGGTAACATGAAGCGCTGAGTGCAAATCCGTGGTAACGCCGTTCACCTCACTCAGTCCATCTTTACCATAATAACACTACTTTAGGAGCAACAGAAATGAGACGGCAGCAGGCGGTATCAGGGTTTAACACTCTGCAGCTTACTGCAGTTTCACAAACGTTTCGGTTCGGGGAACTACGGTTCAGGTAACGTATATCCATGAGAGTCTCTCTCTAGAGCCAGTGTTTGGTTTGTCCATTCTGGGCTACTGTAGAAACATGGCGGAGCAACATGGCCGACTGTGAAGAGGACCCGCTCCCTATGTAGATATGAAGGACTCATTCTTAATGAAAACACAACGATTCTTTGGGCGTTTTAGTATTAGGTACGATCGATCCGTGCTGTGCCCGAGTCATCCATGTGTATTTGTTTATATTGAGATCAGCTGTACGAAGCGGAGCGTCGTAAAAACCTCAATTCGAACTGGACAGAAACAAAATAAGATAGATCCCCCTAAGTGTTACATACTGTTCCTTTAAATGTCTGTAGATTTCACTTCACCATTTACAGCCTGACCTTTGACCTACCGTCAAACACAGCCCTGCTGAACTGGGTGGTGGAGGCCAGAGGGAGGCAGGTGTAGTCAAACTTGTTGCCGTAGTTACCGATGCTGACCTCAAACTGGATGGCGTCGTCGATGTCCTGGAGGAGCGTGGCTGAATAAAATGCGACGAAGAGAGAGAACTTTCTCTTCCTGAGAAACTTCTGTCGGACGGAGAAAAGACTGATGAAGATGGATGATACGTTTCTCTGTGTTGTTCAGGTGTTTATAACCTCCTTCCCTCTCACCTCCACCACCAGCAGGTCATCTGATGGTATGTCTTCAGTTTTCTGCTCCGGCTTGTCCGCCAGTTTTGTAGTTAGTTCCAGTAAAACTCGACCTCGGTACGCCACGCCCTCCCCCTGACGGACAGGAAAAGATCTTCAACCCTCACATTAGACCTGTTTTTGTCTTTTTTAGGGGGTACCGGGGTCTTTAGGGGAAGCTAGCAAGTCAACAGTGTGTGACCAGTTCTTCTATTTATCACAATAAACATGAATGAACATGGATTGTCAAAGTGTCATGTCATCTCTATGCACTATTCTGTCTCCAGAGTTGTTGTTTTTTGGTTGATACCATTTCTTACACACAGCTAAATTGAACCATTTTTACTACTTGAGAATCAATAAAAGGATCAATAATCCCTCCAAAATACCACATTAAGACACTAAGACCTCGAAGAACACCATAGAAAAATCCATGCTGTGATTTGGGATCAAAAACTTTTGACAATTGGAGATTTCTGCAAGAATTGCATTTTTCAGCGATTGGATGTTGAGCACTTCTGTTGTGTAAATGGCTCAGAAACCCCCTTATTGTCAGTGTAGCTAGGAAAGACATCCATCCTCTGAATGCTCTAGGTCTCTAGTTTGTAAAACATAAAGAATATAAAGTAGTTTATCTCAGCAATACATAACCAAAATCCAGTTCTGGGTGGTTTTATTTCATTATTTCCTACTGCCTGTACTTAAAAGTGAAAAACAAATGTGGAGTTACTTTTCCGAGGTTGAGAGTTTCGTGCGGATCGCTGAAGGCGGTGAACTCTCGTGGGCTGCCGTACAGGTTGACGAAACAGGGGCCGAACGTTGGCAGGAAACCAAGACTGTCATCAACTGCAACGACACAAAATGTCCAAAAGATCTCATCACAAACAAAAGGTTGAACTGTGAAAATGAAGAAAGCACTGATTGATTGAGGAGATTATATGAACTTGACAAAAATTGATTCAGAGAGTTTCATCAGAATCAATCCAAGTTATGAGTTTGAAAGGACAAGAAAATGTTCCACGTCACAAAAATGAACACACAAAATCAAAGAGGTGTAGAGAGGATGGTGGACGTACTGCCAGAGTGGACGGTCCGTGGAGTCAAGTCATCTGAATGCGTAGAGAGGAAGGATGGTTCAGTCAGACAGAAAGGAAACGGACGTCTTTGAACGCCACTCAAACCCAAACAAAAGCACTACATTAAAAAAAACGCTGACTACTCAAAGCAAGTGTCATTTAGCTTGTTTCAAGAGCAAATCTTGAAACAAGGCAAAGGTGGCTAGAAGTAGTTGTTTCAAGTAGATTAGTTTACGCTGCTACATGCTGATGATTCCTCGTTATTCACATGATGTTGTCAAACAAAGATAAAGAACAGGTCACACAGTGGGGAAAAACTCATGCATGTCGTCTTCATGTGGGACGAGGACAAGAGGCTCTCCATGGACCAGAGACTCAGCATTCAGCACAAAAACATTACCAAGTTAGTCTTCATGCATGTCACTGAAAGAACGTCCATGCTTTATGTTCACAAACCACAGATCCACCTGGTAGTTCAATGTGAGATTTCTATCAAATTCCCCCTTAAGAGGACTTCAGAGCTAACTCTTAAGTCCAAAATCGATCCACACTGGATTTATCGGACCGATAACCGACTCTCGTTAACCAATTATTAACCGTTAACCGACAAGATTTGTGCCTCGCATGCAGCAGTATACACTAGAGCTACTGCAGCAGCCACGGTGCTGCGTTCACTGTCTCCAGTTCACCGTCAGGAGAGTTACTGTAGCAGCCACGGTGCTGCGTTCACTGTCTCCAGTTCACCGTCAGGAGAGTTACTATAGAAGCCACGGTGCTGCGTTCACTGTCTCCAGTTCACCGTCAGGAGAGTTACGGTAGCACCCACGGTGCTGCGTTCACTGTCTCCAGTTCAACGTCAGGAGAGTTACTGTAGCAGCCACGGTGTTGCGTTCACTGTCTCCAGTTCACCGTCAGGACAGTTAATGTAGCAGCCGTGGTGCTGTGTTCCCTAAACCTAAGACATGATTGAAACATATTTTTCATGTGCAAGACAGTTGAGCAAGAATAATAGAAACCCTTCACCACTTGTAAGGACTGTCGGTGCAACTAAAGCACAGTCATCCTCTTTAATAATCCATTTCAGTGCAGAGAGCGGACGAGGCGGCGCACTAATCCACCTGCTCCTGCTGTTTGTTCGATGATATCAGACCATCGACTGTGTATAAACGTGGACGTAGTCCCGATGTCACCCATCGGTTTGTGGACAAGTTTTGATATCTCAAGATTGGCATTTTGGTCGTTGTCATCTTCTTTTATTGCACGAGATGGTGGAGCAAATTACAACCAAATACTGAGTAAGACATGTTTAGGTGACCAAAATGTTTCAGTTAACTTTCATGAAAACACACTGAAAGGGTTAAAGTTATAAGACCAAAACATGGACAACTCCCAGACCGAACAACGCTGGAGTAGCGACCTGTCAATCACAAGGTAGCCCTGCCCTACAGCAATAATAAGTCATTTTAGGGAAAACAACCCAAAACAAACTATATAATCATAACTGGACCTGAACCAACCCAGACAGTTAAGTACAAACACTCCGGTGCAGTCAAAGCCAGATTCCAGTCCAAACCAAACGGACCGACCAGACCAGTTTCTACCAGTTACTTACCATCTATCTCTCCACCAGGGGCGGAGATCTTAGACATACAGAGGTGGGTGGTGCCGATGACGTCATTGTGACTGGCTCTGTCCCTGAAATGAGAAAAAAGAGCTCTGAAACATGCCTTTAAAATGGAAGTGAATCAGTCAACCACGTTAAGCAGGTTTCTTCTCTAATGAGCAATTATACTGTAAAACAAACATGACAAATGTCAGCATTTAAGACAAAAAAAATTAGCTTAGTTGAGTTACACAGATACAACGGTAGAAACAGTGAAAGACGAGGACTGGGGAGATGCAGGACTAGGAATGCTAATTTTAAAATTAATTGTAACTGATAACCGACCCTCACTTACCGATTATTAACTGGCAAGATTTGTGCCTTGCATGCAGCGGTGCATCAGCAGCAGTATATACTAGAGCTACTGCAGTAGTCACTGTGCTGCATTCACTGTCTCCAGTTCACTGTAAGGAGAGTTACTGTAGCAGCCACGGTGCTGCATTCACTGTCTCCAGTTCACCGCCAGGAGAGTTGCTGTAGCAGCCACGGTGCTGCGTTCACTGTCTCCAGTTCACTGTAAGGAGAGCCACTGTAGCAGCCACGGTGCTGCGTTCACTGCCTCCAGTTCACCGCCAGGAGAGTTACGGTAGCAGCCACGGTGCTGCGTTCACTGTCTCCAGTTCACCGCCAGGAGAGTTACGGTAGCAGCCACGGTGCTGCGTTCACTGTCTCCAGTTCACCGCCAGGAGAGTTACGATAGCAGCCACGGTGCTGCGTTCACTGTCTCCAGTTCACCGTCAGGAGAGTTACTGTAGCAGCCATGGTGCTGCATTCACTGTCTCCAGTTCACCGTAAGGAGAGCCACTGTAGCAGCCGCAGTGCTGCGTTCATGGTCTCCAGTTCACCATCCACTTAGAACTCCGTTTAACTGCAGAACTTGCCCTAGAATCGTCTTGTTTTTAAGTTTAATTCAGAGTGATCTAGTGCTAGACGTTTGTACACCCATGGGCTCACTGAAAACAGAAACTCCTAATATCTAATTCGGCGTACTTTTAATGGGGCCAAAATGTGAATAAAAACAGGTTAAAGTACTGAGATCAAGTACTGCATAACAAAGTCGTCTTGATCTTGTCTGCTCTAAATGTAGAAAAAAAACTTTATTTCCTGACTTCTGATACTGAGTTTGAAGAAATAAAATGTAAAAAATAAAGTTATATGTAATCTAGAATTCACCAGTCAAGTATTCTGATCCTCATCTTCTCACACATGGAGGGAAACTGCGAGGGAAAAAGAAAGGATATACTGTATAATGATAATGAGTATGCTTGTCTTGGTAGCATAGTGAACTGTTTGTTGTGTGCGTCTCACTCTTATAGGCATGGCCAGACTCTGGTTCCATTGTGGATTGGCGTTTTTCTCCAGAATCTTAGTGCAGACCTGAAAAAGACAGAAAATATAACATACATGAAATAGTTCGGTTCTGTATTTAATGCTGGGTTTGAGATAGAAAATGTTCGGCTCAAACGACGCACCGTTTTTCCAGCAAAGTGGATCTCCACCAGAGGATCCACCAGGTTCTTCCTGTTGCTGTCAAAACCGAGAATCTGCCTCATCCCGTCCATGAATGCATCGTCCACTGCAAACAGGAAACAGGAAGTGATGAGAAATCTCTTGAGCTCTTATCTGTCAGATGAATCATCCATAAACAGATGCTCACTTTGAGGCAGGTCTTCAGCTCTGAAGATCCTCAGGGTGAAAGTAGCTCCTCTCAGAGACAGACCAGCCGGTCTCAGCAGGTTTCCTTCAATATCTTCTTTATCCTCCACACACTCGCGTCTATCAGCCTGGAGACACACAGATACAACCGACCAGCCATAACATTATGACCACTGACAGGTGAAGTGAATAACATTGATTATCTCGTTACAATAGCAGCTGGCAGTGGGGGAGTAAGGATGTGAGCAACTTTAACAACGGCCACATTGCGAAGGTTAGACAACTCCAACACTACCATGCTGGTTTAAAATGCTAGTCTGTAGCATGTTAGCATTAATCTGAGAGTGCAGCTAAGGCTGGCACGAATCTAGTCATTAGTTTTAGATTTATTGTGTTATAAAATGAACTGTTGCTCACCGGTGGCTCATCTCCAGCTGCCAGCACCAACAGGCTGACCTTCAGGTAACCTTTGACCCCAGCAGAGAGGTCGTCGGGGTCGCACAGCAGCAGCCATTTCCTCAAGAAGCAGTGTCCTGAAGAGAGAGAGGGGCGGGCTTAACCTCTTCAAACTAACCAATGACATACTGGGACCAAGAACTTCAAAATAAGAACCAGGAACTAAAACGAATCTGAAATTTAAAGTAATAAATTAAAATGAGAGGAGACTTAATCTGGACTTTGAAACCACAAAATGATCCTTAATATTATAAAAATACCTCTAAGATTATTCACAAATTTGTATGTAATTTTTTTTATTTATTATAAAATAATAATTAAGAATATTTCATTAAGATTATTTTGTTATTTTTTTTTTTTTACATAACTCAGTAGTCATATAAATTACACTGGAAAAAGACCACTTTAAAAATAAGTTTTAAAAAAACAATGAATAAGGTATTTTTGCTTGTAATAAATAAAATGTGCCAATGGAACACGTGAAAATTTGCTTAGTAAGATTTCTTGAAATAAGACATAATATTTAGGCCAGTCAAGATAAAAAGACATCTTAAAATCAGCAGGGAAAACTCATTTTGAGTTATATTTCACTAATATTAGGAAGTACTTAGTGTCATAATGAGACTGTAATGCTAAAAAGTTGCATTTTTTCACATAAGATATTCAAAATGTTTTGTCTAAAAACAATGTCTCACTGAAACATGACTTGATAGGTGTCTCAAATTAAGTGTTATGATACATTTTGACAATAATTAGACAGCTATACTTGGTAAGAGGGACAGTTTTCACACCTATACACAATATTAATCATCAAAATATTAAGTCCACTGAATATATACTCACTGTGTTCGTTGTAGACGGTACCAACATCCAGCTGTAAAATATAAAAAGATTGTCACCTCACTTGTTTCCTGTGCCAGAACATGAACATACTCTAAATTTAGAGCTAAGATGTCAGTTACCTTGAATTCACCGATCACAGCGTCAGTTCTGAGTGAGCGAGAGTCGCACACCTGTCGGGCAGGTAGAGTTTACAGTTTATCAAGAGCAACACAACAGGGAGAAAACCTCCAGTGAAACCTGACTCACTGTGATGAAGATCGGTTCATCGAACAAGTCTGACGGCGTCTCGAAGAAGTTCATGAAGAACGTCTGTTGGGAAGAGTTGCAGCTTGACTGTGGCAGATATTAACTGTTTCCTGACAATCTGTTTAAACCTGACAATCTTGTTTACCTCATCAAAAAGCGGGTTGTTGCCCTTTCTGATGCGGGTCCTCTTGGTCTGCCCGGCGACTGTTACCTTGACAACGGGCTTGATGTTGATGCCCGGCAACTGTCGGCCCTCGATGACCCGCACACGGACCTGGACAGGAAGATACATAGGAGCAGTAACGTGTGTTAAGGTAACCTTTTAATGACATTTAACACTTAAAGGTGTAAACTGTAAGTTTTTACATGAGACCTGAATACTTTTGTTGTGTCGTTGCAGTTGTATGACTCATGATTTCTGTATTTCTAAAATCCAGGCTGTGGCCCAGCTTTACAGATACCTGTAGGTCCTGTGGTTTGTTGGGCAGCGGTTTGGGCTGACTGCTGGCTCCTCTCCTCCGCTTCCTCAGCCCTGCGTGGGCGTTGTAGGACGGTGGCGAGCGTTTAGGCACCTGGGCGGTGGGGGACTCGTGGCCCGAGGGTCCCTGAGGACCGACGATGACCATGGAACGCCCGTCGTCGGGACCCTGGTCCTCTGTCGGCTCCAGCATAATCATACTCTCCGTATCCTCCTCGCCCAAAGTGTCCAGAGAAATCACTACATAGGCGGACAGATGGACAGAGAGAAGTCTCAGAGGTGAAATATATGAAAAGCCAATAAACATCCCATCTTTACATTTTAAATTTGATTAACGGTCACTGATTTATCATGATGGATAAAGACAGCAGGACTGCTAGATTTAATAAGTAAATGGCAGATGCTATTAGCGTACTTGTGACAGTGTCCAGCTCCACACTGGGGTTGTTATGGGGCAGAGCCTCAGGCTGGGGAGGAGGCTGAAACATTGGAGCCGATCCTGGAGGAGGGATGTAGGAAACCTGCAGGGTCAGCGTGGCCTAGTGGAAACAGAGAGAGCACAGTTATATGGTTTAATCAGTGCTGGTAATTAGGATGGAGACGGTGGAAACATGATGTTATAGTTTCCAAAAATACGAGGCTGAGGATCATATGTGCCCTCTCTCTGGAGGCACCAGAAGTCATCCCAAAACAAGACTCAAAAAAGGCTCAAAACCAGCCTTGTTTCATTTTGTTTTACTGTTGTTTCATTGTGTTTGTTAATAACTGCTGAGAGTGATTGAGACTAGAAACCAAAGGAATCTATTAGTACCATCCATGTCATACTAGCTTGTTGTGAAGGAGGCTAAATAATGTCCCAAACCTAAACTAAATTTTGTCGAGGAAAAACTGGCATATACATTTTCAAAGGGGTCCCTTCACCTGTGACATCAAGATATGTGAATGAAAATAGCTTCTATGGGTACCCACGAATCTCCCCTTTACAGACATGCCCACTTTATGATAATCACATGCAGTTGGGGCTCGTCATAGTTTGCCATGTTATAATTTGAGCAGATTTTTTGTCATTTGTCATTGTTTTGTGTTGTAAATTGATTTCCAATAATACATACATTTACATCAAGCAGCATATATGATAAGAGCATTAAATACTTGACAAATCGCCCTTTGAGGTACATTTTGAACAATGTGTGATTTACTTGCAGTTAATCGGGATTGAATATTTTAATCGACTGACAGCCCTATTTTACACACAAGGACGAAGTAGTGCTGCAGCAGCGGTGCTCTGTAGGGCGTGTGGGCCAGTAAAAGGTGTAGTCTTCTGCAGTTTCCTTTCACAGGAAAAAGCAACTTAAGTGATAAGCTGTAGTGTTTCTGTAAACAAAGTAATCAGGGTCTGTGTGAGCAGCGGCCACATCATCTGATTCTGTTCAACAAGCTTAGCATTATATTCAGGTACTCCCAAAAAAATGCATTTTCTAAATTAAAATATATTGTGTGTTTTATCAGTATGTTGGTAGATTTTTCTTTGATTTGTGGACAAATGATCCTGTGCATCACGTACACATTGTACCTTCTGTAAGGTAAACATGGGATTTATACATAAGCATGTGTGTGTGGTGGGGGGGGGGGCATCAATCACATCCACTCTGACACTGAGAGGAAGACTTTGTTTTGAGTTCAGGAAACCTGGATGGGAAACAGAACGCTGTTTCATCTGCAGGAGACGACTATAGGTGTAGCACGACAAGGTGTGTGTGGCTTGTACCTCTTTCAATGTGCGGGCCAGTTTGAGTTTTAGCATTTTTTTTCTCTGGCCTTAACTTCTTTTAGGGATGAAACTGGACTAGGGCTATCAAAGTTAATGCATATGAAACTAGAGGACCTGATGAATCCGTTGGTATCAATCACATCAAACTAGCTGGTCTTAAAGGAGGTTAAATTACGCTCCAAACCTACACTAAAATTGTTGCAGAAAAACTGGCGTGGCCATTATCAAAGGGGTCCCTTGACCTCTGAACTCCAGATATGTGAATGACAATACATATTTTTTTTTTTTTTGGACAATATCTGTCATTGTTTTGTGTTGTTAACTGATTTCCAATAATAAATATATACGTACATTTGCATAAAGCCGCATATTTGCCCACTCCCATGTTGATAACATACCTGACAAATTTTCCTTTAAGGTACATTTTGGACAGAAAAAAAAAGAAAGAGGATTATGGTTGTTATTCTGCTCTGACTGAGGAGAGTCTTTGTGTATTTTAAGATCCAGACGGGAAACTCAGAATGATTTATGATTTGTTATAACTTCACGACACAATGAGACTGTTAATGAATCTGTCTGTGCTTTGTGCATGTGCATGTGTTTGTGTGTGTGTGTGTGTGTGTGCGCTCACCCCTGTGTTGTTTCTCTTGGTGTCCAGCAGGGAGACGGTGAAGGTGGCGGCCAGGTTGGGAGAGTTGAGAACGTCTCTGAGAGCCAGCCGGGTTTCCCCAAGAAACCTAAGCAGACAAACACACTTAAAATGTTTTGGGCAGAATAAAAATCCTATTCCTGCACAATTATTCGGTGAAAAGCAGTGGTCAACCTCTGGGAAGAGAAGTGAAGCCAATGTTGAAGTGCCAAAAACCTGCATTCTTTCTAACATCCAGCAGGGGGCGACTCCTCTGGTTGCAAAAAGAAGTCTGATTGTATAGAAGTCTATGAGGAAAGTCTTCTTCAGTACAGCATGATGTTCATTTAGTACAAATTTAGTCCCATTTATGCTCAAAAAGACCAGTGGTTCCCAACCTATTTTCCTTGATCCCCCACCCACCTGTATCTAGGACAAAACCTCTAATCCAGATCCTCTAACAAGATCCAACACTTTTGACCCCAGTGAAAATGTTGTTTTTGAAAGGCTACACGCCAACAAATATGAACTGAAGCAGAATATTTTGTTAGATGAAAACATGTTGTGAATTTTGGAAATGATAATGTCCACATGATAAAATTATTATATATATATATATATAATATAGCTTCAGACATGCAGTGAATGGTAATTTTTGATATGGCAAACCAAAGCAAAGAGGTCACGCCGTGGTCTGACGGGAGGCGGATGAATGGATCACTAAATCAATCGGCACAACAGTCAGTGAATGGGTGGAAATATGAGGGGATAAATACTCGACGACCACAATGAGAGGATGACCCGAGGCTTTCATGCCTGCCCTCTTCCCCTCTGAAGGAACTCCGTCATGCTTGACATCTCGATGGAGCCGAACGGTCCAAAAATAACCATCTGAAGGGGTGTTTTCATAAAACAAACAAGCCTGGATCATGGGCCACACCCCTGTCTGTGCCCCGGGTTTGGTCCGATCGGTCCACCATAGCTCGGTCTCACAATAACCACAGTTCTTATCTCAGTTCCTGTACTCTGAGCTATGGGAGGGATTTACGGGATGCAAACATTCACACGCACCTGTTTCTCCCCATCTTCTCATGGTCTTTGACGACACAGTGCAGCTCTGCTCCAGAGTCCAGAGGGATCCCCTTCAGGTCCCATTCAAAACCCTGACAGAGACAATGGAAGAAAGCATGAAAATGGGATCTTACAGCCGGGTTTCAACCAAGAAGTTCATGGTAATTTTAGTCCTGGGACTACTTTTCAAGAATCAAAAATTTCCTTCAGCCAATTGCTGCCTGTGAAATCTCCAAATTTACTTTCAGCCTACAAACAAAGAGAAATGATCTCTCAAAAAAAAAAAGGGGAAAAAAATTCCTGTACTTTCAGAAAGTACTACCCCCAAGCAGGGCCTTTTCTGGGGGTAAAACACCCCCCAGAACTTAATTTAGACCGTGGTGCCTGGGGGAACGTTTCTGCGGCCAAAACAGAGCTTATGAGAAGAAATTGTGACAAATAAATCACAGTCCTGGAGTTCAGGTAATAACTTAAACAGAGTCAGCACCAATAGAAAGGCTCTTAAGGCCACATGTGACCGTTATGATTTTTCTGGCTGCGTTTAAAAGAGATTGAGGCGCCTGTTTGTGAGGTCAGCCTTGTAAATTCAAGTCCGGACACCGCTCGCAACTTTTGGCCTGGTTCGGACACATCCGAATGCAGTCTGATGCACTTTCCGGTCTTTTTGCCATTATGTTATTTGTGCCACTTCCATATAAGTAGAATTAAAAGTGATTTGAGTGATGAGAGAATCCAGTTATCCAGTTAGTGCTTAGGCGATGCCTGGGCCCCTGAAACGGTGTGTCTGCATTTTTATTGTACTGCTTGCATAATTTGTTAAAGTATGATATGTTATTGTGAAGGATGGAGGTACAGTCCCCGATGTCAACAGCATTGATGTTGATTTGGGCGACCCAGGAACAACATGATACCTCTGAAAAACCAGCAGCATCTAGTGTTTACAGCAAGGCCTTTAGCATCCTCCGCCGACTCTGGTAAAGTCAAAGCTAAAGTAAATTATTAAAACAATATTTGGTTAGAAAGCTAAGATGTTACGCCATTAAATTAACTGAAAACATTACATGATCATTATGAAAGTGTCAACAACAACAAGTGTCCACACCAGGAAACAGTTGTGTTAGTGGAACAATGAAGCTCTTCTCAGCTACATTTTATGATTTAGGCTGACAAGATGGCAGTGGTTTCACATTAAAAGCTCCCTTTTGCAGTTTTAATATGAGTACTGTGCTCTGGAGCGACAAGAAAAGCTACAAAAGATGTCAGATGTGTTTTTTTAACCAAATATTTGAGGTAGCACCTTAACTGTACTTCACTAAACAACAAATAAGTTGAGGCTACAGGACGTACCTCGTTCCAAACAGGGTTGGGGTTGTTCTTGATGACCTTTGTCTTCTTCTTAGACCCTGAAGAAAATGGAGAAACATGAACATTATGACTCAGCTAATGAAACATACAGTGAACCTTTGAGGTCCAAAACTGCCAGAAACATCTGAATATTAGTAAATTGTTCAGCAGCAACTGCCCCGCAGTTTAATACAGTAGCTAGCTAACATCTCTTAATACCTTGTTTTTAAACTTAACATGTTACTGCTATTATTAGCTAAGATGTTGATGAGACGGTTAATACTAATAATGATCTAGTGAATATATAAATACTCAATTAGAATTCTAATACAGTGTTTTTGGAGCTAACTTTGAGACCAAACATGACTAACTATAAACGTTACAACACATGGTGCCTTCAAATGAAGTCGTGTTCACGACATGGGAAGTCATGAACAAGACGTGTTGCATTCAAGTTGTTAAGCAACGGCAATATTAACATCTCAAAGCCATAGAGGGTAACAGCTGAGCAGGCTGGCTAGTGGGTAACATAATGAAGGAAATGTAAAGGCATAATGACAGAGGGGAAAGATGAGGTCATTGAGAATATATAATATATTGAAATTTTCCTCAGACATATTATGAAATTACCAAGAACAACAAAATATGACTAAAATCACAATATACTGTACAATTTTAACTTATTATGCACAGATGAATGAACCTCCATTGGCTCCACCATTTCTCACAACGTCAACAAACAAGTCCTGAGTTTTCAGAAACTTTCCACTCACGAGTTTGTAAATACGACATGAGGGGGCCGTTCACGTGAGCCCAACTGGTAAACACGACCCCATTTGAAGGCACCAACACACACAAACAACCATATTTGCTCCACTGTGTGTGTGACTTCCTGTAACATGGAGCTCTGACTTCCTGTCTGTTAGCCACTCTTGACAGGAAGTGGGACATATGACGGACCAATAAGCTGCCAGAACTCATCATTAGCCACTTAAGTGCTCGCATCTCTATTACACACACACACACACACACACACACACACACAACAATGCGACGTGAATGATCACATTGGGGACAATTATCATCTTTTCCATTTGGTTTTGGATCAAAAAGAGGAAGAGAAGCAGACTGAGATGTTCTTTCCAGATGAAAGGAAACGGTGACAATGACTATTGTCTGACTTTAAAAGCTACTCGCTAATTTCCAGAGAACGAGTGGACAAAGCCTGGAATAGATAAACGAGTCCACAGCCAACAACGTGCCAACACACTCACTGTGACAACGCTAACATACAGATGTTTAGTGGGTATCGAGTTTATGTCTTGTTCACCATCTGACTTTCGCATTTCGCCAAATGTTAGCACTAAATACAGAGTACAGCTGAGGCTGAGAGCAATGTCAGTAGTTTTGCAGGTTATTTGACATAGAAATCTGTAGTGGTAATCAAACATGAGGCACCCTTTTCACGATACACTTGTTAATTAATGAAAATGTGGCCGATAACATCATGTTCATTCACTTTTGGTGGCACAGCTGATGGCCTTGATTTCAGAGCAGTTCAGGTTCGTACTGCAAATCCGTTCTCTCCATACACACACCCATGGTTGTTTGCTTTCCTGTTTTCCCCCAAAGTGACAACACACACACTAATTCACCTTCACACACAAATACCTACGTAAGTGTGCCTCCGTTCTTGGAAGATGTCTTAAAAAACACCTCCACCCTCCCACAGAGGGGTCAACAGGGTACGTTTTATTTCTGTGTGTGTTTGTGTCCCAAGGGCTGATATTTAAGCCAGCATCTCAAAGACAGGAAGTGGCACAGCATTCACTTCCTGGTTGTTTCAGCTTGGCACAGTTTCTGTCATGAGCCGAGAATAGAAACTGTGACCCACAGTGCCATGAATTATGTATGGGAAAGCTAATTTTAGAGCTGGGCTTTGTGTGTGAGTGTGTTACTGGTTTTATGTGTGGATCGGAAAAATATGAAGAGTTGTTTTTGGCAATTTCTTTGTATATATTTAAAGTTTAAATTTAAGATTAGGAAACAAAAGTCTTAAAGTGTAAACTCCCGAGCTGTCAAAGTTTAACGCAATAACACGATAATGCAAATTTGTTTTAACGGCACTAATTTCTTTAACGCATTAATGCAGCTTGTGATTTTCAGGTTGTAGCGGCTCAGTTTTAAACTGAGTGAAGATACTGGTATCTGGTATATATGAAACTAGAAAACCTGATGAATCCATTGGTTGTACTAGCTTGTCGAGAAGGAGGCTAAATAATGCTATAAACTTACACAAAAGCTCTCACGTCCATTTTCAAAGGGGTCCCTTGACCTCTGACCTCCAGATGTGTGAATGTAAATGGGTTCTCTGGGTCCCCACCAGTCTCCTCTTTACAGACAATATTTGTCAGTTTTAAGTTGTCAATTGATTTCAAAAAATAAATATATACATACATTTGCATAAAGCAGCATATTTGTCCACTCTCATGTTGATAAGAGGATTAAATACTTGACAAATCTCCCTTTAAGGTTCATTTTGAACAGATAAAAATCATGATTAAATGTTTTGATCCACTGATGGCTCTACTAAATGCAAATGAAACAAGTCCATAATGAGCTGACTCAGGGTGGAAGCAAAACTTAACGTAGTTATGCTCATAAATTAGGTGATTTAGTGAGCAGTAGGGTTGAGGTTTGATAGCATCTCATCAAATCTGAATGCTTTTAAATCCCTTATCAGATCTAGGTTCAGCTCTCAACATTTGCACTTAACCAACGTTATAGAAAAATTAAACCTTAAAGATTAAACTGAGCTCTCTAATCACCTTTTCTGAGCTAATTGTTCCAAACACTATATATCAGAACTATTACATTGATATTATTGATATGATGTGTGTTAATGCTTAACTTATCTGAAGTTATTTAAACATGGCCTCTGCTTGGTGTCATTGGTAGTGTCCATATAGCAGCAGTCATTCCTTCTGAGATGTCCTGTTACAGGTGAACAGCTGACTCAGTGGACGAACCTCGTTTTTCATCATACTTCGTAGTAACAGGACACCTGTGCGTGCTACCACTTATTTAACAAGTCAAATGTCTCGAGGAACTGATACGAGACTGCTGCGTATGAGTGTGTTTCCAGGCTAAAATTAGCACAGGACCTGGGCTGCCTGGTTTTATTTCTGGTTTTGACGGAGAACAACACTTATCGTTCCGATAACAACACTTTGGCCGGAAATCCTGCCTTCAGCACACAAACATTTAATCACATGTGCACATGCTGCGTGACCTACACCTGCAGACGCATGGCCACAAACATGAAGATCTCTCCCGTTCTACGCGCTTCCTCATCGAACGATCTAAACACTAATGTTGCCCAATCCCTGCAATCAACCACTGTAATAACCCAAATCAGATCAGGCCTTGTCCTGAGACAGCCTGTCTATTATGAGAAGAGACTTTTGGTTGCAACAATTACAACAAAAGTCTATCTGTATGTAAATATCTTGAACAGACCTGCCTCAAGATGCTAAATGAATTTCAGTGCAAGCTGAGCATCGTATCATATCGCATTGAATCAAATCGTATCCCACCTCTGTATTCAATTTAATCTGGATTAAAAATGCAGGGCTGGGTATCATTTAAAAAATGCCATGCCAGTTCCAAAACCAGTACCCTTAAAGTATTACCAATAGAGTACTTCATTCAAAGCGTAACACGTAAGTGTGGCAATAGTTGCACAGCACTCATACAGCGGTTACCGCTGATAACACAGTGGGGGACTGCGTTACCAATCAGGATCGCCGAGGGACAGGGTCACCAGGTACATGGTCTGCATTACCAACTTTTAGTTTGGCCGGACTTCACCGCAGAGTAAAAACAGCCGCCACAGAGCGGCCACCACAGCTTTCCATAAACATTGCACGGCGGCTTGCCGCAGGCCGCAGCTCTGGTGTGTTTTCTGCGTAACACACATCCTCCAGTACGTAGCTGCTAGCTGCTAGCTGCCGGCTCACACGTCTCCGAGTCCAGAGCCTTGAGCAGTGGGCCAATCACACGTCACATTCAATCCAAAAACACCTGCAGCGAGCAAAACCATACACACAGGTTTGTCTAGATTTGGTTCCCAAAAGGATCAAATGCAGGTATTGTTTGACCCTAAAGAGTTTCAGTACTACTTGGTACTGGGTTATTATGGTTGATTCCTACTAGTATTTTGGTTGATACCCAGCCCTAGTAAAATGCACATTTATTTAAACTTTAGTTTGAAACATATTACTCCACACAAGCACCTTGTCTCTCCTCCCACAGCTTCCTTGCTTTTTTTAAATTACCATCTGAAATTTCTATAAATGGACATGTTCTCTGTTTTCTGGAGGGGAGGAAGCTCTGTCTGCTCAGAAGTTGCTGCAACCCAGAAACATACAAAATTAGACTTATATTACTGCCAACTACAATGACAAATAAAGCAGATTATATATCCGGACCAACATAAACATTTAATAGAGCTGTATGAACATGCAGGCTGAGTTTACAGTTTAAAGCATTTATGTCATTTATTTTGTGCCTCCTGCTCCTCACAAGTATAAAAGCATGTGTGCACTGGTGGAATGTAAGTAAGTACATTTACTCATGCATAATTTGAGATACTTGTACTTTACTTGATTATTCCTATTTTGTGTTACTTCATTTCTACTTCACTACATACATAAAAAACACAATATGCAGGCAGATTAGTAGCGGGCCTATAGTACTGCATAATATATAAATATTATGCAGTACTATAGGCCCACTACTTATCTGCCAGTAGCATACAAGTATTTCAAATTGGCTCCAAATGGATGAGCTCCAACATTAAAATGCTCTTATATGTATTCTTTAGTGATAATTCATACGTGGGTGACATTTTGAATACAGGACTTTTTCTTGTACTGGAGTTTTTTTAAACTGTGGTATTTCTACTTTTACTTAAAATAAATATTGGCGTACTTCTTCCACCGCTGCCTGTGTGTGATGGCACCAGGAAACCGTGTCAGGACAAAGGCAGGAAGTTGACAGCCGAGCTCACCTCATTAAGAAGGCAGACACTGACTTGTGGAAAGTACAAATAACAACCTGATGAAAAAACAGGCCAGGTAGCCAAGTCACCTTCACCTTGTGCCACTTGGCATCCCCAGCTGAGTTAAACCACATTTTTATTTTTCTGCAAGGCCAATACTGCTCTCCAGTACTTACCTAAGTAGTGTACTGCAACTAGTTAGTCTCACTTGCATTTCCCATGTGAAATACAGTTTTAAAAGCACAATGAGATCTCCTAAATCCTGGATGTTATTAAAGGGACTGATGCATCTTAAACTCTAGGCTATACAGTGTTCAGCCCCAAAAACTGGTAGGGTCCAGAAGGGAACCCACAAATTGGGGAAACTCTCATGAGATGTCAAGGTTAGGCATTGATCTGGAATAGTTAAGGTTAAGCATTGACCTTGAATAGTTAAGGTTAGGCATTGATGTGGAATAGTTAAGGTTAAGTGTTAACCTTGAATAGTTAAGGTAGGGCATTGATTTGGAATAGTTAAGGTTAAGTGTTAACCTTGAATAGTTAAGGTAAGGCATTGCACTCCATTGGTTAAGGTTAGGCATTGATGTGGAATAGTTAAGGTTAAGCACTGACCTTGAATAGTTAAGGCAATGATCTAAAATAAGTTAGGATAGGTCATCAGGCAGCAAATCTTGCAAGAGGTTTTTACAAGTTTTTGCAGATCTCAGATCAAATCTTTGTAATTTGAAGTTACTTTCGAAACACACCTGTATGACGCTCCCAACTAAACTGCATTCTCAACCTTGATTGGGGGACAACGGATTTTGCTTTTTTCCACATTTTCACATCAGCCAGCAGTTTTCCGACACATTTGGCACATGGTGGAAGTTTCAGTTGGTTGCAATCTGCAACCTCACCGCTAGAAGCCGCCAGATCCTGCATACTGTACCTGTAACTAACATACTGATTTTAACCCAAACCACAATCTTTTACTAAACCTAACCAAGTAATCGTGCTTCCTAAACAGGTTCTGCACTGCATCGCCTGTTGCTGGACATTTGAAATACATATTTTTTCATAACAGTTACAAAATGTTTTTGACCAGGAACAAACACATGAAAAAGCTTCAGGCAGCCAACATCTTCATTTCCAATTTGCTTATGACGGTCTGATCTGACTTTCCTTCAAGGTCCTAAAACTTAACTTGACTTAACTTATTTTAAAATACTTTAGACTTCAGACTTGCCCTAAAAGACACTCTCTAAGTACCTGTTGTGAGTCAAAATTGTGACTTAAAAGGTTTCAACTAGAGCAGTGTTTTATCTATTTAGTCTCATCTTACTACCGATCCCCTGAATCTCCCATGATCCTCTTACCTCTGAATGTGACACTAGCAAGAGGGTGAGAGTGTCTCAGGTTGTTGGCTCGCTGAAGAACGCAACGTAACATGGCTGAAATCTCAGCGGAGTCCTGAAACCTGCGAGGCTCAAAGAACTGGCTCAGGAAGCGAGGGATTTGCTTGGGCTTAGCGACAGGTGATCACCAGGTGAGAGGGATCCAGGGCCGGAGCAACGGCTGCTTACATGACACCGGGAGCTTTGGTCAAGATAATCACAACTGGGCGTCGACCGCCAAAACTAACAACTCAACTGGTGGCAAAAAAAATTTGAAAAAAAAAGAGGATTATGCTCCAAAATATATTTGTATCCACAGCTTGAAAGGAGTGAAAGTAAGTCTTCCACAAACTCAAATTAAATTCTGCTCTTTTTTAAAAGACTGACAGTAATTTAAGAGCTTGTTTTGCAAAATGAAAGTCCAGGTATCACAAAAACATTGTCCTCAAAAAACGAATTATGTTTTCCCGTTACAACTACAAAATAAAAGCTCTTTTTTCCCAAGGATAGACCTCCACAAAGCCGGCGTCTTTCTCTTTCTGACTGGAAAGAGGGCAACAAGCGAACACACCTCACATCCAGAGGAAATCTCTACATTTCCTGTTCTCTTTTCCTCTCTTGTCTCCTGGTTGTTTCCCTGTCTTGCCCACATCTGAACCAGTACATACTCTACCGCCCTCCACCTCTCGCTGCCATCTGATTCCTGTAATCTCTGTTTGTACAGGATTTATTTCAATCTGGTGTTTTCAGTAAACTGTCAGGAAAAAAAAATGCATCTGACCACCTTAAAAAGAAAGTCTGCTGTAGAGCTGTAAGCCCAGGGATTCAGGATCACACACTCAACTTGGACATCAAATTCAAGGACATTTCAAGGACTCTTCGGGTGAATGTGGTGAAAATTTGAGGCCTTATTTTGTGATAAGAGTTGACCTTGGTCAAAGCGATCATTTAGGTATGACTGCTGGTCATTCAAGCACACATCCCGAGGTTTTCTTCAGACTGAGAGCTGCACTTTATAAAATCTAAGTCAAAAAAAGGCCTGAAATTATTTTCCTTGAGTGTGAACACATGAGAGGGACTTTTAGACCTGCCACTGATCAATGAGGAGGAGGCAATAAGATCACACAACAACACGTGCACAATGAGAGAGCGCCACCTGCAGACCAAATCAGTGCTCTCCCGCTGTCTGATTTGTACATTAGTGAGGTGAAAGTGTCTGAAACACAAGAACAACTGAACCATGTTTGTCTAACTAACGTTAATATAAATGAGTATTAGCGGGTTTGAAAAATGCCTCGTGCTGCTGTTTATCTTTCTATTTGGTAATAAAGCAGCTATAGATTGTGGTAATTTATAGATGGTAATTTATTAATAAGTTATATGGATTGTGGTCCAGATTCACTGCATATCTTTTCTGGAAGCAGGTGGTCGTACGTTTAAATCAGTCAAAGGAATTTTTAACAACTGTGGTAAGTCAAAAGTTGTTATTAAGGGTTAATAACTGATAATAACTGAACTTTTAGTTTAGTAGTTACAACCTGTTATCCCTTTATAAAATGATGCGTTGTTAGACACTAATTAGCTGAAGGCTAATTTGCTCATCTCAAACTACCTACAAACTTTTATGCCCTGCATAAACTATTATACTATTACAAAAACATTAAGACTGAACGTTTGTACTTTATTTATCTAATAAATAAAACAAGCATTAAATCTGCAATAATTGTGTCTTCTATTTCTGTCTTTTAATTATGAACACATAGTTTAATTCTAACACTGAATTGTCAAATCGTTAAAAAGGCTGTTAAATATAATTTTTGGGTTTTGGTTACAAACTCAGGTCATTTTGTATGTTACAGTTACAACCTTAAAGCCAATAAAGTTAATGAAGGGGAGGTTTACAAACTACATCTGTCAATTTTGTTAAATATAAACAAGTTTGAACTTTATTACCCACAAATCCTGTAACGTGAGGTCAGTAAACTGCACACAGCTTGCTAATATTTACTAAACCGCCCAAAGGCAACAAAAGACACCAGTGAGGAAACGAGCTAATGTTGGTGAGTTGGAACAATAAATATTATGTTTTGTGTTGTTGTGCTTCAATTCAACCATTAAGATTTTAATCTGTTCAAAATCTTCGATCTTTTATCATTTGAAGCAGCATTTTCCAAATGTTGCCCTTAAATTTCCCCTTAAGTTGCTTAAAAGATTAAAATCCATCTTTCGTGGTAGCGCCCTTACATCAAATGGAAAGTTCGAGACATATCATGCACATCAAATTATACACATTACAATGTAATACAGCCTGACACGTAAGGATCATATCTTTGGAAATCTTGTGATTTCAGCAAGAGTTTAAAATAAAAGTTCAGTAGGTTTAGTACAACAAATAAGTTTGAAGAAAATTGATTATCAGAAGGTTTCGTCCTCAGTGTCCTCTGAGCGTTTTAACCAATTATCTCTGCTGTATGTATATCACAACCTCATTAACCCAGCCAGCGGCACATGAAGCACAACCTGACTGACTGTATGCAGTAACATGTACATACAGTACTTCATGCAGCTTATGTGCACTGATGCTTCGTATCATGTGAGCTCTGTTTGTTTGATCCGGATGAAAACATGTTTGCTAATAAAACGCTGGACTTTTAATGCAGTCGATTGCAGTGAACCAACGTTAAGAGTTAATAGCAGCGATCGGGGCATCTTTAGTTCAAACTGAAAGCAGCAGGTTTGAAGAGGAAACTACAAACTACATTTAAAGATTAGAAAAACACCCAAAACAATAATCAACGTAAATGTAATCCACATCTGTATTTTTTATTTGAGGGATAGAGATCTTTTATCTTTCTAGACTGCTCTTGTTTAACAGCCTTTAGATGTAATGAACTCTGAATGTAAGAAATGATGCAGCAGTTTTGAAGAGCAGGAGAGTCAGCGTACAGCTTTCAGCAGACGAGTTCAAACTGATTAAATATCAGATATCAGCCAGAGAACGGCAATATTCAGCTGCCCTGGAAAGCTGACAACAATACTGGATACTCATGTTTTCAGTCGGAAATGTTCCTGAAATTTCTCCCAATATTTTGACCTTATTCAAATTAAAGCAAATTTCAAAGTGTTACATTATATAAGTTACACTTATATACACTTATTTCCATTCTTATTTAAAGGATAAACCAAGAAAAGATGTGCGGTTACAAATTAAGGGTGTGTTATTGCTCATAACTGTACTCCTCTTATACTGCGGCTATTAGTCAGCCAGTAAAATTTGAGGCTGTCAAATGTCCAAACTCTAAGTAGTATTGTTTATACATTATGTGGGACAATATATGCTCCCTAAGTAAAAGTGCCAATATCTCAAAGTATTGCACGGCATTGTTGAATACTCAGTCCCGATTGGTCAATCACAGTGCTCTGTGGTCTGTTATTTCTTTATAGCACACCGTTGCTGTGGACTTAGCTCTGATGCTGGACTGACAGTTTTGTGTCAAATTATTGATTTTTTAAGTAGGCAGCCATGTAATAAGCAGGATAATATATATCTAGCCAGCCTACTTAAGGGGGATGCAAGACCCCTTAGCACTCTGCGTTGGGTGTGGCGTCGCCCTGTCAAGCTTTCTTGCACAATGACTGGCTTGCTGTACATCATCCCTTACTCAGACCATAGCAACAAAAAATAATAATTTATGAACAGCTGGATTGTATATAGTTAACCACGAATAATCACAAACTATGCAAATATATATTTATTATTGGAAATCATTTAACAACACAAAACAATGATAAATATTGTTCAGAAACCCTCACAGGTTCTGCATTTAGCATAAAAAACTGCTCAAATCTTAAAATGGTAAACTGCAGCCCAACAGACCAGCAGGCAGGAGATTTGTCCCAAACTGACTGGGATTATCATAAAGTTGACATGTCTGTAAAGGGGAGACTGGTGGGGACCCAGAGAACCCATTTACATTCACATATCTTGAGGTCAGAGGTCAACGGACCATTTTTAGGCCAAGTTTGGAGCGTTACTGAACCTCCTTTGATTGTTTGACATGGACTCCTTGTGCTTTCCAGTTTCATATGTATTAATAGTTCTTGCTTTGTGCCATGTTACCGCTTAACAAGGACGTAAAAATTGACTTAAAACAAACCTAAAACATACATGATGATTTTGACAGATGTGTTTTTGCCCGTGGTAAGTAGCCACGATAGTAGCACAGTAACAGACTGTGATCTGCAACGTGTGAGGTAAAATTGCAGGTTTTTTTCAATGGAGTCTGGTTGCTTTGCCAAGAGCACAGATCGGAAACGCTGACTGTATAGCTGCCTCACAGCAAGGTGAAGCAGTGAAAATATTCTAAATTAGTACACTTAAACTGATATTGGAACTGCAATGATTAATCGATGAGTTGTCAACTGCAGACTGTGATTTGTCCTGATATATGAAATGATGGACTCTGAAGAAACGCCTCTGCTTTGTCCATTTTATTCCATGCGTCCAGACAACTCTGAGCGTATGTCTTCTCATTTAGTGTTTATTGTTAATATAACTGGTGAGCTGAGCGTAAAAACATCGGTGTGATACACGAGCATGTGTGGTTTTGTACACAACCTGCAGGCAGGAGTTGACCTACATCACACAGGGAAACTGTTGTGCAGCAAAACAGACCAAGTGTCATGAGTTCATGACACACATGCTGTTAGAGAACTCAACTCTATCGTCTTTACAAACACAATGCTGTACAATGTTGTACTCTGCTGTACTCTGCTGTACTCTACTGTTGTACTCCACTGTAGTGTAACAGAAATAAGGCAAGAGAAAAACGGGAGACATATAATTTAAAGAAAGGGAGATAAACATGAACAGAGACTGAAAGGAAAGCGTAGGATTAATGCTAGCTATCGTGCTCAAAATGACAACGCTAACACGGTAACGTTTAGCAGGTATAATGTTTAGTGTGCTAACATCGGAGGCTGATGGGAATCTGACTAGTTTTGCAGTTATTTCATAAACTAATGATCAAATTAAAGATATGTGTATTAAGATATGTGCAGACTTTCATGGCAATCCTTCAAATAGTTGTTGAGATGTTTCAGTCTGGACTAAAAGTGGTGGACGGACCAACGTCCAGAGTGCTACACCGCTAAATATCTACCTGGATGTCAATATTCAGATCCATAATTGCCCCAGTTTTAGTAAGGACATACCAGGAGCATGAGAGAGGCAGAGAGATGGCGGGAGACTAAGTATAAACTTAGACTGAAAGAATGGCGCTGAATATAAACACAGCCATGGAGACACACATATCTCCTCATAACACTGCTTCATCTTTTATCCTCTCTGTCACTGCATCTTCAGTTTTCCTGAAGGAAAAGTACGAATACCACTCTGTTAAGACACAAGTTAAAGTCCTGCACTGGAATCGTTACTTATAAGGACAGTTTGGGTGTTCTGAAATGAGGTTGTAGGCAGTGTATCATACGTCTACAAAATGCACCAGACTCCATTGAAAAAAATAATAATTTTACCTCACAGAACACAGTTTGCAGGTCTACCGCTGCCTCAATGGGTTAGCTTGTTAGTGCCATTGTGCACCAAGACTAAAGTCACACAAATAACACAAATTAACTATATATATAACAGTATATAACTATATATAGCGTACACTTACACTGATATTGGAGCTGCAATGATTAATCGATTAGCTGTCAATTATTAAACTAATCGCCAATTATTGTGATAATTGATGAGTCATCTTCTTAAATGTGAATATTTTCTGGTTTCTTTCCTACTCTATGATAGTTAACTAAATGTCTTGTCTTTTATAGACCAAGCAAGTAATCTATTAAATGAGAAAAGAAATGAATCAGAAATGAAAACAACCATAGTTGTGGCCCTAATTTTCTGAATAGCAGTGGAGTAGAAGTAGACGGTGGGATGAGGGGAAAATACTCAAGTACACTGCTAGTAAATATACTACTTGGCTGTGTATCGGCGAGAATCTTACATATCACGTAAGCACGGTAACGATTCTATATATTGCGATACTGTATGCTAGGTGATATATGGCAATTTTTTAATGTAATTCTAGGGAAACTGTCATAGTGTAAAGAACACACCAGAAATACATCATTTTAGATGCAAGAATAACATGTACTCGTGACTTGTGGGTACCCCTAGAACCCATTTACTATCACATATCTGGAGGTCAGAGGTCAAGGGACCCCTTTGAACAGTTTTTCCTCGCCAAGATTTTGCGTAACTTCTGTTTCGTTATGTTTTCTAGTTTCATGCATGGCAGTATTTCCACTCTAGCTGAGTCTGTTACAACCTCTGAAAGATCGAATGGCGGCCGATCCAACAGCAGGCTGTTGGATTTTTAAGCTGTTAATTAAAAATCTACAGTGTTTTGGAGAATCAATACAGTATCGCACAACATAATATCACGATACTCATGTATTGATATATACTTACCCCCCTATTAGTTACTGTTTCACCCCATCACCCCATCTTGCCTCTCTCTGTGCCCCACCCCAAAACAGACTGGAAGCAATGAAAGAGGACTGGGGGAGTCTTTCCAATAATAACCTCAGCTGTTAGAGGGAGGAGGTGTGGTTGAGTGTGTGGATCAATATTATGCCATCTGACTCTCACACACACTCTTTATCTCTTATTCCTTCTTCCCTAAATACCTCTATTCTTTCCCCTATGATGTCTTAACCTCTCTCTCACCCAACCATCCCTACCTTCGTAGGCGGCGGTGCAGTAGGCATCACTGATGTCGTCGTCCGGCGTTTGCAGACGCTCTGCACACAGAATAAACACACGCAGCATGGCTCCCACACACACACACACACGCACACACACACAGTAGCTTTGTCAAATCCCACTAAAAGTCAGTGTGGTCCATATACGGGCGTCAGTATATCCAGAAAATATCCTTAAAATGAGAGAGAGGGGGGAAAGTGGACGAGAGACACAGAGGACGAATAGGGACTGAGCTGCAGCTCTCAGCTGTCTCGCTCGCCCCCCCTCTCTCTCTCTCTCTCTCTCTCTGTCTCCAACACACACACAGCAAGCATGGTATACTGGCTGACTCATGCACACACTCACACACACACACACACACTGTCCTTTCAATCACAACTGCTTTAAAGGGCCAGCAACACACACACAGTGGCCTTTATTTTTCGGGTCACACATGCCTGCACACAATCAACAATCCAAACTCTGCCAACTTAAACCAACACGAGGGGAGCTGTCACACACACACACACAGATCACACACACACACACACACACACACACACACACACACATACAGACAAAGGGTAAGAGTGCGTCGGGGTTGAAATGTGCTTGTTGATGCAGATTTGGTGCAGCGAGAGACAAAGTGGCAACAATGATACAAGAGGGTCTAGTGATATAAAGGCTGTCAAGGTTAACGCGATAACGCAAATTAGTTTTAATGCCACTAATTTCTTTAATGCATCAACACAGCTTCTGATTTTTAGGTTGTAAGGAATCCATCGGTGCCAACCATGTCAGACTAGCTTGTTGCGAAGGAGGCAAAAAACACTCCAACGTGACCTCTTATTTGTTAACAGTAAAATAACTATTAACCATCAATTCACCGTTTAAAAATGATGGTTATTATAAAGGGTTACCTTGATTTCTAATAGGACAATAAGGTCATGTCAAAAAACATATTTATATCAGACCCTTTTCTCATAACTGTCGATAGTTTATAGTCTGACAGTGGAGGGTAAATAAAAAACTTCACAATTGCCAAGTTTTGCCATATAACATGTTGCGTAATTAATGACAATTTCAGATGAGACGCATTAACATGATGGACAGATGACACTAAATAAAGAGTAAATGTGAAGGTTGAGCCGAGTCAGGATATTTAAATCTGGATAAACTGTGTTAGGATGAGATCGGAAATATAATTTGATTTTGACATAACAAGGCATCTTCTCTGGTACATGGCTTGTAATGGTTACTGAAACCCTCATGAACCTGCAACCACGTCAAAGTCTGGGCTTTAAGACGCTTCACGTGACCGAGCGTTTCGCATGAATGAAGGTTTTAACGTAGAGTGTGACAGATAAAAGGGAGAAGAGGCCGTGAAGGAATTTAAATGGTCAGACTCATGTGACCTTTGGGTTTCAGATCCAAAGACTTTTACATACAGAAAATACAGAAGGAGATAAAATGATCTGGAGATGAGGTGTGTCATACATGTTCAGTTACTGTGGGGGGGTTTCTGTTGCTCCTCTATCTATAGTCCGACCCACTGGGCTTCAGTCATGTCATCAATCTATTTAGGGAGTGTGTGTGTGTGAGTGTGTGTGTGTGTGTGTGTGTGTGTGTGTTCGCTTACGGGAAGTATGCTAACTTCAGGAGTCGCTGTTGGTGGGGAGATAAAATAAGAGTGTGTCCATGACCCACATTCATATTTTAAGGAGAGACACACCAACCAGGTGAATAGGGCGAAACTTTCCCAGGTGATTTACCTGCATTAAGACAATTACTTCTTCGTATTACAAGCTTTCTGAAATTGCATGTTTAAATATGCAAATGTGATATTATCATAACAACATTATACATACATCAGTTGCACTTTAAGTGTAACAGTGCCTGCATGTATTGTCCCTGTCAAATAAAATAGTAATTAAATAAATATGCACTAATTTGCATACATTTCCAGAACAGAAATCTGACTGGATAAAAGAAAAATTCAACATTAATTTGTTAGAGTCAAAGATTTTTACTTTGAATCACTCATATAAATATAGAATATACTTAACGCGATAATAACGGCAATAATTTCTTTAATGCATTAACACAACTTGTGATTTTTACCTCATAGCGGACTCAGACACTGGTATGATATAAAACTAGAAAACCTGATGAATCCATTGTTACCAACCATGTTATACTTGCTGGTCATGAAGGAGGTTAAATAACGCTGCAAACCTGCAGTAAATTTTGGTGAGCACGAAGTTTTTTTTTAGGAAAAACTGTCATGTCCATTTTTAAAGGGGTCCGTTGACCTCTGACCTCCAGATATGTGGATGTAAATGGGTTCTCTGGGTCCCCACCAGTCTCCCCTTTACAGACATTCGCTATGTTATGATTTGAGCATATTTTTATGCTAAACTCAGAACCTGTGAGGGTTTCTGTTGTCAATTGATTTCCAATAATAAAGCAGAATATCTGCGCACTGCCATGTTGATAAGAGCATTTAATACTTGATAAATTTCCTTTTTCTTTTCCCAGGTACATTTTAAACTGATAAAAAAATGGAATTAATTTGCGATTAATCATGATTAAATGTTTTAATCAATTGACAACCCTAATAATTATTAATATCATATTCCATTACTACCAACAGATCCCCAAAATGTCACACACTGTTCTTTTACGAGGACATTTTTCCACAAAATGTTTTTAGCAAGTTGGATCTAAATGACGCTGCCTGCGTCACAGCGGCGTCCTCCATCACGTCAATCAGAGGGTATTGATCCTATAAACGCTCCTCTCCGGAGAGGTCGGTCTAATCAGATTTCCTCTCAAATAACTGGAGAGCTGATGGAAGACGCCTGAAGGAAACCTACAGCTCTGAAAAACACAGTTTGTCTCCACTTAATGTGCTACTCCTGTTACTGATCTTAGCATTTATAGATATATATACATTTACATATACATAATAACTGAACATACATTAGTGTATTTGTACATGTGTATCAATATTTTTCAAAATAGCTTCACATGCAACGAAAGTTTTGTGTGTATTAATGTGCAATCATGAGACAGACTGGCTTTTTTCAATGCTTGAGCCTTTTAATTGCATATAAGACAAGAAAACCCTCCAGAATAAAAGACCTAAAAGGCCTCATTCCTTTAGCAGTAGGACAGAAGGACTGATTACTACATACTAAGAGGTTACAGATGATGGAGACACATAACCATCATCCACCCAGCTCCTGTGGTTGTGATGGGTGCTGTATGTTTCTCTGCCGTCCAAAGGGATATCACGGCTTTTTGGCGCAGACAAACGGCATGGTGTAATGACAAGGCTGATCGTCAAACTTCTTATGACCTGCAAAAAGACGGAGGCGTTATTAAAGGGACCGTATGCAACTTTTTACACATATAAATTGTTTTTATTGCAACTGAGAGAACAGGTTGACTTAAAAAATGACACCTTCTGCAGCTTTCTGTGTTTCCTTTATCAGCCTGTAGGCTGCTTTTAATGTGAAGGACTCGGGTCGGAGTCCCAGTGGGTTAGCAATAGAGTCCGCTAACAGCAACAAGCGACCAGCCTCCACCACAACTCAGACTCTAATTATTAATATTTCTATTACCCGTTTTAACCGATGGCGTTAATCGGTTAAAATGTTTAATGTTGGTTAAAAAATTAATTATTAACACCACTAAAATATACTGTATATATTTACCTCCAAAGTTCATCAACAGACAGTCTGCATTTGCACGATTATCAGGCTGTCCTTGATCCCAGTAGTTGAACCTAAACGGTGTACCATCGCTCCAGAACCAGGTTCCCTCCCAGAAGATTAGTATACAGTATAATATAATAGACAGTATGGTTTAAGAAGAAGAAGAAGAAGAAGAAGATATTCCTTTATTAGTCCAGCTAGGGGAAATTCAATTTTTTCACTCTGTTAACTCATACACACACATGCACAAACAGGTCCATATACATGCAACAATGGAGAGGTGTCAGAGTGAGGGGGGTGCCCGAGAAAAGCGCCCGGGGGGGTGGGGGGTGGGGCCCTGCTCAGGGGCACCTCGGCAGTGCCCAAGAGGTAAACTGGCACCTCTCCAGCTACCAGTTCACACTCAGTTCTTGGTCCATGTCGGGACTTGAACCGGTGACCCTCCGGCTCCCAAGCCAACTCCCTAAAAACGGAGCTACTGCCCCCCCCCCCGCTTTTTATTTTTTTCCTTCCCATTTTTTTTAACCACCATACCTGTTGTGCATCGGAGCCTCCGAGCCATGTCAGTGGATAATTATGAGTGGCATGCAGTATCACACTCTGGATCAAGTGCTGCTCATTGAAGCTGTGCACTGATGCAAGGTTTCCGCCATGGTACTGACAATGTCTCTATAAAGGACAGCCACACAAATGACACATTACATATCAAATAATGCAAAGGCAGCAAATTAGATGATTATGTCAGTTAACAACCTAACCTAACCCAACCTAACGGCTGATTACCTCAGCATTAGCCCAGGTCATGGGTGTTGGGACGTAGAAGAAGCAGCGACCGCTGAATTCAGTCCAACCACTGGGGCAGGGCGAAGACCTCTTGACCATGTGACCCTTCCCTGAAAACAAATTTAGAAAAGTTTCAGCTGTAAAACCACAACAACGAGGTCAAAGACACTTTGCAGAGCTGATTGTAAGAATGAATAAGTATAAATAAATAATAATAAATAAATAATTTACACAATGCGTTCCTGTAAAAATCTGAACAACTCACCTTCTTCAGCGAGGGGTCCTGTCCACTCACCAGCCTCTTCCTCTGGAACAGCTGGAGGTTTGATACAGCATTTAGTGACTCGGTTCATGTGCTGCTGTCGCTCTACATTCACAATAACAGCAAGCAATCTGTGCTATTTGACCCCTATTCACTTCAATGAAGAAAGACAAGACGTACTTACTTCCAGTGGGAAACTAATTCAATTATGTGATATTTTAAGACATTTTGAAGCCTTAAATTTGGGTTATTGGATTTTAGACCTTTTTGGAGGGGACTTTTTAAGACCCTGTGGGAAACCTGTACTAATATTTATCATGTTTCTGGATTAATATCACTGCTGCAATTAATTTCAGAGCATGACTCATTGTTTCCATGTTCAGATTCAGTAATGCTTTCCCTCGAAACCCTGTCCTGGCAATCAAACAGCCCCTGCTTACACTTAGATTAGCTCTGCTTCTGCTCAAACTGTATGATTACATTCATATATATTTTTGCTTGCACAGATTTCTCCTGTTCCAGCTTCAGCCCTTCTCCTCACACTCAGGCTGCCACGCTCTCAAACTGAAAATCCACACTCTTGAACAAAGATGGAAAATAGCTCCATACATTTAACTGCTGTAGATACAGTAGAGTTGTTCTGATACCAACGCTAGTATCGGAAATGCATCAGATACCGCCAAAATTCAGGATCAGATATCGGCCAGTACACCAGTCTACCAGTCTGCCAGCCTATTGCAAGCCACCGGGCCTGAGATGACTCCATGCCAGGCCAAAGCGTCTGTAGATATGTATTTTTACAAGTAACAAGCTCCTTTAAGGAATTACTCATAGGCTGTGTGCTTAACGTTAGCGAGTGTTTGCGGTCAATAGAGAGACAAATAGAGCGAGGGAGCGAAAAAGGAAGAGAGAGGAAGTCAGCCACAATAGCTGTGAGTGTGGTGGTCTTTACAGTTTAGGCTGTCGGTGAAGAAATGCTCCAACTCCTCAAGACACAAGCCACGTTCCTGTGTCATGTTTACATGCATGAATCGGCACAGCAGCGATTTACGTCTGCTTGGGTGTGTGTAACCGAAGCTGTGATTAATGGTCAAAGGGGTGGCTGTAAATATACCCATTTAATACCTTGTATTCTTCATAGAAAAAGTCCCTTGTTATATTGTTATTTAAAAGACTTCACTATGCAGCTAACTAACTAACTAACTAACTAACTAAGCAGCAAAATCAGGAAATGTTGATTTTCATCCCCAGCAGGTTAACATGACTCCTTCGTAGCTGAAAGCAAAACAGTAAAATAAAGCAGATATTTGAAAGTACAAACAGCAAAGTCGGAGATTCAGTTAGAAGCCAGAAAACCGAGAGTACTGAGAGCTGAACGCACAACGTCTTTCTCTCTGGTCTCCTGCAGGTTTGAAGGAGGGGTTACTACATAGCGAGCTGCTAAAATCAGCTAAACAAGGTACAAGGATGAAGGTAAAAAAAATCATATCTAGCTGTAGATGTTTAAGGCTGTGCTAATTTAACTCCTTTATATTCTGTTGGATAAGAAAAACTGTAACCTGTAACGTAAAAAGTATAAAGGTGCATACAATGGAAATACTCAGGTACAGTACGTGAGTAAGTGTCCTTGTTACATTCTGCTACCAACCAGGTCAGACTAGCTTGTTGAGGAGGTTAAATAACCAAACTAAATATTGATGAGGAAAAACTGTCATGTTCATTTTCAAAGGGGTCCGTTGACCTCTGACCTCCAGATGTGTGAATGTAAATGGTTCTCTGGGTCCCCACCGGTCTCCCCTTTACAGACATGCCCACTTTATGATAATCACATATTTTTTATGCTAAATGCAGTACCTGTGAAGTTTCTGGACAATATTTTTCATTGCTTTGTGTCATTAATTTGTCCGCTCCCATGTTGATGAGAGTATTAAATACAAACCATCCTTTAAGGTACATTTTGAACAGATAAAAAATGTGTAATTAATTTGCGATTAATTGTGATTACCTGTGGACACTCCTGACTAATCGTGATTAAATATATGAATCCACTGATAGTCCTAATTACTGTATTTCTTTACAGCAGGCCGTTGCTATGGACACAGGTCTGATGTCGGACTCTGGTGGACCAGTTTTGTGTCAAATTATTGACTTCATAAGTCAGTAGCCCTGTAACAGGCTGTCCTGCTCTCAGACTGAAAATCCACACTCTTGACTGAAGATAGAAATAGCTCCATACATTTTACTGCTGTTGATGTTTAACACTGTGCTCATTTTAACTCCTTGATATCCTGCTGGATAAATGACTCACCGGCAGCTCTGGTCAGAGCCATCATGGCACAGAGCAGAGACACAGTCAGCATCTTCATGGCTGAGATGATGATGATGATGATGATCTTCAACAAAGAGAAACAGACTGTTAGTTCCACTTCTGAAGAAGGTGAGGATTAGACCAGATTAGATGGATTAGAGATGGTGTTGAGAGACAACCGAACAGAGGAATAGCAGGTAGAGAGATGAAGCCCAACCTGCAGGATTATCTTCTGTCTTCTCTGTCAGCTTGCAGCTTCAGCTTTCCTGTGTGGAGGTGCTGAACAAGACCCACACCAGCTCTTATATGCAGAAACGTATCTATCTGTCATTGCTTTAAATTAACACATCAACTTACTCCACCCCTTGATAAAACTAATGGCCATCTGCACAGCCTTATTAAAACGCCGCTTACCCACCCTGTTATTTGCTTTAATGGATAATCCAAGTTCAGCTCACAAGATGGTGAAACTCTTGTGAAAATCCTGCAGAACAGGATGTTTCTTGGCAGTGAAACATGACGACGTGTCACAGGACGTCGATGGTCCGACAGTACATGGAGGGAGAAGCTGAAACATACAGTAGATGTTAAATGATCATTTCAAATGAAGTGAAACATATCAGGTAGAGTTTCAGTCAAATTTAAGACTTTTTAAGACCTTCACTCCGTTACTCAGCTTTTCACTTTCCGCGAGGTTTCTCCACTGATAATCACACCACCCCCCGTAGCTGGACGTGTAATGGGTGTGCTCCGATGAACTCTGTCTTTCCAAATGAAAATAACATCAATGAATCTTTAAGACCTGCCAAAATTGGATGTAAGACATTTTGAGACATTTTTGGGGGCCTTAAATTCATGTTATTGGATTTTAGACTTTTTTTTTTTTGTTTTTTTTACTTTTAAAGACCCTGCAGGAACCCTGAAAATAAAGAGTCAGATATTTCAAAATGTTGGAGCTGAAACTTTCTGCAGACTTTCAGAAGTGAGAGTGGACTGACCTTTTAGCCCCGAGACTCAGGAGGAGCTGCTAATGTCCAGGTGCAGATGCTTGTAACTTTGTGTGCGGAGCAGGGCGTTGCTGACAATTATATACCTATTTATATATACCTACTCCTTCCATGGGCAAATAAAGGATGAAAAATGATTGCAATGGCTGATGTCTTTATGATTCGCATTGATACTTCCTTGTCTAGAAATTCTACTGAACTAGGGAACAGAGCCAAAACAATCAGCCACGTGTAGAGTCATGATCACCTTTACCGGATGGGTCAAAAGAAATATCACAAGGAAGTATGTTGACAGTAATAATAGCACCAAGCTAATCATGCTGGTCCACCTGAGCCGGCACAGATACAGGAAACTGTAGCTTGTAGTCTCGTAGCATTTATTCACTGACAAATAAAGTGTACACACACTGTCTGCTACAGCTACGTTCACAGATATAACACCACCAACAAACCTACAATCACCACCACACACACACACTGTCTGTCGGAAACTTCCTGAAGTTACATTACGTTAGCACCGTGGCTGCTACAGTTACTCTCCTGACGGTGAACTGGAGACAGTGAACGCAGCACCATGGCTGCTACAGTAACTCTCCTGACGGTGAACTGGAGACGGTGAACGCAGCACCGCGGCTGCTACAGTAACTCTCCTGACGGTGAACTGGAGACGGTGAACGCAGCACCGCGGCTGCTACAGTAACTCTCCTGACGGTGAACTGGAGACAGTGAGCGCAGCACCGCGGCTGCTACAGTAACTCTCCTGACGGTGAACTGGAGACAGTGAGCGCAGCACCGCGGCTGCTACAGTAACTCTCCTGACGGTGAACTGGAGACAGTGAGCGCAGCACCGCGGCTGCTACAGTAACTCTCCTGACGGTGAACTGGAGACAGTGAGCGCAGCACCGCGGCTGCTACAGTAACTCTCCTGACGGTGAACTGGAGACAGTGAGCGCAGCACCGCGGCTGCTACAGTAACTCTCCTGACGGTGACCTGGAGACAGTGAGCGCAGCACCGCGGCTGCTACAGTAACTCTCCTGACGGTGACCTGGAGACAGTGAGCGCAGCACCGCGGCTGCTACAGTAACTCTCCTGACGGTGACCTGGAGACAGTGAGCGCAGCACCGCGGCTGCTACAGTAACTCTCCTGACGGTGAACTGGAGACAGTGAGCGCAGCACCGCGGCTGCTACAGTAACTCTCCTGACGGTGAACTGGAGACAGTGAGCGCAGCACCGCGGCTGCTACAGTAACTCTCCTGACGGTGAACTGGAGACAGTGAGCGCAGCACCGCGGCTGCTACAGTAACTCTCCTGACGGTGAACTGGAGACAGTGAGCGCAGCACCGCGGCTGCTACAGTAACTCTCCTGACGGTGAACTGGAGACAGTGAGCGCAGCACCGCGGCTGCTACAGTAACTCTCCTGACGGTGAACTGGAGACAGTGAACGCAGCACCGCGGCTGCTACAGTAACTCTCCTGACGGTGAACTGGAGACAGTGAACGCAGCACCGCGGCTGCTACAGTAACTCTCCTGACGGTGAACTGGAGACAGTGAACGCAGCACCGCGGCTGCTACAGTAACTCTCCTGACGGTGAACTGGAGACAGTGAACGCAGCACCGCGGCTGCTACAGTAACTCTCCTGACGGTGAACTGGAGACAGTGAACGCAGCACCGCGGCTGCTACAGTAACTCTCCTGACGGTGAACTGGAGACAGTGAACGCAGCACCGCGGCTGCTACAGTAACTCTCCTGACGGTGAACTGGAGACAGTGAACGCAGCACCGCGGCTGCTACAGTAACTCTCCTGACGGTGAACTGGAGACAGTGAACGCAGCACCGCGGCTGCGACAGTAACTCTCCTGACGGTGAACTGGAGACAGTGAACGCAGCACCGCGGCTGCGACAGTAACTCTCCTGACGGTGAACTGGAGACAGTGAACGCAGCACCGCGGCTGCGACAGTAACTCTCCTGACGGTGAACTGGAGACAGTGAACGCAGCACCGCGGCTGCGACAGTAACTCTCCTGACGGTGAACTGGAGACAGTGAACGCAGCACCGCGGCTGCTACAGTAACTCTCCTGACGGTGAACTGGAGACAGTGAACGCAGCACCGCGGCTGCTACAGTAACTCTCCTGACGGTGAACTGGACACAGTGAACGCAGCACCGCGGCTGCTACAGTAACTCTCCTGACGGTGAACTGGAGACAGTGAACGCAGCACCGCGGCTGCTACAGTAACTCTCCTGACGGTGAACTGGAGACAGTGAACGCAGCACCGCGGCTGCTACAGTAACTCTCCTGACGGTGAACTGGAGACAGTGAACGCAGCACCGTGGCTGCTACAGTAACTCTGACGGTGAACTGGAGACAGTGAACGCAGCACCGTGGCTGCTACGGTAACTCTCCTGGCGGTGAACTGGAGACAGTGAACGCAGCACCGTGGCTGCTACAGTAACTCTGACGGTGAACTGGAGACAGTGAACGCAGCACCGTGGCTGCTACAGTAACTCTCCTGGCGGTGAACTGGAGACAGTGAACGCAGCACCGTGGCTGCTACAGTAACTCTGACGGTGAACTGGAGACAGTGAACGCAGCACCGTGGCTGCTACAGTAACTCTGATGGTGAACTGTTGACTCAGTTGGCTCACGGCTGCATGCGAGGGACAAATCTTGTTACTAAACGTTGGCCTGTAACAACGACACCCCCCCCCCCCCCCCCCGTCAGGTAAACTACATGTTTAAATAATGCATAACAATATCAAGAGGATGTGATTTTTCTTAATAACATACAAATATTTGACATAAAAACAGACACTGTCAGGATTTAGCAGCGATATACATTTTAATCACATACACCTGTATGTGCAAAAGTTGGGTGGAAAAACAAAAAACATCCCATAACGTTTTCTCGACAGTTTGTACAGACTGACAGTAAAGTAAATTCACAACAAAAATTCTCTCTAAAATAAGAAACAAGAAACTGTGTTCAACTTGTCATGGGGGAACAAAATAATAATCATTATTATTATTAACCTCATGCTACTCTTTGTCTAACAGATAAGAAACTGTTAACGGTCTAATTCTAGCTGAAACATCTGATCCAATAACAGGAATGACAGGAATGTTTAACGCTCATCCGACTTCATACATCATATAAATGTAAACTCTAGGCTTCATTTATAGCTTTAAAAACAAGCTGACAGGCTTCCAGAGTATCGGAGAATACTTGTATTTTGGGTTTCTACTAGAACATGCTTTAATGTTCCTTTATTCTCCACCTACAGGCTGTTCTGCAGCACCTCTTTTCACCCTGTCTGGAACGCTGTTTGAGCTCCTGTCCTCTGCTCTGATTGGTCTGCTGGCCCACTCTGTTGCGATTGGTCAACCGAACTAAACTCTTCGGACGCCGCTCCAGCTCCGCTCTAACTAGCTTTATTTGAGGCAGGTATTATGCAAATGTGTTACTTGGTGACATCACCACGTTAGTCAGACTCCCTTTACATCAACAAAAAACTATATAACACACTAAAAGAGAGGGGAAAAAAAAGCAAAATAGGTCCTCTGTAAAAATGTTATTAAAGATAATTATGTAATAAGATTAAGCCTTTATTACCTAACTGAGAGAGGATAAATTTATTTCACTGCTGTGCAACAAGAAACCAAGCATTGTTATTAAAGCTACTACGAGGAACGCTAATTATTAGTTGATTTTAGCGGTCCCTGTGTGTTCTAAATATGGAACCGTTACTGACTTTATGATGAAGCTCATGTTTCCAGTTTTTCAACAACGCGACTGATGAAATATAACTAATTAATCATTAAGCTAAGCTGCTCTACAGCTTGTAAAACTGTAGATGTTTCATTGGTCCAGCTTTATCTTCTTCACATTTTTGGCAAAAAAAAAAAAAAAAAAAGCCAGTAGTTGAAGTCGGGATCAATCCGAAACGGAGCCTTGAGAACTTTGTGTGGAACTTCTTGATGGTTTCTGTTGAAGCTTCTCATAATGTTTCTGAAAAAGCAAACGGAGAACACAGATGATGGAAGACCAACGGTGCACATTAGTGTGTTTGCTTTTGTTGATGTGTTTGTGTTTACCTGCAGGTTGTCGTAGTGTCCGCGGCTGCTGCAGTGAAGGTCCTTGGCGGTGCTCTCGTTGAGGCAGAAAACAGAGCAGAGATCACAGAAATACCCTAATTTAGGGACCATAAACTCCTGACCTGAAGAGGAAGACAGTGAAAGTGAAACAGGAGAAAAGTGGGACAAAACCTTTCTGTCTTGTGCTGTTTTCATATAATGTGTGTGTGTGTGTGTGTGTGTGTGTGTGTGTCTCACCGAGGGGGTTGTCAGGTTTAAACGGCGGTAGTTTAATGTGAGAGGCGACACCAGGAGACTGGGAACGAGCTCGCTTTGCCTCAGGTCCGACAGGCTCCCTCCTCCATTTACTCACAACTAAAGAAAAGACGGAACAATTTATTAAAAATTTTAAGCCCAGACAATCATACAGTATTTAAAAAAAGATGTTTTCTCTACGTAGAGCCAAAAAAAATAATCACTTTGTCAACTGGCAGAAATAATTAATCTGCAACAATTTTTCAAGCAAAAAATACACAAAAGCACCAACTCCACCTCAAATGTGATTGGTGCTTTGCTTCTGTATTTTCTATGACAGGAAAATAACATTTTTAGTTGAAGTGATCAACTGTATTTACTCGTTTGGAGAGAATTTTCAGAAAGATGCACTTTCATCGGTGGTGCACTGATGAAAAGAGCTTCTCTGTTAGGATGCTTTCACATCAGGGACCCGGGCCCGGATCCGAGTACACTTGACCCCAAAGTCCAGTTCGTTTGACTAGTGTGAACGCACCGTACCGTACTCAGCCACGGTTCATCCATCTGGACTCAACTCCACTTGAAAAGGTCAATGTTCGGTTCACGAGTACTCGGGTACAGCTCGCATCAGGTGTAAAAACCAGCTGTGCCGAAACACGGACGTGGACTGCTATTTAACACGAGTAATGTTAGCATTCAGCGAGCAGTTATGAAAGGAAAGGCTTTTGTTCAATGCCGCCGGTCTCCTCCGAAATCTGTATTTGCACACAGCATGCGGCGATCTCAACCTCTGAACTGCATGGCCATGGTGATGATGCAAAAAAGCAGAGCAGAGAGTCCGTAAAATATAGGCAACAGTAGGCGCTGGGGTTGGCCGATGTCTGTTATTTCATTTACCTAACAATGCTCTGCCTCCAGAGAGCGATGACCCACTCTGAACATCTACGAAACAACAAGCCGGCATATTTTCCCATTAAATTCTGTGAAAAAAGGGTTTATTTAGACCAAACCAGAGCTGGTGATTGTTGGAACGACTAACGGTAACAGTTTTGGTGAGTTTTGAATGAAGTGCTCTACAACGCTGCGCCACCAGAACCGCTGATCTCAACATAAACAAAATACATGTCGATGGTGACACATGAAAACGCCCTTAGTGTGAAAATGGCCTTTGTCCACCATTATTTCAGCTCTCTGTACCTTTAATGTCCGTCCTGCTCCATCCTTCCTTCTCCTCCTCTCCTTCCTCCACACTTTGTTCCAGTGTCTGGTCCTCAGAGGGCTCCGGTTGTAGTTCCTGCCCAGCAGGGGAAGCATCGATGTTGGCTTGGATCGCTGCTTCCACCTCTGTCTTCTGGGTCTCCAGCTGGCCGTCACTTGATGGATCTTTGCTCAGAGACGAGGAGGCATCGAGTGGAGCTGGAGGCAGTACATCAGTGCCAGCTGGTTCCCTTTCTCCTTCTCTTTCGTTTGCTGTCACCTTTTTCCCTCTGGTAGATTTTCTCACTGTGGTAAAAGACAATGAATTGGTTGAGCACCAAGTGAAAACGAAACTGCAAAATAATACTTTTAATTAACTAAGTTTGGCTCCAAGCTAAAGGCCCTGCAGCTGATACTTAGGCACCAGCGAAGGTTTTAACATCAAACTGTCAGCAAACGCAGTCTGATGTTTCAGAGCCTCATCACTGGATAACAGTATGTGTGCTGGTGTGTTACCAGGGGTCTGTCTGGTTCTCTTCTTGGCTCGTCTTCCTGTCCTGGTTTTTACAGCTTCCTTTTCCGCCTCTTCCACCTCATCTACTGTCACAAAGTTCATACTTCCCTCTGAAACTGGATGAAAAATAACGACGAGTATGAAGCGCTGTTGGACGTTTTAAAGTTTGGTCTAACAAAACCAATTTCTGACAATGATCAACAAAGTCAAAACAGGTCCCTATAAAGTGAGCTAAATGAATTACAAAAACAAAACACGTTTTGCTGAGTACTTGCACCTGAATCATCACTAGTACTGACATTAGAGCCTTTTCACGGCTGTCATTAGTCGAAGCAGGAAAGGCTTGGGTGGAACTGATAACGACAATGATAGCTGCCCTCCATACAGGTGAGCCAGGTGAGCCAGTACCAGGTCTCTGGTATTGTGACATTGCATACTAGGACACTAAATGGGATGGAGCCATCATGACAGCGACTGTTTACACCTTGCTTTTCCTGCATGTCTGCTGTGAAAAGGGTCTATTGCTTTGAAATCACTTTACAGTTAAATGAAGATAATCAACGGTTGTCTTGTGGCTTTAATGCTAATATATATAATAATATCATAGATATTGAGGGAACACACACCTGTGTCATCATCGTGTCTGCGTTTGTCAGGTCTTGTTTTTTCAGCTTGCTCTTTGTTCGGCTCTTCATCTACATACTCATCCAGAGGACCGAGGGCCTGCAGGTCTCCCTCTGTGACAGCTCCATCCCACTCTCGGCTCTCCGGCAGACCTTCCTCTCCGGCCTCATCTGCTCCCACCTCACCCACAGTCACCGTCTCCCTTTCTACTATGGCAGTATCACTCTGGGTTTTAGTTGTTGATTTGCTGACGACCACTTTTTCAGACACTCCCACAACTGTGGTACCACATGTCGGCGTGCCTTCATTTTCAGGTGATGCCTCTTCTTTTGTAGGAGTTTCATCTTTTGTCTCATCCTCTGTGGCTGTCTGCTCCTCCTGAGCTTGAACGCCGTCCAGGTAATCTATGATCTGACTCATAGGGTCTTCATCCTCCACATTTTTGGGCGATCCTGCAAGAGATGCAGTTTTCTTGGTTTGCTGGTGATTGTATTCAGACTTTCTTTCAGTGGGGGGCTGGTCGTCAGCCATCTTCTCCTCCACAGATTCAAGACTCTGATATGTTGCCTCTTCTTCATCAGCCTCTTTTTCAGATGCATCTTTGTCACCCTTCTTTAATTTTACGCCGTCTTTTTGAGTTGTTTTAACCTCTTTCTTTGGTCTTCCCCTCTTACCTTTTCTTCTTGTCGTGGGCCGATTGTCCTTAACCTCATCCTGCAGTACTTCATGAGTAGCATCCTCCTCACTTACCTCTCTTATAACATTGTCACCCTTGGTTGATGGTGTGCTCTCTTCTGGAGGGTCTTTCTCTTCTTTCTTTGGTGTTTTTTCCTGGTTTCGTTCCTGTGACTCTCTAGCAGGAGTGTGCCTCCTTCTTGTTGGCGTGTCCTCTTTGTTTGTTTTCTCATTTGAAGCATCTTTCTTAGTTGTTCTCTCCCTTTTTCCTCTGGTAGATCTTGTTGTGATGGTTGGCTCATCATTGGCAGTTTCATCCTCCACAGAGTCTAAAATCTCGTATGAAGCCTCCTCTGGTTTTTCAGCTGTTTCTGTGACATCCAGTGTCATTTTATCCTGTTTCTTCCCTCTTGCACTTCTCCTTCTACCAGATCTTTCTGTGGTGGCAGCATCTTGAACCGGCTCATCTTCAACAGAATCTACTATCTCATACACCATCTCCTCAGCGACCTCTTTGTCCTTTTTAGAAACTCCTGCCGTGGAGTCCGTCTTCGTCCGTGTCTCATATTTTTTAACCCCCCTGTTCTGTTTCTCTGGTGATTTCTCCTTCTCTTCACTTTTGGAAACTCTGGTTGTGGGACCAGTCCTCTTTGATGGTCTGTCATCTTTTCTAGCAGTTGCCTCCCCTCTAATGTTTCTTTTACCCTTGTTCCCAGTCTCTGAATCGGTCTCTGTAGTCGTTGGCTGATCTTCTACAGAATCAATTACCTGATAGGTGTCTTCCTCTTCTTCCACAGGCTTAACGTCTTCTTTACATATCTGGTCCGGAGTTTTGAGGTTCTGGCTGTCATTTTCTGTTGTGGTCTGATCTTCAATTGAATCCAATATCTCAAAGGTTTCTTGTTCAGTAACATCACTGTCAGGGTCTTTTAAAGTTTCTTTGCTGTTGGGGTCTTGAGGAGGCTGGTCTTCAGTAGGAAATCGGTTATCAGGATTTTCCACATCATTGGATGCATTGCGGGACTCTGCTGGGAACATGTTCTCTTTGACCTCTTCCTCTTTTCTGTTCTTCCCGTTTGTTTCATGATCTTTACAGACTGAATCTTTATCAGATTTGTCACCTGCTGAAATTGCATCTTCCTCAGACTGTTGTTTAACAGGGGAACTGTCATCTTGGACCAGGTGACAGACCTCTTGATCTGTAGGTGCTTGGTCTTTGGTAACGCTGTCCAACACTTGGAAAGAACCGTCCATTTCCTTTTCACCGTACTCCTCTGGGAGGGCTTTTCCTCCGCTGTTGACACTTTCCAAGACCTGAAAGCTTTCCTCATGCAAAGTCCGGCCTCCGTCGGGTCCAGCAGGCTGAGCTTCAGACCTGCCGTCTTGATCCCCAACATCCATTGGTTCATCCGTTTGATCAAGTGAATCAAGAATTTGGTATTCTTCACCTTTCTTGTCAGTATGTTTGTCTTCTTTCTCTTCCTCTTTGCTTTTCTTCTGGTCTTTGAGTGTGTTGACATTAAGATCTATCGCTAGACTCTGGGCTTGGCTCAACTCTACCCCATGTCCCTGTAGAGGTGGATGCATCTCTGGCGATGCTTCTGTTTTAATCTCGCTAGTTTTTGCAGCAATGCCTTCTGCTGACACTTTGTGGTCAGACTTTGTCACTGCGCTCTCTGAGCTTTCTGCTTCTTCTCTAAGTGGCTCAGAATGAGTCTCCATTGATGCCTTTACAGCTGTTGCTGATGTTATCCTTTCCTTTTCATGTGCAGCGGAGGATGAGCGGGTACTACGACCGGAGGATGCCGTATTTGATGCTTTGGCTGGAGTTTTTGTTTTGCTGTGTTGTGTTTTCTGACTAGGGGAAGAAGAGGTTTCGGTAGACAGCAGAGAGGAAGAGGAGGAGGTCTTACTGGCACTGGCAGAGGCCGAGGGTTTGGTAGGGGATTTGGTGGGCTCAGAGCTAGAAGAGCTTGAGCCTTTATTCGACTTGGATGAAGAAGATGAGGAAGAGGCTGAGCTCTTGGAGTCTTTCGAAGACCTTGTTGAGGTCTGTTTGCCAGCAGATGACACATCTGAACTTTGCCTTTCTCTTCTCTCTCTGGAGGACTGCCTGGATGAAGAGGAGCGATGAGGTTCGGGGCTTGTGTCTCCCACGTCATCACCAACTTCATCAACAGTGACAAAGTCATCCATGTTGAAGCTTTGCTCATCAAAAAGACAGCTGTCTGACGAAGCAATGGCATCTGTAACATCATCCTGACCCTGGATGGAGAACAAAGAAGGAATCACACATGGAAACAATGAATTAGTTAGCGTATTAATAAAGTAAATGAAGTAATAAATAAAAGGAAAGAAAAAAGTAATACATATAAATGCAACTAAATAAATCATTGGCCCATCATTTAATGTCTATTGGGTGTTACAGGACCCGAGGTGATATTGTGTTTGGTCTCATTTCATGACACTAATTCCATGAACTAACACAGATTTATAGCAACTTAAACCTTGACTATATTTTGGCATTGACAAAAGATGTTATTACCAAATGTAAATGTTGAGTAAGATTTAAAGCCAGGCCTCACCTCTGGGCCCTCAGTCTGGGTCAGGCTCTCCTGGGTGAAGGTCTGAAACATGTCTGAATTGATCTGAGGAGGTTCTGCCAAGTTTTCTTCAGGCGTGAGCTCTGTGGCTGAGGACTGAGGACTGGAGGCAGCTGGGACTGTGTTCCCACTGCTGTCTGCAGAGTTAGAGGTCACATCAGCAGCAGAGGTCAACGTTGTCAGTGACCCCTCTTCCTCCTTTACTTCTGTTGTCACTACATCTTCATTTGCCTCAGGACCAACAGTGGTGTCCATGGTGATCTCATTTCCTGGTTTCTCGCCATCCTCCTTCATTGCCACGTCACTTGCGGTGGAATCACCAGGACCACTGGTTTTCAGAGCAGAATGTGACCCTTTATCTGACAGTTCAGAAACAGGAGGCGGGGTTTGACTTTCCACAGCTGGGTGCTTGGCTTTCACGTTGATGGTGTCTGGTCCAAAGTTTATTGTTATCTCACTGGAATCTTGTAGACGCTGTTTTAGGCTCTTCACACTAAAATTACAAACAAAAATCCTTGTCAGTGGCAAATAAAAGCAGGGTTGTTCTCACAAAATGACAAACATATAATATACATACATAATATAACATACAATTTACAAGTTCTCATTCAGAGTCCCTGAATTAATTGTTCAGTTATCGCTTCTTTTATGTCAAACACTGTATATGTCAGCGTTTTTACATAAATCATTTTTTAAACAACCAGCAGTCCAAAAAACAAGGTTATTCAGTTCACAGTGATTTAAATTTTACTTGACCATAAGTAATCACCTTGCTTGTTGTCATGCTCTGGAAACTAAAACATGTTTAATCTCTGTCTTAACCTGACAAGAATAAATAACAAAATGATATACTCACGACTCAACACGCTGAACTTTATACCTGGAGAGACAAAAAAGCAGGACTTGGTCAGTTTAGGTGTGAAAATGGAGGAATGAAATACAAAATTACTGTATATTATACAGAGAAAACCTAAAGACTGTGTGGGGAAACAGATCTGAGTAATTATGAAACTAATTTAAGCCCATTTCATAGGACATATGCTTACCAAGCTTCACGTTTTTTAGCAGAGTCTGGTGAGAAAGTGCTGTATTTCTCCACCACCTGGGTTACACCGCTGGAGTCAGCCATCTCAATGCATATCTGAGGTAGAACGACAGTCATGGACAAAGAGAGAAAAGACGGAGAGATGAAGGAAGAGACAAAAGCAACAGAGAGAGAGCAGAAACAAGGGATAAGAATCATAGAAATATCTTGCGACAGCCTTTAACCACATACTGTTGTTTTTTTTTTTATAACAAATGTTGCTGGGTAATGGAAAGAAAGAAAACATTAAGACTATTTAATACTGTTTATTGGAGGAACTAAATTCAGTACTTTTTAAGATTTCTTAAGACTAATACATATCCTGACATGGCAGCTCTCCCAATACTTAAATGTGAAAAGTGCAGATCTTTGAGTTCTTGTACCCTGTTGGCGAGCGGCAGAAAGCTGACAAAGGTCGCGATGGACGCCACCGCTTCCATCACCACCCTGATGACGCACAGAGACGGCTCAGAGATCTCCACGCACAGCAACCGATCCTCCAGAGACTTCGACTCTGCCTGAGGAGTAAGAAATAGATGAAACATGAAGAGCTGCTTTCACTCAACAAAAGATTTACATAAGTAATTAATGGTAAACGGATCAACTTGCACTCATATGGCACTTTCCAGGTCTTCCGACCTCTCAAAGCGCTTTTCACTACATGTCAGCATTTTCACACACACTCATACACTGATGGCGGAGGTTGCCTTGCAAGGTACCGACCTGCCCATCAGGATCTAATACTGGCGCAGCCTTCGGGAGCAATCTGAAGTTAAGCATCTTGCTGAAGGACACTTTGCCATGTGACCGGAGGACCTGGGAATCGACCTCCTGACCCTCTGATTGGTGGACGACCTGATCCGTCTCTGAGCCAAAGTCGCAGTGTTGACTCACAGCGTTGCTCAACTTCATCAGAGTTGTGTACATCATTTCCTGCAAAAAGATTACAAATCACACATTGTCATCGAGGCTGTCAAAACAAATTTTTAATTATGTGTTTTAAACATTTTGTATTTCAAGTTTTTCAAGTTGTGTTCATACAGTACAGGTTTGTATTTCGGTGCTTGTCTGTGGCGATCTCTAACAAAAACACTAGTACATTTGTTATTATTTCATCCTGAAATTTCTACTGTTCCTTCCTGTCTATTTCTACATGATCTTTCTATCCGTCCTGATCCTGACAGTGTTCTAGGCCAGACGCCACCCTGTGTTGTTTTTCCCAGTGTCCATACCTCACTGGATTCAGGACACGTTTGTTCCAAGACGAAGTGAACACTGAGCATGTGGCCTTTGACAGAAACTGGATTTGTGATGTGATCTCGGACAAAATCGCAGCACGAAGTCCAATCGGAGAAAAACACAAAGGCCTGGAGGTGAAGAGAGGAAAGTCAGGAAACGAAAAACAATTATAATCCAACAACACAGCTCCATTTATTAATACAACTGCAATTACAATAATTTTCCCAGTAACAGTTGGTCTCCTCCTTACCCTCCTCTGCAGCATTAAAACCACCACGTTGTAGTACAGGGAGTGAAGGTTCTGTGTGGGGAAATATCGCCAGACCAGCTTGGCCACGTCTTCATGTGTGCAGTTGCCAAACCCTGGCAAACCGGTCAACATGACTGTGGGGAACATGGAGCAGGAAACACTGGCCCTCTGGAAAACACAACATTGAAAGCCAAAATTTTAATTCATGTGTTGATGTCGTTTGAGTGCATTTAACAGAAATGTCAGTGTGTGGGTGCTCTACGGTCACGTTACCCAGACTACAACAATAACAGCTTACTTCTACAGCCACGTAGACTCAAATGACGTAAATAAATCCTGGCATTTAAAAAAATCTATTTTAGATTTGTAAATAAAGAAAAATATTGTGATACAGAGGTGAATCCATATTTTCCCCACCCCTAGAGAGTTTAAGTGAAATGGGCTTACCTCAATGTCGTCCAGTCCTCTGGCTGTCAGGTAATCTAACATTAAAAGTGAAAACACAGTTACTTCACTGAATAAGTTAAAGGAACAACCTATAGCGCTGACAGCTAGCGTTTAAAATGGAAACACTGGAGCCGTGGCCTGTCTCCTCGTCCAGTGTGACCGGTCGCTGTATTTTCGCAATTTGAGGGTTACCTTCTGGACATAGGTTGCGTCCAGTATTCCATAGAAACAGGCTATTTAGTACGCGAACACAGCATGTGAGATGTTTTAGTATGCGACGCTGGACACTAAAGTGGCATAAATATCCCACAATGCAATGACAACGCTCATATCAGACGTTGACGGACAGTATAAGATTTCACTTTGCTGGACATAATGTATATTTTAAATTAACTCTGAATTACCATAGTTAAACGACTCTCACCAGGACCGATGCTCTCAGGAAACAACGACATAAATTACTGCTCAGTGTGTCCGAAAAGATAACACAATACTGTTTATTCATACAAAAGTATGTTCAACGATAGTACACATATCGAGCATATTGTGCATAGAAACATTAAGCTTAATCTCTGAAGACATATTATGGTCATTTTATGATTTATTACAGTTAATATATTACATATTAATCTTTTAACATGGTCAATTTGGCAGTATCAAACTGTTAAATTTAATTTAGATCCCAGCACCTGTTAGAATGACTATGTAAGACAGTTTCTCTTACCTGGGTAGATGAAACAAGTAAACCCGATAGGAAACAGGAAGGGACTAGTTCTCATCGTAACCCAAAATGGTCCAGCGCTGAGTGGTGCAACGCCATCTCCTATTGTCAGGTTAAGGATTTAGATTACTTTGATTTTTATAATAAATTTGCTATTATTTTTCCAAAGTGAAAAACAAAACCTAAAACAGAGACTTACGTTGAGTCAGACAGCCTGGCGTTGTGTTCAGTGTATGCAACCTGTGGACTTCATGGCGAGAAGCTTGTTTCACGAGACTGTACCAAACTCCGATTCGATCAGCATCGCGAACCGACTCGACCTCTATGAATACCTGGAGCACACAAGCACACACATATGAGACAGGTAAGACTAACAGGACGTCTTTTTTAAATCTGCTTCAAACACACATACTAGTATGTGTTTGTTTCTACCTTGTTGAGGAGAGGCAGGAAGTTCTTGACAGGCTGGCAAAGGATTTCTTTCAAGGTTTCTCTGAGCTCGCTGGTTTCACTCGGTGTGATGTTCTTGATGAAGATTACTTTCCCTCCATCGTCAAGCACAGGCTGCGTCAAGAACAGGAAGCGAAAACATCCAAACCAAAAAGTTAACAAGAGGACAGACACTCAACTGTTCTGCATCGCTGGAATAAATGAACGTTGCAGTTTCATTTCCTCCCTCACAGTTGATAGTTTCCAGCTTTTATTATGTTAAATATATATTTTGGTGATGCATTACTTTTACCAAGTGTGTGTGTGTGTGTGTGTGTGTGTGTGTTACTTACAGAATGCATCAGCCTCATCAGTGATTTATAAAACCCAAGCTAAAACAGAAACATCACAGCAGACAGGGTTAAAATCCACAATACATCATACTCATGTAACGTCAATACACTCCAGACTCAGAGTGCTTTTCTATACATATAACTATAAATTGATTATGTCCTGGATATTGTTACTTTAAACTAGAGCTGTCAATCGATCAAAATATTTAATCTTGATTAATCACATGATTGTCCATAATTAATCGCAAACTAATCAAGTTTTTTTCTGTTCAGAATGGGAATTAAAGCGAGATTTGTCAAGTATTTAATACTCTTGTCAACACGGGAGTGGACAAATATGCTGGTTTATACAAATGTATATACAATATATACTGTATACATAGAGCATATTATTAGAAATCAATTAGCAACACAAAACATTGACAGATATTGTCCAGAAACCCTCACAGGTTCTGACTTTAGCATAAAAACATGATCAAATCATAACATGGAAAACTGCAGCCCAACAGGCAAACACAGCTGTGTCAGTGTGTCAGAGTGCTGACTTGACTATGACTTGATCCAGACTGACTGGGACTATCATAAAGTGGGCATGTCTGTAAAGGGGAGACTGGTGGGGACCCAGAGAACCCATTTACATTCACACATCTGGAGGTCAGAGGTCAAGGGACCCTTTGAAAATGGCCATGACAGTTTTTTCCTCACCAAATGTAGCCCAACGTTGGAGTGTTATTTAACCTCCTTTGCAACAAGCTAGTATGACATGGCTGGCACCAACCTCTGAAAGATTGATTGTGCCAATGCAAATAATGAAATTAGTGGCATTAAAACAAATTTGCATTAATGATGTATTATTGCGTTAACTTTGACAGCCCTGCTTTAAACTATGGAGATGTCTTCTTGCAGCAGAAACAACAATATTTAGTTTTTTTTCCAATAAAAACAGTGTTGTGTATGTGCTTACTGGAGTCATGGTGATGCCGCTGGCTACTGCTTGGGAACAGAGTTTAGACCCTTTGAAAATAATGCCCTTCCTTACGGAGGCTTTCAATACGTTAAGCATTTTCTCCACTGCTGGCATCATGACGAAGGCCTGAGATGAAAAAACAGGGACAAAAATGTATTACTACTTTATTTTGGCCCCAATAGACTACATACAAAATCTCTTGATTAATAATCTAAAGGATGTTCAACTGCAAAATAATGAATAAACCTAAACTGCTACAGATTTCTAAGCAGGTGCCCACCGTGTGCGTCTGAGGAACAACATAGATGCTGTGGTCTGTATATTGAAACCCAAATGGCAGGAGCAGTTTGACAAGGTCATCCTCTGTGTAGCAGCCGTCGTGAAACTCCGGCAGGTTGGTGATGAGCAACAGCCTCTGGCGATGCCTCTTCTGAGAAAGTGAATTAATCCGCCAGAAAGAGAGAGAGCGGGAAATAATTACAGTAATGGTTTGAGTTAGTTTTTAATTAAAGTTTAAGACAAGTGCACTTAGAGTATCAACAGCATTTAGTACAGAGGAGAATTCATGAATCACGATTCAATATTTGAATCGATTGACAGCCCCTTTTTGCAGATTTCTCTAACAATACTGTGTTCCATAACCATTTATTCAGGAGCATTTCAATGCTTATTTATGAATTATCTGAGGGCAAAAATGTAAACTAAAACACACTTATAGCTTTAGGAAAACTACGACCCTGTTCAGACCAGTATTTAGATCTGTCCTCAGTGATCGGATCACGAGTGGACAGCTCTAAGTACGTCTGTTCACACCTGGCATTAAAATGCATCTCTACATGCCTCTTGAGTGGCCACTTACTTTGCAACACATGCATTGCACATGCATTAAACACATGGCTAATACTGCAGACATTGTGATGTCTTTCTACAGGAATGTCAGCAGAAATATCATGAATTCAGGTACATTTTATTACCGACATTAAAATATAAGGTTATTGGACCAGCGGTATGCGGGGACCTCCGCACCACAACAGAGTACAGATCCGATCACTGAGGATTCATTTAATACCAGGTCTGAACAGGGTCTATGTGTGTAAATGCTGCAGTGCTTCAAACTGATCTGAGGAAACCTACTTTTGGCGAGAAGCAGGTTTTCTTCTTGAGGCACGCTGTGACCGAGAGACAAAGAAAACGTAAAACAAAAGAAAGAAAGACAGTAATATTACGATCACAAGCACTCCCTCTGATTTCTTACCAATGCTGGAGTTCTGCAGGTGCTTTTCTACCATCTCCCCAATAGTCAGACAGTCAGCTAAACTGTGTTTGGCGGCATCCTCGGCTGATGCCGCATCTGTTTCTGTCTTCACTGCAGTCACAGGATCTTAAAAAGATCACATGTAATTGAGATGAAAAGTTAGTGTTTTCAAAGATCATCATCTTCTCCTCTTCGTCCTTTACATACAGTACATCTGTTGGATCCAGATTAACACCAAAAAGTAACCCTTTATCTGTGCCCAATCTTCCACTCGTGGTTTCCTCTCACTTAAATAATTGGCAAGTTGAACGATACAAGTTAGGACCAGGATAAATGGATTTATTTTTTACTTAAATCAACTTCTGTGGGATTGAGCGTGTTAAAGGCCCGCAGGTTAGATGGATCAGCTAAAAATATTCCTATGTAAACCAAATGTTATACAAATTCAAATCTGAGTATGAATGTGTGAACGATGTCTTCTGTAGTAACCAGTGTTACTATACTTGCCAAGGAGGAGGTCTGGGCTCATAAACTAATACTCATCTGTTTTTATTTATTTTTGCTCTTGCATGAGTATTTCTTTCTCTTAGTTCTCACAATTTCTCACTCCTAATAAAAACAATAATAATACATTTACTGTCTTTGTTGGGGCCTTTCAGGACATCTTACAAATATGAAATAATGATGGACGCTACAGCGAATAGGCCAGTTTAAACAGGAGAGTTCTGAGGTGTAATTTGAAAAGCTGTAAAAGTGTCAGACTGTCGGATGTGTGGAGGGAGGGAGCTCCAGAGCCTGGGAGCAGTACAGCTGAATGCACCCATGGGTGCTGCTGAGGTGTGAGGTGGAGAAGGTCAGAAGACCAGCTGAAGATGAGCGCAGGGAACGGGCTCCTCTCACTCACTGAAGGTCCTTTCAGACACAACGCGACAATGCCACCGCTGCGCTGTGAAACACAACAACAGTTTGCACCTCGCCACGACGGATTTTCGCTGCATCGAGCAAAGCTCAGCAGCATCGGCGTTGTATGCCGAGCGCAGCTCAAACGGCTCTCTTTCACCGGGAAACTGTAGCTGGTGCTGCTCTATTGTCGCCGGGTAAATAGGGATTAAGCACACGGTTCAGTTCCAGAAACAAGTTAAGATAACAAACAAGAAAAAGTGTGAAAATTTGCCATAAATTGTGAGAAATCTGCAAGAGGGCGATGGAAAAACTAGAGTATCCTGGGAGAGAACAGGAGGGTTGGCAAGCATGTGCACGTCACAAAGCATGATGGGACACACTACCACATTCAGTTCTTGATTTTGGTCTTTTTATGGGATTTGATGACAATAGCAAACATAAAACTGCAAAGGAAATCGTAGGGCACAGACTTCCACCAAGACCAACAGTCCAGTCATCTATGATATACGAATCTGAAAGCACACCCACTATGTACTGCATGTCTGGAAATACTTCCTAAACTATTAGAAGTATTTCAAAGCATGGTTGTGCCCGGCTGAAGCCTCATAATCTCGGTTATTTATTTATTCTACATGTAGGATATCAGAGAATTACTGGTACACGTTAACATGGATAATGATGCAGAGTCACATATTTCTACAAGTGGAAAAATGCCACTAGTGAATGTGACAACCATCAACTAGATTTTAAGATATGTGCCATTTGCAGAAGAGAAAAATAAGGTGGGGATCTGTCTCCAGATCTGCTGCAACATTTAAAGGATTCTTCCTTGGTCCATGCTACACCCAAGTTTCATGAAAATTGGGTCAGTAGCCAAACAAACCTACCTGAAAACATAACCTCCTTGTTGGAGGTAATATTACCAGCCTACAAACACCACAGGCCACATTTTAACATACGTTATCATCCACCTATTAAAAAGGCCTCCAACATACCGGTTCCAGTCGAGCTTCCTGCAGCCTGCTGTTGCCTGTGTGAAGCCTCCGTCTTGGTCTCCAGACTTTGTGCAGAGGACTCTGGTTCTGACAAGGTGCTTTGCTGGACGGGTGCTAAAGCTTTGACAGGGGTTTCTGTTGGCTGGGTATCAACTGTACTGTTTGGTGGCTGACTGGGTTTGTCTGAATTTTCTGGTACAGCCTCTGTGGTTGTCGTTTTTCCTCCTTCCACAGCTTCTGCCACTTCAGCTCCCATTTCTCCAACCTCCATTAGTTCAGCATCTTTCACGTCATTGGCTTTGTCGAGTTCTGCCTGATGTTTAGGCTCAAAAACTGTCACATTCGCTTTTTCAACAACGTTGTCTGTGTCTTTCTGCACAGCTTCTTCAACCTTGGTTTCAGATTCTTTAGGCTTGGACATTTGCCCCTCAGCAACAGTCTCCTGTAAACAACCACACTGAGATTTATTATCTTAGATTAATCTGATTATTGACAGCGTGACCACACTACAGCAGACAAACATTAACATGCACATTTCCAAGTGACAGAGAAAAAGAAAGATATAAAGTGTGATACCTTTTCTCTGACAACAGAGATTGACACTCCTTTCACATCTAGGCATTTTTTGCTCTTCAGTTTCTTTGCGTCTTCCTCCTTCTCGAAACACACCATTGCCTACATGTGCACACACACACAAACACACATTTCTTTGCATTACAACAACCATCAGGACCATTTACTCACTATATTCACACACAAAACATGAACAGCTCACCGCTACATGTCTAACTACCTAAATCTTTAATTCAAAAGGTGTTTCCAACAGTTTATTTTTCTTTAGACTGAATGAGAGGAACTGTAGAATAAGCACCTGTTATGTTGTATTTCAAAGGCCAATAACTTAGAGTAAACTAAAAACCCCACAGAACCGCTCTATATTTTTCATAGCATGACATGGCAAAGCATTAACAAATATAGGCCTGCGTATCAAAATCACATCACTCTCTCTATACATACCTCCATTTTGGACCGAAACAGCACAACTGACTTGGTTTTTCCAAAGTGCTCCACAGCAACCAACATATCATTGTGAGAGATGTAGCTATGAATCCCCTCTAGCGTCACCACGGTTGGGGGTAAACAATTATCAGGCTGAGCAAAGAGAGAGAGAGAAGGGCAAAAAAACATTAAACTAAATATAGTGTTGCTCAACAGACAACTGCAATTGTCTGCCTTTTAAAATGGTTAGAAATAGAAAAGTCTGTGGAAGAACTTGCCTCACTGGTCTTTGTTTCAGGGGGCTTTTTAGTACACTCCTCCTTTGCTGCAGAGGAGAATGATGACGAAGAGGCAGGAGAAGAGGAGATGGATGATGTCGAGGACTTCATCTTGGCTAGCTCGACTAATAAGGCAGGAGTCAGAGTTTTAACCACAGCCTCCAGGTCACACTCGTTTGACAGATATTTGACAGCTAGAAGGACAAAGACAAAAAGAGTGTCGGACAACACTGCAGCGACTTGCTGGTTGCTAAGCCTCATAATGAGAGTCTAATGTAAAGCAGAAATGTAGAGTGAAAGACTGTATAAGTGATCACAGCTCTCTTGCTTGTTACTTATTAAGCTGTTGCCATTTTTTCTCAGAAGCAGTGCTTCTTCTGAATAGGCAAGCAAAAGTAAACATTAAAGAAAATATTTGGTAAAGATGACTGACACAGTCTATTATATCTCACTATGAAAATAATCTTATTTGCAGCTCTAAATGGCAATCTTGAAAAGGTCTCTGGTCACCTTAATTCATCTCATTACTGTAGAGGTGTACAGGGCTGCAGAGTGCAAGTACTTTTGAATATTATATACAAAACCACAAGAAATAGCAGTTTGTATTGGTGGCATACACTTGTATATAGTGCTTTACTTGAATGCAGGTACATTCAGTCACAAAATAAGTCTATAAACATGATCTTAAGTCCTTAAAATGTTTGCAATTTCTCAAACCTGCTGTTTCCAGTAGTTTCTTAGCCAGGTTCTCTGGACTACTCGACTTCTTTCGGTGAGGTGATCGTCTCTCATCACTACTCCTTGATGATGATCGTCTTTCGTCACTATTCCTTGATGATGATCGTCTCGGATGGCTCCTCCTTGATAGTGATCGTTTCTCACGGTGCCTCCTTGGAGACGATCGTCTCTCGCGGCTCGTCGTTGGAGACGATCGTCTCTCGCGGCTCGTGTTGGAGACGTCGTCTCTCGCGACTCTTCCTTGGAGTTGACCGTCTCTGGTTGCTCCTCCTTGGCGGCGATCGTTTCTCGTCACTACTTCTTGATGGTGATCGTTTCTCGTCACTACTCCTTGATGGCGATCGTCTCTCACGGCTCCTCCTTGGAGATGATCGTCTATCTTCTCTCCTCCTTCGTGAAGACCATTTCTTGTCTCTCCTCCGAGACGACGATCGTCTCTCAGGGCTCTTGGAACTCGACTGATACCGGGCGGAGGTAGGGTAGTCATACCAGGGGGAATGAGAACGAGACCTACGAGGAAGTACAGATGAAACCTAATGATAATCTTAAAAAAAAAAAAAAAAAAAAAAAAGGTTAACATTTCACAGCAAGTCTAGACTTGACGAGGGGTGACTGACAAATCCTAAAAGCCAACAATGCTGATGCAGATCTTTTAAATGCAGGAACATATTGGATAATTTCACAATTCAATCACCCATGTTATTGCTTGTATAAGAATTTATGGGTCACAGACCGGCGAGTGTGTCTGGAGCTGCGTGGCGATCGTGATCGTTTCTCCCGTCTACCCTCTGAGCCCCGGCGATGATGGGGCCTGGGCGAGCGGGAACGGGAGCGGGAGCGGGAACGGGAACGGGAGCGGGACCGGCTTCCATGCCCGAATTTCTGGAGACGATGCTGGGAAGTCTGTGAAAAGGTGGAGGATGACGGCTCATCATCTTTACCTGCAGCACTGAGGAGAGCAATGGACGAGAAAAGCATAATGAATGATAGGAATAAATCAGCAGGGTATTGGTCCACAACTGAGTGTAGTTGCGACACTTTTGAACACTAAATCCTTGCAGAAACTGTAAGGATGGATTCAGAAGGTGGCCCTTCAGGATGCAACCATATTTATTGCAACTGTCTGGACATTACTGTGGCGTTCCACGCTGTGGCCGTACAGACAGACCAATTAAAACATATAGTGTAAGTTGACACAACATACAATAAAACTGCAGCGTCTGTCCAGCTAATTAAATTTACCTAGGCCCAAGTGCGATCTCACCATCCCACTCTGGGTATCTGTGGGGGGGAAAAAACAACAATTCAAACATATATTAAAACAAAGAGACCACATTTTGACAACAAAAGCTGAAGCAGTTTCTGGAGTGGGGAAGGCGGCTCAGCAGTTGTATTCTAGTGATACTGCTACAACCAGAGGGTAGCAAGAAACTGTACAGGTTCTGCAGACTACACTTACAGAACCAGAGGGGCACCTTGAAAAACCTATTATGACCCCTGACAGAAGTTCCACTAACCTCCAAACAATATGCGTTCAAAAAAAAAATCCTCAATGTACACATTTAACTACTGCAGGACTATCTGGTGCTTTAGGGGTCCTTAGCAATGAGCTATGGGGGCTGTGCCACCATGCTGCACAGGTGACAGCAAAAGTGCATGTTCATCAGGGACAAACATGAAAACATGTCGCCCTTGAGTATGTGACTTCGGTCTGTTTGGCAACTTTTAGGCCACATTTTCGTAATATACTTCTTAGACCTTGGTCTTTTTTCACTACATATTTTAATCGGCTGTCTGGATACCACATAAAGCTGAAAAAATGTCAGCGACAGCTCGGCTCGCTCTTCTTCCCTGGTGGGCATTCCCCAAGACTGTTCTAAAAAAGGATGATTATCAAAACATAACTCAAATGAACAAGATCTTTACAGACAAAAGTAAAAAGACTGACCGTGCACGGAGTAATTTGCAATTATCCAGGTGAAGGCTGGTGTTCTGGTGGGAAATCCAATCCTAGTAGTCAGAAAAACAAGCACGGCATTAAGAAAGGCCTCATTATAATCACAGCTGCTACCAGCTTCAATATCTCAATTGGCATTTTTGTGATTGTCTGACAACACATTACTTTTATTTAAAATTATAGCTGCCTTCAATCTTCAGGAACAACCTTGAGCCCAAGTGTGGAGCGCACACATTAGCCAACAGTACATAAACATTCAAGTGTTTAAATCATGGCTTTCAGAATAAGATGCATTAGAGATACATGTGAAAGCAGCAGCATGTGGTCAAAATTATTAAAGACATTAAATCCTTTATAAATTTGGCAACTCTTTCTTTTATAATTACAGCTGACTTTTGTCAACTTGAGTTCAAGGGCAACAATTCTTTATCATGAAATATCACAAATACAGCAGTGCCAGTAACAACCAAAATAAAGATTTCTTCTTGGGTTTGTGATGTCTGGTTCTTCAGTCTTCTGTGGTATCACAGTTTCCTGAGGTTTGCTGAAGGTCATCTCAGCAGAGGTCACTATCGGGTATGGGTCGGGACCAAAACGCACAGGCTGATACATCTGGAGTAGTCAGGAAGATGTAGAAACTGGGGAGAGGAGGAGGCTGGTGTGTCTTTTTTTATATTAGAGAAAATGTGAATTGCAGTGTCCCAAAGGGACAGATGGTTAAAGATGATCTTGCTAATTGTGTGGTTCGTGAAGTGTGACTGGTGACTTTGGGTGTATGGTATTTGTAGTAATTGGAAGTCCATTCTGGGACAAAAAGATACCTACTGTTCGATGCATTAAATAAAGAACATGCATTACTGATAGCTCCATTAAAAATAAAAAGATTGAAATTATACATTCACTAAAAACTGAATATATACTGTGGGACAATAACCAAAACAACAGAGAAAAAAGGAAACAGCAATATTCCCTGTCTAGTCCTGGTTCTGGTTCTGCCGTACCTCCCTTCCCTCCAGCGGGCCCAGCAATATGGACTGGGCCACCAGCAGCGCGGCAACCGTGTTTCTGCTAAATGGTAGACAGTTTATATATGGTGGCGGCCATCTTAATAGCATTTCAAAATAATTTCTGATCCATTCAAATTCAAAGAATATTTCACATAAATAATTTCAAAAAGGATTGAAAGCATCACCCTTAGATGTTTTTCAAAGTCAAACTCTTCACTTCCCACAACATAAAGAATTTAACAATTTAAATTGGTATTTTATAGTCAAAAACAAACATTTTCGAGGCTGAAATAAAGAACCTACACTTTCAAAACGGGAGAATAAAAAGAATGTAGATTTCCACTCACCTTCATTTGGGTACATTCTTTCTTACACAGGCAACAGGTATGTGGAAAGATTCGTGGAGTGGCTGCCGCATAGTCATGCATCATGGCCGCTGTTGGCTGACCCTTGAAGGCTGCCAGGTTTGCCAAAGGCTGCCTGAGAGAACCAGGCAGCATCAGAGGATTGAGGTCCATCAGGCGCAGGACTGGCTGAGGCAGAGCGGGAGCAACAAGGATGGGGTGAGGACCACCAAAACGTTGCATGGGACCAGGGAAGCTGCGGATGAGAGGAGCAGGAGGAACTGATTTTGCAGTCGAAAAAAATGGAGGCCAAATGACTCGCCTCATCTGCGATACTGGCTGCATCAGCATCTGCGGCTTCAGTTGTTTCTGCATCTGCTCCTGTAGCATCTGCTCCTGTAGCATCTGCTCCTGTAGCATCTGCTCCTTCTTCTCCTTCTGCAGAAGCTGCTCCTTCTGCTGCTTCAGTTGTTTCTGCATCTGCTCCTTCTGTAGCATCTGCTCCTTCTGTAGCATCTGCTCCTTCTTCTCCTTCTGTAGAAGCTGCTCCTTCTGCTGCATCAGTTGTTTCTGCATCTGCTCCTTCTGTAGGATCTGCTCCTTCTGTAGCATCTGCTCCTTCTGTAGCATCTGCTCCTTCTGTAGCATCTGCTCCTTCTGTAGGATCTGCTCCTTCTGTAGGATCTGCTCCTGCTGCTTCAGTTGTTTCTGCATGTGCTCCTTTGATGGACGCTGCTCCTTCTGTAGCATCTGCTCCTTCTGTAGCATCTGCTCCTTCTTCTCCTTCTGCAGAAGCTGCTCCTTCTGCTGCTTCAGTTGTTTCTGCATCTGCTCCTTATGTAGGACCTGCTCCTTCTGTAGCATCTGCTCCTTCTGTAGCATCTGCTCCTTCTGTAGCAGCTGCTGTGTCTGCTGCTTTTTCATCTGCTCAGCAACGACTGACCCTTGTCCTGGAGTTTTATTATGAACCTTAGTACCACTGGCGTTATCACTGCCACTGACCGCAAGGCCAGGTCGGCGGGGATAGACACCACTGTACAGAGTGGAGGATGGTTGGGTTTTCGACGTTGACTGGTGATCTGCCTCTGGTTCTTTCAGAGGTCCAGGTTTGCGGGCTTCAGACTTGATGACTCTGATGTCTGTGTCTTTCTGTGGCAGAGAGAAAGAGGTGGGGATTGATTGGAAAGTCTGGTTTGGTTGGGTCTGCATTTGTTTAGTCTGATCATTGCCTGGGGGAGCCACTGAAGAGCTGTACAAAGAGCTGTACGAAGAGCTGAGACTGGAAACAGAACTCCCCTGATCACATGAAGAACCCAAGGTACTGTTCTTCACCACTGTTGTAGTTTTCTGCAGTGGTTCTTGACTGTGTCTGCTACTGTTGTAAGTGTCCATTAGCAGCACACTCTCACTGTTAGCTCTACTACCACTGGTCCTTCCAAAGTCATCGCTAACTGCTCCAGTATATCTGCCAGTATGTCCATAGTCAATCAATCGACTCGGCTGGCGAACAGCTGATGACATTTCCTCCTGATGCATCCTTACCCCTCTAGAACTACTCAAACTGTGACTGTCCATTCCACTCACACTTCTGGCGGGCTGGGGTTCAGGGCAGGGTTTTGACTGAACTGCAGTTGCAGCTCTCTTTGCCTTCTCAGTCCGGATTTGCCGCAAGATGAACGGCAGGTTAGCAGGGGTGATCTGATCTTCAGGAAAGGAGATGAGATATTCCAAATCCTCTTTTTCAAGTCCAAAGTGCAGAAGGATGTTAGAAGCTGATTCAGGGGTGTACTTGGGTCGACTTGACTCCGTAGGGGCAGGAGGTTTGTCCGGCACTGGATAGTCAAAATCACCTAACCCTGGAATGGACTGCTTATCATGTTCTCTTTCACTGGAGACATTAAACCTACCATCACCACCACTTCCATAGTTAGATGAAGCAGATGATGAATAAAATCTAGAGTCTAGGTCATCTGCAGTGGGCCTTTTGTAGTTCAACGAAAAGTCCAAGGAGCTACTGCCACTTTCAACACCCGAATGTCTATGTCCTAGAGAGGCAGAGGTTGAGGACATTGGGTAGGAGCCCATCCCTGTGCCTGAGGAGAGAAATTCATCTCTTTGAGTGCTGGTAAACCGAGTGCCCTGATCTATGGGCTGATGCACTGGTCTGCCAAGCCTCACCTCCTCTCTGGCTCTACTAATATGCATGTCTATGGACCTCTCTATGTTCTCGTCTATTACGGCCCTACTCTGTTCAGACCTGTAGCTCATCGACTGAGGGAGCAGAGATGGTAGCATTCCCCCAGAGTTAGCAGGAGTCAGAGAAGAAGCTCCAGAAGAACTGAAGCTGGAGCCAGGTCCAAGGTGAGATGATGCCCTCCGAGAGTCCCTCTCATCCTGTATAGTGGAGAGTCCATATCGCCCCTGGGTAGAACTTTGGTTCCCAGAGGCATAGGGGTTATACATGGGATGGGACATGGTGTATGCAGTCTTCAGAGGATCAGGGATTGGTATTGATGACGGGTCCAAGTAGGGGGCTCGTTAGTGATTCTGGAGTAGGAGACGGGGCACAATGCCCCGATTGCCATGAAAAGCTGAAAAGTTAAAAAACAAAAGGAAGGGATTATTTAATGGGATTATTTAATGGGACTGGATGTCAGCTTCATGGACGGGTAGAAGCCATTCTCTGTATGGTCTATTCATGAGTCATCCACTCTGGTGCTGTCTGACACATTTGTTTATTCGCTTCCAGGTCTTCACTAGCAAGAAAAAACAGAGGAGGTAAAGGCAACAAGTGAAGGTGACAGGTGAAGACAGAAAACAACAGGTTAACAGGAAACATCTAGAACAGACAAATTTATAGAGCTGATGACCGAAAGCCGGTTCCAAGTTGTAACTGAATCCAAAATGTTGAGAATGGAGCACCCGTAAAAAACAAACAAACATACAAACAAATAAACCACTTTTATGAGCAGTGGCCCAATGGGGCAACTGACTGATTTGGTTTACCGGCCCGACGTATGTTGGAATGTGTATGTGTCACTTCAGTAGGGGAGCCTGGGAATAATTTGAAAGGGGGGCAGTTGTAACAAAAGCTCAAATTACATAAATAAAAACTAAAACAAAAAAAGAACCAAAAGATTAGTGCGTCAGATTATTTAACAGCAAATTAAACTATAAAATTCACTAACTATAAACCTTATGAATATGAATTGTGTAAAGGTTTTTGTAGTTTAGACCTACTAAAAGAAAAGGAATCTCTCAAGAGTTTGTATGTGTTCGTAAGAGTTTGTGTTCATGTAATTACGTTCTGCTGGCATCCTGTATCTTTACACTTGTAAGAAGGCTGCATTTGCAGTTCTTTGTAACATGACATGAATTAAGTTCAAGGTTATAGCCAATTTTTCTCATCTATTTTCATTTTGTTTCATTATGATTTTGTACTGATTTTGGCGGTCACTACAGAACAAAGCAGTAGTGTTTCTGAATTGTTTTTACTGCAGCAGGGTCTGGTTCTGGCCTCCAGCAGCGTGATGTTGGCGTTGGCGCCCAGGGGGGACCGGCAGAGCAGCGGGGCGAAGCCCTGCTTCTGGCCATAGGAGGACCCACTTCTACCTGACGCTGAGCTCTCCACCTCTTGCAAAAGCTCCAACTGCCAGGAAGATCTGGCAGATCTGGGTTTGTCCATGGTAGGCTGGTTGCTGCTGGATGCCGTGCTGAAATACGCTGAAGGAGTTTCTAGTGAACCTGCATGATTCTTACGTTAACACAACAGTCTTTTCTCCCCCACAAAGTGAGTCCGATCCCTCCGAGTTGTTTTCCCTGAGTCGCTCCGATTACAATGATAACATGACGTCATATTTACTCAAGCTGAACCCTTTCTCGCCATAGCCATCGTGAAGGGCACCCTTTCTTCTTCTTCTGTTAACAGGAGATTAAATGCGATCTTTGCCCTCAATTACACATTGTTTTTCCTGAGACATTTGCAAGGCATTATGGGTGACCCTCAGTGCCAAGAGCAGTGCTTAAATATATATGTAGGCTAAGTCAGTTGAACAGAACAAAACCACTGTAGTGTTACTACTAGTAGCACCTGAGCTTTTCATACTATGACAAGTCAAAATGTTTGCTATATTAAAAGGCATATCAACTCAGAAACTGCAGTGCAATGAGTGAGAATATGGATTGCATCACTACACCCACTTGCCAACTTGCTAAATAAGCCTCTATGGCTCCTATACAAGCCCCCAGGAATAGCGCCATAGCGGCCAATGGTGGTACCGCAACCTCTGTGTCCGTCATGTGATGCCATTGGGCCCAAAAAGACTTTCTCTCAGATACTTTCATTGAGAGAGACGTCTGTAACTCAGTGGATAATTTTTTTTCTAAGTGAATCAACGTCCCAGTATCAACACTCTCAGAGCCCTTATTTAAATCATTAAGTCCTAAAAGTTGTAAAATGCACTAATGGCTGAATCCAGAGTTATTTCATTCCTCTATTTGTGTCGATGACGTTGGGACTCTGTGACTGAGTCATGGGACTGAGCGGACGCTACTGTGCATATTGGATATGTGCACTAGGCCCAGTAAGACCAAGAAAACCTTGGAGATCAGGGTGCTTTTCCAGACCTGAGCAACTTTAATAGGAATGAACGGGGGGCCAACGTCAAATGCTGTATCTTGTTTATACATCCATGCCCAGAACAGACAAACCAAACCAACACGCTCTCACTTCCAACTCGTCCAATACTGCCACTTGTTCAGTACAGTATTAGAGGTTGTTTGTATGACTGAACTGTGCTCATTCAAAGGGTGTAATGCTGAATGACTTTATTCTATAATGAAGAGGTATTTCTTTCCCAAGAATAAGACGGAAATTAATAACAGCAAAAGCAAAATACAAGTAAACAAAAACATCGGACTCAGCAACCCAGCCAAATTGTAAGTAAGTAAAAGTATGGGCTCAAAATCTTGCAATCGGTGCATCCCTATATATCAAGAAATATTGTACAATATATGTCACGTGTCAAACTCAAGGCCCGCGGGCCAAATTAGGCCCGGCGCCTCATTTTATGTGGCCCACGAAGGTTTGCAAAGAATATATCTCGCTGATCATACAATTCTACATTGCTTTACAGAAGTACAGTGGCCTTAAACTACATGCCCCACAATGCATCTCGATTTTGTGACGTGCACTGATGCATCTCAATATCGGCAGTTTCCAGCAGCAGTGCAGCTTTGCCATCTTCAGTTTTCCGACCCCTCTAGTGAATCTTTGTGAAAAAAAAAAGAGACTAGTGACAAATGTAGTGACTTTTTCTGGTGTTATTGGAGACGTTTGGAGACTCTGATGTGAAAGCAGGTACCGTTCTTACTCTTCTCAACGAGACGCGGTGCGGCCGTGGACCCCTCCCCAGTCCCAAAGCACTCGGACGGCCCAGTCCTCGTCACCGGCAGTCCCTCCTAGCTGCAGTCAGAGCAGGAGATGTTCATCCCTCCGTGTCCACACTGAATGAATCTCGCATGCAGGAGCAGGGTTACAATTAACATTAACAAAAACATGAATCGAAAGAAGAAAGTTCATTTGTAGCTCTAAGCATATTTGCGGTCACTCACTTTTTGTCTTCAGAGCGAGTTCGTGTCACTTAAACCCTCCTGACTAACCAGGAAGAAGACAAAACTCGCTGGTTTGGGTGTTTAGCATAACCTTTCCCCCCAGCTACGTATTTTCAACACAACACTTACCGTTACACTCTGTCCGTTGACGACGTTGAATCAATACAAGCTTTGAAGGTCTAAATCGTGGTGTTGCCGTTTGCTACGAACTGCAGGCTTCGGCCCAAGTTAACTGACTTTAAGGTCGGTTAGAGGGACATTTTACATTAAAACACAACAGCAGACCCTTCAAAATGTTGTCAGACGGCTGAGTTTAATGGCTCTCACGTTAGACACGAACTGTTTGCGAGTCAAAGTGTTTAAAAGGTTCAACTAGTCCGACGTGTTCCTGCGAGCAAAGCGCTAACGGTCGGCCCGGTTGTAAACTACCGCTAAACGGTTTTCAGTCCACAAACAACAAATACAGCGACTGTAATCAGGCTAACGCTGTTTCTCTCTGTGTATTTATAACGTTTTTGTTACTTACCTGCTGTTATTTTTGAATATCTGGCGTCTTTGAAGAGTCCAAACACACCATCCGGGCTGCTCGCAGGGCAGGGAACGTCAGACAGGAAGTGTAACACGTAAACATCCGGTTTTGGGGTCGAGCCTTCAGAGTAAAAGCTTGAAAAGGAGTCCTGAGATTGGATTCGGGATGTACCGATCTGACTTTTTCAGTCCCGATACTGATCGTGATACCTGGGCTTTGGGTATCAGCCGGTACCGAGCACCGAGCCAATAAATTTATTAATCACATTAAAGCTGAGAAATGATTGGTTAGATCTCAATGAACTGATTGGTCGATACAACAAAAAATCAATTGGCAACTATTCTCATAAATTAACCTTTCACTCTTAGAAAATATAGTAGGCATTATAACTATTAATAAAAATAAAATACTAAAAATAAATAAAATAATTTAACAATCATTAGAGTTTAATCAATGATGATAATTGACAGTTGCAGCCCTTTTTGTTCGTAGTTTACGAACTACATTAACTTCTGTGTGGAGAACACCGTACCAACCAGGACGGTAAGGTGTTTTTCCAACAACAAGCCGTGGATTAATCCTGATATAAAGGCCCTCCTTAAGGAGAAGAAGAGGGCCTTTAAATCAGGAAATAAGGAGGAGCTGAAGGCTATTCAGAGGGAGCTAAGGAGAAAAATCAGGGAGGAGAAGAACAGCTACAGGAGGAAGATGGAGGAGCAGCTGCAGAAGAACAACATCAGTGGAGCCTGGAAAGGCCTAAAAACCATCTCAGGCCACAAGAAGCCAGACTCCAAGGCTGTGGGAGACCTAAAGTGGGTGAATGATTTGAACCACTACTTTAACAGGTTCAATGAGTCACCTGCCCCTCCGCCGGCCCAGTCCACCCTGCTGCAACCCCCTTCATCTGCCACTTCAAGACAGTGCCCCTCCTCCTCCTTCACCACCTTCAGCTCAACAAAAGCACCCCCACTGACACCAACACCTCCACCCCCCTCTGCTCCACTACTCAGCTCTGTACAGTACAGAGAACTTTCCCAGGACTTCGTGGACTGGTGCCTGCAGAACCACCTCCAGATCAACGCGGGGAAAACTAAAGAGCTGGTGGTGGATTTCCGCAGGCAAACTCATCCCCCTCCAACACCGGTGAACATCCAGGGATCAGACATTGAGATGGTGACATCTTATAAACACCTGGGTGTTCACCTGAACAATAAACTGGACTGGAAAACAAACTCCTCTGCACTCCATAAGAAAGGCCAGAGCAGGCTGCATCTGCTCAGGAGACTGAGGTCTTTTGGAGTGCAGGGGACACTATTGAAAACATTCTATGACACCGTGGTGGCATCAGCCATATTTTATGGAGTGGTTTGCTGGGGCAGCAGCATCACAGCTGCAGACAGGAAGAGGCTGGATAAGATCATCAAAAGGGCCAGCTCTGTCCTGGGATGCTCTCTGGACTCAGTGCAGGTGGTGGGAGAGAGGAGGATGATGGCTAAGCTGTCATCCATGATGGAGAAGGACTCCCACCCCATGAGAGACACCATCAGAGCTCTGGAGAGCTCCTTCAGTGACAGGCTGCTACACCCTAAGTGTACGAAGGAGCGTTACAGAAGGTCCTTCCTGCCTGCAGCTGTTAGACTCCACAACCAGCACTGCTCCCAGTAAACCACATACACATTCACAACCAGCACTGCTCCCAGTAAACCACATACACATTCACAACCAGCACTGCTCCCAGTAAACCACAATCACAGTCACAACCAGCACTGCTCCCAGTAGACCACATACACATTCACAACCAGCACTGCTCCCAGTAAACCACATACACATTCACAACCAGCACTGCTCCAAGTAGACCACATACACATTCACAACCAGCACTGCTCCCAGTAGACCACATACACATTCACAACCAGCACTGCTCCCAGTAGACCACATACACATTCACAACCAGCACTGCTCCCAGTAGACCACATACACACTCACAACAAACTGACCGGACACAAAGTGCAATAACAACTCATATGTGCAATTATAATATCTGCTCAATTGTAGTTACTGGACAATTATTTATTAATATGCTGGACATATTTTTTAGCTTTATTTTCTACTATGTATATATTATTTTATTTGTATTACTTTAAAAAAAAAAAAAATCTATGCTTCTTGTTTATTGCACTATCCACTTTGCTGCTGCAACCTGTGAATTTCTCCACTGCGAGACTAATAAAGGAATATCTTATCTAGTTTCAAAGTTATGTGTTTAGGGGTTTTATTTTGAAAATCTGGACAGGAACTACTTAATATTTTGTGACATAGGTTTTTATTTGAGAATATATATATTTGTAACAGCTGTGTTTTTAACCAAGAACATCTCATCCAAAGATTTAGTCTTAGATTGTCTTCTGTAATACTTTAATTAAGGTAATATCACAGAAATCTTAATGTTTCCATCAGTACATACTTTTAAACCGTGACGCTGACTATATGTTGCTTTGGCTTAATTAACTTCTCATTAATGAAATGACACCCAATGCCATTAGTTCTGAGGATTAAATGGAAATTTAGAAACCAAATCAACCAAACCTGCTTCACAGTATTTGTTGAGTTCAGCTTAGTGATCAGGTACATTTGATGATTAATAACCACAACACTACATGTTTAAATAACTGAATTAAGTGTGTCAAAATGTCAATATGATTTTCTAATAAACAAATATTTTATATAAAAGCAGACATTTGTCAGGATTTACTAGATATACATTTTAATTACAGAATAAAATGTCATTTTACACCTGAATGTGGGAGCAGACCATTTCAGATTTTCTAAAGAAAAACTAGAACATCCTACGACAATCTCTGATTTGTATTCACTTTGACAGTAAATTCACAAGAAATAATCTCTAGAGAAGTTTAAATGATAAGAAACTTGTCAAAATGACAAAAGAAGCAGCTAAGAAAACACCCTCCCCTCAACTGAAGCAGAGAGCTCGAACAGCGACAGGAATTTGAACTGGCATGGATAACAAAACTTAAGTGGCTCTAAACACTTATCTGGCATTTATACATCATGTACAAGATTAAATAATAAGCTTCATTTATACAATTTCAAAAATGATCATAACATCCCAGAGGAACAGTTGATGCTTAAAAAGGTGCTACATGTTACATCAGAAATGTAGAAATTTTATTATTTATTTTAGTTAAGTAATAAGATTATACCTTTATAGTATTTGACCCATATCAGACCGGAGACTGATACGGGTCAAATACTGTTATTAAGAACATAGTCTTCATCAGTCCTGTTGCTTCCTGCAGAAATCCGAGCTGTCGATCACAAGCCAAGTTTCCATAAAAATTTAGTGTAAATTTTAAAGAAGTTTCCAGACAATCCGCAAAATAAAATGTGAATTCAACACTGTAAATATCGGAGCAATTATTTATTGATGAAGTCATGTAGCACCTTTTAAAGTTACAAAAACCCAAATATACACAATAACTGTTACTGACTTGGCTCACGTTTCCAGTCTTTTCACGACACAACTGATGTAACTGAGCGACTGCAGGTAGAGCAAGGCACCAAAACCAGAGAGTTGGAGGGAGTTTGAAACCCAATGTGGCAATACATGCTAAAATATTATTAAAGTAGATGTATAATTTATACATTTATATGAAAAAAAAAGATGCTAGATAGTAATTTGTTATGACCAGCGTGGCTTATTATACACACTGACTTGTCAAATAAAACAAATTAACGATGCATTTTTAAGGCTGCAGACATTTCACTGGTCCAGCTTTACCTTTTTTTTTTTACATTTTTGAGAAAAACAAACAAACAAAAGTCAATAGTTGAAGTCGGGATCAATCAGAAACGGAGCCTTGAGAACTTTGTGTGGAACTTCTTGATAGTTTCTGTTGAAGCTTCTGGTAATGTTTCTGAAAAATAGAAAGGTAGACACAAATGATGGAAGGCCAACTGTGTTTTAGGGTGTTTAGTTTCGTATGTGTTTGTGTTTACCTGCAGGTTTTCAAAGTGTCTCCGGCTGCTGCAGTGGAGGTCCTTGGCAGTGCTCTCATTCAGGTAGAAAACAGAGCAGAGATTACAGAAATACCCTGATTTGGGAACCACAAACTCCTGACCTGAATAGGGAGATAGTGAAAATGAAACAGGAGAAAAGTGGGACAAAACATTTGCATCTCGTGTCGTTTTCAAGTAAAATGAGAGTGTAAGTGTGCGTCTTACCGAGGGGGTTGTTGGGTTTGAATGCAGGCAGTTTGAAGTCGGCATCGACACAAGGAGACTGAGAACGAGATCGCTTTGCTTCAGGTCCGACAAGCTCCGTCCTCTGTTTATTCAGAACTAAAGAAGAGATGGAACCATCAATCGATAAATCCTTTCAGCCCAGACAATCATACGTTAATACTTGAAAAAGGATGCTTTCTCTATGCGCACTGCAATGGAAGTAGAGCCAAAATGATTAATCGCTTAGTCAATCAGAAATTATTTATCTGCATCAATTTTAATAATCTTCTTCTGTTTGAGGTCATTGTCATATTTCAAGCAAATACGCTAAAAATGTATTAGTTCCAGTTCAAATGTGATAACATTTTAGGATGCTAACCAGCAATTTTAAGACTTGGATCCGTTTTTCACTCTTGACTTAATTAATCAATGATGGAAATAATCATTACTAGGGCTGCTTAATTATGGCAAAAAATAATAATCATGATTATACAGGGTTACTCGACTTGACATGGTGCACTGGATTTATAACAAAACACGGGAACATCTTGATTATGTTTTCATAATCATTGGAAGCCAAGATCTTAATTGAAAATAAAATTTAATTAATCGCCCAGCCCTAACAGGGTAAAACAAATATTTACAACTTTGGAGAAGATTTTCAGAAAAATTCACTTTCATTGGACCAATACATAAACAAGCTCACTGTGGACAGCACGCTAAAATTGCTAAATAAAACTTCTCTGATTGTTGGTCCATCATTCTTTCAGCTCTCTGTACCTTTAATGTCCATCCTGCTCCATCCTTCCTTCTCTTCTTTCTCCACACTTCCCTCCAGTGTCTGTTTCTCAGAGGGCTCCTGCTGCAGCTCCTGCCCAGCAGAGGAAGCATCGATGTCAGCTTGGCTCGCTGCCTCCACCTCTGTCTTCTGGCTCTCCGGCTGGCCGTCACTTGGCAACATAGATGGATCTTTGTCCAGTGACGAGGAGGCGTCGAGTGGAGTTGGAGGCAGTAAATCAGTCCACACTGGTTCCCTTTCTTCCTCAGTCACTTTTTTCCCTCTGGCAGATGTTCTCACTGTGGTAAAAAACAATTAATCGGTTGAGCACACAAGTGAAAGGCTAAATAATACTCAGTTGGCTTCAAGCTGAAGACCCTAAAGCTGGTATTCAGGCACCATTGGAGGTGTGACAGGCAAAAATGCCTCACAGGTTTCAACATTAACCTGTCAGCAAACTAACAACAACAACAACAACAACAAAGAGATAAAAGCTGGGGGAACCGAGAAGTCAGGTAGTGGAACATGACAATCTAAATCCAGCTGAATGGATTGAAGGGAAACATCCTGACTGCTGCCCCAACATCCTCAGATGTTCTGGAAATAAACGAAGCTTGGCTCCTGCCTGCAGATCCTGCAGCTGGTACTGAGGCACCAGTGGAGGTGCGACAAGCAGAAATGCATCGCAGGTTTCATCTGAACTGTCACTAAACTAAGCTTTAGTGCTCCAACATTGGAAAACCAAAAATTGTGAAGCCAAAGATTGTTATTTATGTCTGAATTACACATTTTTTATCCATTCCTTTTTGAGTCTCCAGAGATTAGATTTGGGGTAAGGACATGCGTAAAAGATATAAATGTATGTGTTACCAGGAGTTTGTCTGGTTCTCTTCTTGGCTCGTCCTCTTGTCCTGGTTTTTACTGCTTCCTTTTCCTCCTCCTCTTCCATCTCTCCCACCTCGTCCACTGTCACAAAGTTCACACTTTCCTCTAAAAATGGACAAAAAACAAAGAAGAACACTGGAAGTTTGGATGTTTTGTTGAGTTGATTGGCTTTTGTTGATCAACAAAAATGTCTGCAATTTGATCCTCGAAGTGATGTAATTAATTATAAATACATATTTGGCTAAGCAGTAAATCTTCACTGGTGTGGCCATTAAATCAAAGTTCATACTTTCCTCTAAAACAGGACCAAAAAAGTGAGTATTAACCCCATTGGAAGGTTTAATGTTTTATTGTCTTCCAACATGGTATTGTGCATGCTCACTAATGTCATGACTTACTGGGACACTTAATGGGATGGAGCCATCATTACAGTCACTGCCTTATTATTATACACCTGCTCTTTATCATAGTTAAGGGTCTTAGTTGAATGGAGATAATCAATTGTTTGCTTGTAGGTATAATGCAAATATAGCTGTGCTATTATACTGAATACAGAACCCAGAAGAACACATACCGGTGTCATCATTGTGTTTGCGTTTGGCAGATCTTGAGGTTTTCCCAGTTTGCTCTTTATGTGGCTTCTCTTCCTCATTATCACCAGCTTCATCTAAAGTCACCAAAGTCTAAAAACAGACAAGACAAACCAGACACCTTCAGCTTCTGTATTGGTAGAGCTGCTGTTCTTTGTAAATGTGTGCTTTACAGTGCATGGAAGAAAATTAAACTCCTTACCTCTGGGTTCAAGAAGTCCACTGAGTCATCCTCCTGGCTGGGTGGTTGGGTCTCCTGCATGCTCTGCTCAGCCTTCCCGTCCTCCTCCTCCTCTTCTTCTACGAATTCATCCAGAGTGACGAGTGCCTGCAGGTCTCCCTCCGTGATCTCCCCATCCCACTCTCGGCTCTCCGTTGCTCTTTCCTCTACGGCCTCATCTGCTCCTACCTCATCCAGAGTCACCAGCTCCTTGGGATCTACGTCCACCATCTCCTCCTTCTCCCTCCCCCTCTCCTTTGTCCTTCTCGTCCCTGCCCCACCTCCTCCTCCTCCTGCTGCTGCTCTGGCTCCTTTGCTCCCTCTGGTCTCTCTCCCTCATCCTCCTCTCTTCTCTCTCCTTGGCCCTTCTCACTTCCTGCTCCTTGGCGAACTTCTTCTCCTTTGCAGCGGCTTGTCGCTTCCTTAGTTCTTCCTCCTCGGCGGCATCATCAGGGTACTCCTCCTCCTCCTCGCTCACTTCGTCCAGGTTCACCAGCATGCTTGTTTTGTTGTCTTTCTCAGGTGAATTTAGTTTGTTCTCCCCTTCAAATGTGGCAGCATCACTCAAGGATTCAGTTGTTATGTCCTCTTTCTTAGTGTCTTCTTTGGGTGTACTTTCCTTATTTCCCACAGCAGACCCTTCCACCACAGATGGATCATCATTTACCTTTAAATCACCAACTATCTGATACAAAGTCTCCTCCTCACCTGTGGTACCACATGTTGGTTTGTCTTCTTTTTCTGCCTCTTTTGTAGGAGTTTCATCTTTTGTCTCATCCTCTGTGGCTGTCAGCTCTTCTTGAGCCTGATCATCTTCCAGGGAATCTATGATCTGATACACAGGTTCATCCTCCTCATTTTTGGGTGATCCTGCAAGAGATCTACTTTTCTTTGCTTGCTGGTCATCGTTTTTGGATTTGTTCTTTTCTGACTGTCCGGTGGGGAGTAGATCGTCAACCGTGTCATCCTCCACAGAATCAAGAATCTGGTATGTCGCCTCTTCTTCATCAGCCTCTTTTTCAGATGCATCTTTGTCACCCTTCTTTAATTTTACGCCGTCTTTTTGAGTTGTTTTAACCTCTTTCTTTGGTCTTCCCCTTTTGCCTTTTCTTCTTGTCGTGGGCCGATTGTCCTTAACCTCATCCTGCAGTACTTCATGAGTAGCATCCTCCTCACTTACCTCTCTTATAACATTGTCACCCTTGGTTGATGGTGTGCTCTCTTCTGGAGGGTCTTTCTCTTCTTTCTTTGGTGTTTTTTCCTGGTTTCGTTCCTGTGACTCTCTAGCAGGAGTGTGCCTCCTTCTTGTTGGCGTGTCCTCTTTGTTTGTTTTCTCATTTGAAGCATCTTTCTTAGTTGTTCTCTCCCTTTTTCCTCTGGTAGATCTTGTTGTGATGGTTGGCTCATCATTGGCAGTTTCATCCTCCACAGAGTCTAAAATCTCGTATGAAGCCTCCTCTGGTTTTTCAGCTGTTTCTGTGACATCCAGTGTCATTTTATCCTGTTTCTTCCCTCTTGCACTTCTCCTTCTACCAGATCTTTCTGTGGTGGCAGCATCTTGAACCGGCTCATCTTCAACAGAATCTACTATCTCATACACCATCTCCTCAGCGACCTCTTTGTCCTTTTTAGAAACTCCTGCCGTGGAGTCCGTCTTCGTCCGTGTCTCATATTTTTTAACCCCCCTGTTCTGTTTCTCTGGTGATTTCTCCTTCTCTTCACTTTTGGAAACTCTGGTTGTGGGACCAGTCCTCTTTGATGGTCTGTCATCTTTTCTAGCAGTTGCCTCCCCTCTAATGTTTCTTTTACCCTTGTTCCCAGTCTCTGAATCGGTCTCGGTAGTCGTTGGCTGATCTTCTACAGAATCAATTACCTGATAGGTGTCTTCCTCTTCTTCCACAGGCTTAACGTCTTCTTTACATATCTGATCACTGGGAGTTTTGAGGTTCTGGCTGTCATTTTCTGTTGTGGTCTGATCTTCAATTGAATCCAATATCTCAAAGGTTTCTTGTTCAGTAACATCACTGTCAGGGTCTTTTAAAGTTTCTTTGCTGTTGGGGTCTTGAGGAGGCTGGTCTTCAGTAGGAAATCGGTTATCAGGATTTTCCACATCATTGGATGCATTGCAGGACTCTGCTGGGAACATGCTCTCTTTGACCTCTTCCTCTTTTCTGTTCTTCCCGTTTGTTTCATGATCTTTACAGACTGAATCTTTATCAGATTTGTCACCTGCTGAAATTGCATCTTCCTCAGACTGTTGTTTAACAGGGGAACTGTCATCTTGGACCAGGTGACAGACCTCTTGATCTGTAGGTGCTTGGTCTTTGGTAACGCTGTCCAACACTTGGAAAGAACCGTCCATTTCCTTTTCACCGTACTCCTCTGGGAGGGCTTTTCCTCCGCTGTTGACACTTTCCAAGACCTGAAAGCTTTCCTCATGCAAAGTCCGGCCTCCGTCGGGTCCAGCAGGCTGAGCTTCAGACCTGCCGTCTTGATCCCCAACATCCATTGGTTCATCCGTTTGATCAAGTGAATCAAGAATTTGGTATTCTTCACCTTTCTTGTCAGTATGTTTGTCTTCTTTCTCTTCCTCTTTGCTTTTCTTCTGGTCTTTCAGTGTGTTGACATTAAGATCTATCGCTAGACTCTGGGCTTGGCTCAACTCTACCCCATGTCCCTGTAGAGGTGGATGCATCTCTGGCGATGCTTCTGTTTTAATCTCGCTAGTTTTTGCAGCAATGCCTTCTGCTGACACTTTGTGGTCAGACTTTGTCACTGCACTCTCTGAGCTTTCTGCTTCTTCTCTAAGTGGCTCAGAATGAGTCTCCATTGATGTCTTTACAGCTGTTGCTGATGTTATCCTTTCCTTTTCATGTGCAGCGGAGGATGAGCGGGTACTACGACCGGAGGATGCCGTATTTGATGCTTTGGCTGGAGTTTTTGTTTTGCTGTGTTGTGTTTTCTGACTAGGGGAAGAAGAGGTTTCGGTAGACAGCAGAGAGGAAGAGGAGGAGGTCTTACTGGCACTGGCAGAGGCCGAGGGTTTGGTAGGGGATTTGGTGGGCTCAGATGAGACCTTGGACTTTTTTGGTGATGCAGAGCTAGAAGAGCTTGAGCTTTTATTCGACTTGGATGAAGAAGATGAGGAAGAGGCTGAGCTCTTGGAGTCTTTTGAAGACCTTGTTGAGGTCCGTTTGCCAGCAGATGACACATCTGAACTTTGCCTTTCTCTTCTCTCTCTGGAGGACTGCCTGGATGAAGACGAGCGACGAGGTTCGGGGCTTGTGTCTCCCACGTCATCACCAACTTCATCGACAGTGACAAAGTCATCCATGTTGAAGCTTTGCTCATCAAAAAGACAGCTGTCTGACGAAGCAATGGCATCTGTAACATCATCCTGACCCTGGATGGAGAACAAAGAAGGAATCACACATGGAAACAACTAATCACATAGGTTTTTAATCAAGATAAATAAAGCCAATTGTTCACCCATTCATTTCTTGCATGTGACTGGTTTGAAGGTATAATAAACAGCTGTTTACCTTTCTTTGTGTTGTGTCTTCAGCTGTTGCAGTTGTAGAGCTTGTGTCGCTTTTGCTGGGGCTCTAAAGAAAACATATGTATAGTTTTAAAAAATCTCCTTCGTTAGTGATGTGAAATTTATTTGACATTTATTAGGCATGGCAGATTGTTTATTATGTTAATTTCCCCAAAACTCTACAGGGGCTTTTTTGAGGATCTTGTATTTTCCTGTTTGTTCTCATTTCGTGTCACTGATTTTATGAACTGACAGATTTATAGCAACTTAAAAAGTCTACATTTTGGCACTGACCAAAAATGCCATTGCCAAATGTAAACGTTGATTTAAATCAGTCCTCACCTCCCTGTCTTCACTCTGGGACGTGCCCTCCCGAGTGAGCCTGTGGTTACGAACTGCTGCCTTGAGGGCCTGGAAAATGTCTGTGTTGATCTGAGGAAGTTCTGCCACGTTTTCTTCAGGCGTGAGCTCTGTGGCTGAGGACTGAGGACTGGAGGCAGCTGGGACTGTGTTCCCACTGCTGTCTGCAGAGTTAGAGGTCACATCAGCAGCCAGTGACCCCTCTTCCTCCTTTACTTCTATTTTCACTACATCTTCATTTGCCTCAGGACCAACCGTGGTGTCCATGGTGATCTCATTTCCTGGTTTCTCGCCATCCTCCTTCATTACTTCGTCACCTGGGACGGTACCACTTGGTTCTGCTGTGATGGGCTCAGAAATGGTGGATCCACCAGGATCACTGGTTTGCAGATTAGGTTGTGACACATTATCCGACAGTTTAGAAACAGGAGGCTGGGTTTCACATTTCACAGCCAGGGGCTTGGCTTTCACTTTGATGGTGCTTGGTCCAAGGTTTATTGTGATCTCGCTAAAATCTTGTAGACGCTGTTTTAGGCTCTTCACACTAAAATTACAAACAAAAAGAATTTTTGGTCACAAAGGAAAACAGGGTGGTTTAAACAAAAAAAGTCTGAATACAATACTGAGAAAAACAGTTTCCAAGTTCTCATCCAGTGTTCCTGAATTCATTGTTCAATCATCTCTTATTTTATACCAAACATACCGCGGCAGTGAGTTGTTTTTATATTAAAAACTACCAATTAATCTGCAGATAATTTTCTCAATAATTGATACATCGATCTATGATGTGTAAAATTGTGAAAAATGGCCATCACATTTCCCCAAAGTCCTTATTGATGTTGTCAAATGTGTTACTTTTTTGTCCAACGAACAGTCCAAAAACCAAGCTTATACAGTTTACTATGATTTAAAACAGAAACACAAGTACATCTTCACATTAGAAAAGCTGCAGTCTGGGACTATGTTGGTATTCTGCTTTAAAAACAGCTTAAACAACTAATCAATTTAACTAAATAATAATTATTATCATTAATTATTATTTGATTAAAACATATTTTCCCAGTCATTTTCTGTTGACGGACTAATTGACTAATAATTGCAGCTGAAAGACATTAAAATATTTTTCATGACTACTGTTGAACCCAGGGATGTATAAATAAATTTATCCAATGAAATGTGCCACCTGCTAACCCCAAACATCGTATTAATTTGCCTGTGGGTCATAACAGTCATATCGATCACTGACATGCATTGGCAACTAAAACATGCTTTGTTTCTCTCTTAACCTGACAAGAACCATAAAATACTCACGAATCAACACGTTGAATTTTAGTCCTGGAGTGAGGAAAAGAGGGAGTTGGTCAGATCAGGTGCAGTGAATTAAAATATGAAAAATACATGAACACATACAGAGGCAACCTGCTCCAGACTTTTAAAAGGACATAAGTCTTACCAAGCTTTTCTCCTTTCACGAGTGTCTGGTGAGAAAGTGTTGTATTTCTCCACCACCTGGGCTACACCGCTGGAGTCAGCCATCTCAATGCATATCTGAGGTAGAACGACAGTCATGGACAAAGAGAGAAAAGACGGAGTGGAGGAAGAGATGAAGTGATGAGACAAGTGCAACAGAGAGAGAGAGAGAGACCAGTAACAAGCCATCAGAATCACTGTATTGTTAAAGGTCAACAGACAAAGAGTGAATCCAGGCCCAGTTTATGAGTCGATCTTGAGGTTCCAGGCCTCTGTCTCTGGCAGCAGAAACAGCATTTTCTACAAGTCTGACTGTGCTGAATGAAACTCTACAAAAAGGCCCAGCTAAGCCTTGAATTAGAGGCCAAGTATCGCATAATAATAAACACATCCAGTCATGAATGATGAAACGCAGCATTTACACCTGTGACAATAACATGTTTCATAGGAAATAGGACCACACTGTCAGTTTTCTACCTGCACAGTAAGGAGTCCCTCTCCAGAGCGCAGACTTGAGTTGAGTGGGTGTGAAAGGTCTGAACGCAATAGACAACGATCATTTTGCATTTTCATGTTGTTTTTTTCCTTTTCATCCCAAGTTAAAAGGCCTTTAGTTTATAGATATAGAAATATAGTATATCTCCCAACAGCCCACAAAAAGCCTGCAACCACATACAAATTTTTTTAAAAACTACCATTACTGTCTATGGAGGGAATTATTATTATTATTATTATTGAGTTATTAATTTTTAAAATTATTTAAGACCTTTGTAAAGGAAATGTAAGATGTTTTAATATTGTTTTTTGGAGAGAACTAAATTCAATACTTTAAGACTTCACAGGGCTGGCGCTGACATGGCAGTCACTTAAAGTGGCAGCAGGCGGTGTAAAAATTCCATAATAATCTTTCAGCATATTGAAATCAAAGTGCTCTGAGCAATAACTAGACTTCTGCACCTCCCCATGGCTCTGATATCAGGCTTTAAAAAAGTCTAGCCTGTGACGGGAGACTTTGACCAATGACAGCTCAAGGTAAGTGTGAAAAGTGCAGATGTTTTTTGTTGTCGTACCCTGTTGGCGAGCGGCAGAAAGCCAGCAAAGGTCGCGATGGACGCCACCATTTCTATGACCACCTTGATGACGTCCAGAGACGTCTCCGAAATCTCAACGTACAGCAACCGATCCTCCAGAGACTCTGACTCTGGAACGCCCTGAAGACCAAGAAATAGTTGGTGTTAAAGTCCAGAGATCCAAAGATGAAGAGCTGCTTTCACTTGGTAGAAGATTTACATAACTGATTAATGACTTACAGCGTTGCTCCACTTCATCAGAGTTGAGTACATCATCTCCTGCAAAACGATTACACGTCACAGGTCATCATGGTTATCGTCAAAGCACATTTTAAACTGCATCAGTGTTTTAGCTGCTGCTGAACGGTGCATTAACACTTAAAACTACTTTCTGTCATGTAGTTAGTTAAATAAACATTTCATTTGATCAAGAATGTGGGTAATTTAATGATTCTTTTGATTCGTGTGTGTATATAAAACAACTCAAATCACTTCACTATTCCCTCGAACTCCAATTAGAGTTAATTAGATTTGATGGTTTCCCTGATTTTACCAAATCGGGTGGCGCCTGGTAGACTTCTGAGAGTAAAAATCATTGTGTATGATATGTGAAGCTGAGTGCCATCACTCTTTCACCTTTTACAACAATTTATGTTTACAATTCAGGATTTTGAGTTATTACAGTCAGTGTTAATCTGCTCCATGCAATAATAATGCTACAACCCACTGTGTATTATAGCTGAAGCTGAGTGCATCACTCACATCATCTTTTACTACAATTCATGTGTTTATGATGAATCATTTTCAGTTCTTGATTATAGATGCACATTTTCATATTAATTATTCAAAGTTATTTTAAAAAAAAGTTATTAAAATTATTAAATTAAATCTGCCACAAGCAACATGCTACATCTGTTATTAATTTATTCTGCAGTTTCCTACAGAAGAAAGGAATTATTTGCAGATTATATCGTTGATAATAACAGTGAGAAATTCCTCTTGATTCCTCTCTACTTCTGGAAATGTGTCTATCCCGTCCTGATCCCGACCCTGCATTACAGTCCAGAGTGCATCCTGTGCTGTTTAGTCCATACCTCACTGGATTCAAGACACAAGTGATCCAAGACAAAGTGAACGCTGAGCGTGAAGCCTTCGACAGAAACCGGATTTGTGATGTGACCTCGGACAAAATTGCAGCATGAAGTCCAATCAGTGAAAAACACAAAGGCCTGGAGGTGAAGAGAGGAACAGTAACAACACAGCTCCATTTAACAATAATATTTGTCCCTGTAACAGTCGGTCTCCTCCTTACCCTCCTCTGCAGCGTTAAAACCACCACGTTGTAGTACAGGGAGTGAAGGTTCTGTTTGGGGAAATATCGCCAGACCAGCCTGGCCACGTCCTCGTGCTTATAACGGCCAAATCCTGGCAAACCGGTCAACATGACTGTAGGGAACATGGAACCTCGACCACTGGCCTTCTAGAAAACACAACATTCAAAGCCCAAAGCTTAATTCACTTGCTGACATAGACATCATATATCAGAATTGTGAGAATAAATGTGAACAAGAAGGTGATTTTAAGGCAAATATATGGTTGAATATTTGTGTGTATTAATGGTAACTGCTATATATACATGTGTATAAATTTCATTCATGCATCAGCTGGTATTTAACAAGTGACTGAAATGAGAAGAGTTTAACAAAACAGCCAGCAGGCGGTGGTATAAACTCAAAATTGAAATTAAGGAGCTTTTACTGCATAATTTGGAGTTGTTGAAGCATGCTATCTTATTGTGAAGGAAGTATGTTCCCAGATGTGTTGACAGTGTTGACGTTAAGAACAATTTAATACCCCAATTCTGGTAAAGACAAAGCTAAAGTAAGTTATTAAATCCATATTCAACTACATTCATTATCTCCAGTTTACCATCAGGAGAGTTAGTGCAGCAGCCACGGTGCTGCATTCACTGTCTCCAGTTCAACATCCGGGAGCGTTAGCAGCCACAGTGCTGCATGTGTCACGTATATTAAGTTTAGTTTAGCAGGTTGTCAGCTGTGTGTTTGCCTGCTGCAACGACAATCTCTCTACCCGGTTAAACTATAGCGTCCACTAGCCTTTCAACAGCCAGCATTCACATAGCAATTCATCCTAGTTATAATTAGGGATGTCCCAATCAAGCTGTTTTGGTCACAATTCTGATTCGACTGGGAATCTGCGTCCGTTGCAATACTTGTATTATCTAAAATGCTGATTAAATATGTATCTGACACATTGAACTGTGCAGTCTTCTAGATGACACGGCTAATTTTTCACAAGTTACTTGATCCAAACACTGAAGGTCCTGGATCAAAACTATAAAGTTGATAAGTTTAAAGTATTGCTGATAGGCAAGTTTAAATGAAATGGGCTTACCTCAATGTCATCCGGTCCTTCGACTGTCAGGTATTCTTGGGAGTTAAAAAGGAACATTGGCAAACACAGTTACCTTAATGAACATGTTGTAACATGGCAAATTTGGCAGTATCAAAGCATTTAATTTAGATCACAATAACTTACTCGTCACAGTGTTGTAAGAAAGTCTGTCTTACCTGGGATGATGAACCAAGGAGACCTGGTAGAGAACAGGAAGGGACGAACTCTCAACGTGACCCAAAATGGTGCAATGGTGTGCAGCGGAATGCCAAATTCTACTGGAGGGACAGCTGCCCCGGCAGCAGCATCCTTGCTGTCCGGCACAGCGTTCTCAGGAAGCTTTGGTGCTGCACAAACCAAAAAAAATTAGCAGTGTCAAGTTTGAATATATTTTAAGAGACACAAAACCGTGGCATACAGTAGTTGAGGTTTTTATCTTTGTCTTCAGATCAATTGGCTTGTACAGTTCAGGGAGAAAGTTGCAGCTGGCAATGATGACATAGATGTCAAACGTATTATTAACCACAATGAGGATGAGCTGGTCTGGCAGGCAGATATCAGCAACCGGATGGGAGAGTGGATAGCTTACAGTGCTCTGAGATGGGCAGAAGAGCGACCCCAGCGAGCATGGGGACGGTGAACCAGGGAAGGCTTGGCCTGGGCTGCATTACCAGAAACACCGGTGGTTGAAAACCCTATGGTAATGGACTTGCATTTATGTAACACCTTATAGCAAAGAATTATTAGTCCACCTGAATCCAGGTAATTTATCACAGACGGGACTCCAATTGACTACTTGCATCAGCTCATTTTTCTAAATTGAACCAGAATTATCGCCTCAGTTTTATGCTTCTGCCAACCAATCAAGGTCACAGTGACCTTGTTCTTTGACCACCAAAATCTAATCGGTTCATCTTTGTCCCAGCGGACGTTTGTGCCAAACTTAAAAATCTTCCCTCAAGGCATCCGTGAGACAACAATCTGAAAACATACTGCCTCCAGTCTCGTCTGCCGCCCGCGTGGAGGCATAAAAACCAAACATTTCTTATCTTATGTGTACAGTATCGTTATTTCCTAAAACAGACACTTACGCAGCAGTGGATCAGCGGTGATTGGTGTAGTCACTCTGTAGACTTCATGACCAAAGGCTCGTTTCAGGAGACTGTACCAAACTCCGAGCCGATCGGCATCGTAAACTGACTCAAATTCTACGTATACCTGGAACACACAAGCACACACAAACGTGACAGGTAAGACTAACAGTCAGTCTTTTTTAAAGCCACTTCAAACAAACAGAATTGTATGTGTTTCTTAATACCTGGTTGAGGAGAGGCAGGAAGTTTGTGACACAACTGATTTTTTTCAAAGTTTCTCTGAGCACCCTGGACTCCCTCCATGAAATGTTCCTGATGAAGACTGTTTTCACTGCAGCATCACCCACAGGCTGCATCAAGAACAGGAAGTGAACATCCAAACCAAAAACTCAACAAGAGGACAGAGACACACTCAGCAACTCTGCACTGAATACAATATCTTAACTGGAGTGTCCTGTAGGCTACTCCCTTCACTGTTTCACATCACCGTCGATGATTTCCAGCCTTTATTACATTACTACGTATATTTTGGTGAGACAATACAGGAATTAAAATTTGAACTGTAAGAAGAACTGGCGTTTCACTATGTAGTGCATCTGAACGCACAGTTATGTTTAACTCTATTTTAAAGAATGTTACTTTGAAAATGGTGATGGATTATATTTACCAACAAAAATCAATAAACTTTATTAGGACCAACTATGTGTGTATTGTGTTGTGTGTGTGTGTGTGTGTGTGTGTGTGTGTGTTACTTACAGAATGCATCAGCCTCATCAATGATTTATAAAACCCAAGCTAAAACAGAAACATCACAGTAGACAGGGTTAAAATCCACAACACATCATATTAGTACAACGTCAGTACACTCTAGACTCAGTGTGTCTTTGTATACATATAACTATAAATTGCTCACGTCCTGGATATTGTTACTTTAAACTATACAGATCAGCGTCTTCCTGCAGCAGATTTTTATTAAATTTGTTTTAATAAATATGTATGTTTTTTTTCTGTGAAAAACAAATGCTCTCTATTTTCTGGGGGCTTGAATATACTGAACATCTATAAAAATCATTCGGTAAAAACAGTGTTGTGTACGTGCTTACCGGTGTCATCTCAATGCCGCTGGCTACTGCTTGGAAACAGAGTTTAGACCCTTTGAAAATAATGCCCTTATTTTCAGAGGTCTTCAAAATGTTGAGTGCATCGTTCAAATTCAGCATCATGACGAAGGCCTGACATGAAAACCAGAGACAAAAATGTATTACTACTTTCATTTACTTCTTCCAAGTACTTTAGTTAGCATTTTATACTTTTCAATGTGTTAAAATCAGTTTCATGAGTCTCATATAAGCACCAATAGAGTATATATAACAATATGTATGAAAAACCTCTTGATAAATGATCCAAAGGATGTTCACCTGCAAGGTGGAGTCACATTTGGTTTCACAAACTGACTTAAAACAACGTTGAAATGACTGGGATCATTTTCATGTGTAAAGACTTTCCAGTATATAATGTAAATAGTATCCATATATACAATTAAAAAGATTGACTCCATTGCCACTAATACCCGATCCAGCTATTTAAGCCCGATATCGGTGCTTCCCTAACAAATGACACAAATCATGTGTCTCAAAATCTAATCAGAGACTAAAAAGCTACAGCAGAAACATGCGATGAATAACCCAAACTGATGCAGATTTATAACCTGGTGCCTACCATGCATGTCTGAGGAACAACATAGATGCTGTTGTACTTATACTGAAACCCAAATGGCATGAGCAGTTTGACAAGGTCATCCTCTGTGTAGCAGTCATCGTGATACTCCGGCAGGTTGGTGATGAGCAACAGCTTCTTAGCACGTGAAACAAACTGGAAAAATGAGGGAACACAAAGAAAAAGAAGGGAAGTAAGTAGGTGCAGTTATGTTTTAGGGTTGTTTATAAAGATTAAGACAAGTGCACTTATAAAAAGTATGTATAGCCCTTGTAAACTCATCATTCATTGCATCTTATCTACACAGTTATTAATAAAGGTTAATCAAGAAAATACTGGTTACAACGAGGTTTCTCCTGTGTGGGTTTGGGTTGTCATGGGTGTCAAGTTCAATTCAAGACCTTTTCCATACAACTCTGACTATTTAGCCACAACTCTGGTTAACTGAAGCCAGACTTGCCAGCAGGTCATCACTGCCAAGATGGCAATGGACGGAGCCGCCCACTTCAAGCTTAATTTTTGCTCTTCAGAGGCCAAAAGCTGACATCACAGCGACTGGGTCCATATTTTATACAATCTATGGTCTCATCTTTTATATAAATTGGGCTGAGAGTGAAAAATCAGTTCCCCACCCTATACTCAAAGATTCTGGAATAACAGTACCTAATTAATGTTGGATGTCATATACGCTTCGCCCTTTAAGGCTATCACTAGAAGAATAAGGACGGAGCAGGATGTGGTCCATTCCCCACTGGGTCCGCCCGGTACCCACCAGCACAAACTTCACTTGAAACAATTAACACTACAACAACACTACACCACCTGCTATTTAATAAGGGAATGACACTGACTGGGGGAAAATATACATACATAAATGATTTTGAAACCTACTTTTGCAGAGAGACTGGTTTTGAGATCGACACATGCTGTAAAAGACAAACAGACAATGAATGTTAAAAAAAGAGAAAGACGGTAACATTCTGATTATATGCAGTCACTTTCTTGGATTTCGTACATATACTGGATTGATGCAGGTGCTTTTCTACCATCTCCCCGACAGTCAGATGTGTATCGTCAGCATCCATTTGTGTCTTCACTGCAGTCGCAGGATCTTCAAGGATCAAATGAAATTGAGATGAATGTCAATATCTTCTCTGCTCTACATACTTCTGTTGGATCCAGATTAACACCAAAAAGTAACCTTTTATTATATGACCTACAGCCTGATTTTCCATCAATTTCAAACAAATCTGAATCAATTTCTGACACATCTTCTGACTAATTACATTTGGCAAGGTGTACTATACAAGGTAGGTTTAGGATCAATACATGGATTTTTCACTTGACATAGTTATATATATATAATCGTTATGCGGGACTGAACGTGTTGTCTGTGATAACAGGTCTGCAGGTCAGCTGGATGAGCTAAAGGCTACGTCCATACTAATATGTTTTCATTTTATAACAGTGAGAACAACCTCCATCCAGATGAGCGTTTTAGGGCTGTTTTAACTAATCTCCGTCCTTACAACCACGCCTGAAAATGCACATCACATGACCATTCCTGTACACAGGGCACGTGCGTCACCGAAAATACTACGAAGGAAGAACTGCAATGGCAAAAGGTAAGAGGGGAGACTTCTTTGCTTGGACCGACGACGAGATGCAGCTATTATTGAAAGTAACACACAATAACCATCAGTAATCAAGGATGATGCCGTTTGTTTTCCTGCAGAAAAGGTTCACGTGGTGGGGTTTGATGAATCAGGCAAGTACACGTCATAATCAAGAAACAAACGCTGGTGTCGGCATCACCATTTCCAAAGGTCTCCATTTCTGCCCATCAAAACAACAACACAACCCCGGAGTTTTAAAACAGAAATGTGGTCAGCAGCGTTTTCTAGCATCTCTATTTTAAGCCTAGTTTATACTTGTGTGCAACACCGTGATGCAGGCCTCTGTAGATGGCGTACGCACTACGAGCACGCACAGAGGCGTTTATGCTCAGCATGTTGTTCGTTGCAGTTGGGTTGTTTCTCCTTGCTCATAAAAATGGACTCTTTAAATAAACAGTGTGGTTACGGCGAAGGACAAATCTGGTGATCTGGTTTTGGTATTTTCATGGGATTTGTTGAAAAAGAATTCTGCCAGTCTTATTATTTAAATATTAAATAATACCACAGGTCACATTTTACTTTGCCATCCACCTATTAAAAAGGCCTCCAACATACCGGTTCCAGTCGAGCTTCCTGCAGCCTGCTGTTGCCTGTGTGAAGCCTCCGTCTTGGTCTCCAGACTTTGTGCAGTGGACTCTGGTTCTGACAAGGTGCTTTGCTGGACGGGTGCTAAAGCTTTGACAGAGGTTTCTGCTGGCCGGGTATCAACTGTACTGTTTGGTGGTTGACTCTCACTGGATATGCCTGAATTTTTTTGGCCCTCAGTACGACCTCCAACTTCCATGGGCTCTGCCACTTCAGCTCCCAGTTCTCCGATCTTCATTGTTTCAGCATCTTTCACATCGTTGGCTTTGTCTTTCTGCACAGCCTTTTGAACCTTGGTTTCAGATTCTTTAGGCTTGGACTTCTGTACATCAGGCTGATTTTCTGGGCCTGTGGACTTGGATCCTGAGGACGTCTTTTCTTTTGCCACGGCCTTTCTCACGGCTTCCTTCGCAGGCAGCTTTTCTTTTACCACTTTAGTCATCTGCTTGGTTGAGACGTTTTTGGCTTTGGAAACCAAAACCTTTGCCTTAGTGATGGTCGTTGGGCCTGTAGCCGAGCCTTTAGCTGCACTTTTCTGATTGCTAAGTTTGCCTGTTGTAAGCATTTTAGGTGTAGGCTGAACCTTTCCTGTGGTAGTGGTCTGAGGTGTGGAGACACTGGACGTGGCAGGTTTTCTGTGAACAAAGGAAATACGTTAGTCACTATAAGATAGTACTGTCCTTCACAGATTGAATTCTTGGGATGAGTTTTTTTTCCATCCTCTGTGTATAAATATGAACGGATGTTGATTTTTGTTTAATTCCCATAAAGTCCCTTATTTCCCCACTGAGGACACAGATTTAAGCAGCAAATTAATATTTATAGCAATATATTGATAAAACAAGATCATCTCTGTTAAAAAGAGGTCTGTGTGAAACATATCTTACTTCTGAGGAGGCTTCTTTTGCCCCTTAGCAACAGTCTCCTGTAAACAACCAAATTGAGATTAATCTTAGATTAATCTGATTATTGACAGTGTGACCACACTACAGCATTTTAATATGTACATTTCCCAGTGACAGAGGAAGAAAGACAAAGTGTAATACCTTTTCTCTGATTACAGTGACTTCCACTCCGTTTACATCCAGGTGTTTTACGCTCTTTAATTTCTTTGCGTCTTCCTCCTTCTCAAAACGCACGATTGCCTACATGTGCACACACACAAACACACATTTCTTTGCATTACTATAATCAATCATCATCATCTGACAACAGTCAGCTAGTGCTAAAGGACCGCAGTCTGAAGGTCATCCAGAATTCATCGAACTGTAGTTACATTCATTTTCACATTTTAAGTCTGTGTGTCATCCTGGTTTTAAGTATTCTGCCATGTGTTTATATGTCTGTCCATCTGTCTGTGGACAAATTCTGTCAACGTGTCGCAACCGTGTGTGGTCCAAGCTAGGGCGCCAAATGTAGGGGGTAGGAAAAGGAGAAGAGGCCACTGAACCTCCCACTTCACGCTGCTAGCCTGACTTGGTGTCGTGGCTGATGTGATCCCATTCTAAGCTTGTCTCTAGCTGATATTAAGCCATAATATAAAGCACCTGAGGTAGCTGTGAAAGAGCATCGATGGATCGTTCTCAGGTAACATAAACGTCTCAAGGCCTGGATACAGATTTCTAGATCTGAGGGTTTAAGGGTTTGAGTCTCTTGCTATATTAGACACAATTTCAGTAAAAACATTATACAAAGGGTAAAAAAAACAAACTTAGCCAACTGTATTATATTTTACATAGTATGAAAAGGCAAAGCAGTAGCAAATATAGGCATGGGTATCAAAATCACATTACTCGCTATACATACCTCCAGTCTGGACCGAAACAGTACAACTGACTTGGTTTTTCCAAAGTGCTCCACAGCAACCAACACATCATTATGAGAGACGTGACTGTGAATCCCATGTAGTTTCACCATGGTTGGGGGTGAAGAATTATCAGACTGAGAAAAAAAGAGAAAAATAATCTTAGACCAAATAAGACGTTGGCAACTCAAACTGTCTTCTACAGATGGTTAGAAAGAGAAAAATGCATGTGTTTCAAGTCTCTGATTTAAACTGTATGTCATCCGTCATTTTAGGCAACAACATTTTTTGCTCTGTATATATCAATAACATAATTTTCTTTTAAAGTTTTTGATCAAAGAGTTGTAGATAAGGATTCCTTCAATGAAGGAATGAGATAGAGACACAAGAAAGGAAGGAGAAAGACAGTTTACCTGATGTTAGACTGTTGCCAAAGTTTGCTGGTAAATTACACACACCAACCTTAATCTCTGTGGAAGAACTTGCCTTGCCCTTCTGCAGGCTGGGCTTTGCTTTTTTAGTCAATGCAGAAGACGACAAGGAGGGCTTTCCTCCTTTGGATGAGGAAGAAGATGATGATGACGAGGAGGACTTCAACTTGGCTAGCTCGGCCAGAAAGGCAGGAGCCAGAGTTTTAACCACAGCCTCCAGATCAGACTGGTTTGACAGAGACTGGGCAGCTAAACGCACAAAGACAAAAAGAGCATCAGACAAAAATTGCAGTGCTTTGGGGGTTGCAAAGTCTTACACAAAGTCTCTATTACTGTTCTTATTATTATTATAAAGAAAATGTTCATATTATATAATTTATATATAATTTATATCATCATATATATAAATATATATATATATATATATATATATATATATATATATATATATATATATATATATATATATATATATATATATATATATATATATATATTAACATGACCACAGCTTGTTACTCCACATGCTTTGTGGTCTGGGAAATGTTTTGTACTTGGCTTAAAAGTCATCCTCAGCATCTGAACCCCTGGAAGGCGCAGTAAAAATTACACACAATACGTATCAATAGACAAGCAAGAAGTATTGTTCCTTCCTAATAGACCAGCAAAAAGTAAAACACATTGTGTTCAACATTTCACTACCGTAGAGGTGCTAGTAGGCAGATCTGAGACTTGTCCCATTTTACTAAACTAAGAAAGTGAATAAGCACAAGTTGCAAAACGGATAGGCTAAATAATCCTTGAATGTTTATATAAAACCACAAGAAAATTTCTATTGGTGGAATTTACTTCTACATACTGTAGCACTTAATGGACGTAGGAACGTTGACAGTCTGAAAACATGACCTTAAGTTCTTGAAATGTGTGCAATTTCCCAAACCTGATGTTTCCAGTAGTTTCTTAACCAGGCTCTCTGCACTGCTCGACTTCTTTCGTTGAGGGGATCGGCGCTGATCACTCCTCCTTGGTGACGATCGTCTCTCGTCAGTCTTCCTTGGTGGCGATCGTCTCTCGTCACTCCTCCTAGATAATGATCGTCTCTCGTCACTTCTACTCGATGGCGATCGTCTCTCATCACTCCACCTTGAAGATGATCGTCTATCATCTCTCCTCCTTGGTGGTGACCATTTCTCGTCTCTCCTCCTAGGTGACGAACGTCTCTCTGGACTCCTTGAACGTGACAGGTAGCGGGAGGAGGTAGGGCGGTCATACCATGGGGAACGAGAACGAGACCGGGACCGGGATCTGATGAAAGTGCAGATGACATCTAATGATAGTCTAAAAACATTTCACAGAAAATCTCAAGGGGTGACTGACAAATCCATAGTGGCTAAAATGCTTCTACAGATATTTTAAATGTTTTACCAGAACATATTTTGAAATTTCACAGTCTGGTGGTGAGTGGAATCGCTTCAGTCCAGCCTGGTTATTGCTCAGATTACAATGTAAGTGTCACAGACCTGCGAGCGTATCTGGAGCTGTGCGGCGAACGTGATCGGCTACTGCGTTTCTCCCGTCTGCCCTCTGAGCCATGGTGGCGACGAGGACTGGACGAACGGGAACGGGAGCGGCTTCCGTGCCCGGCTTTCTGGAGACGATGCTGGGAAGTCTGGAAAGAAGTTGAGGGCGAGGGCTTGGTGTCTTTACCTGCAGCACTGAAGACAGCAATGGACCAGAAAAGCATAATAAACAACAGGAAAGACAATTTTGCCAAAATCAGCAGGGTGTTGGTTCATAACTGAGTGTGGTTGCAACGTGTTTGAACACTTAAGCTTGGCAGACACTGTATGGATGGATTTGGACAAATTTTAGCCAGAAATTGGTAGAATCGGGCCAAATTTTTGATAAATTATTTCCAGTTTGAGGAGGGTCACGATGCCTGACTAATCATCTGAGTGATCAATGATCTGGCTGGTCCGGATGGAAAAGATCTGTTAGAAATTGTAGTAAGCGAGTGAGTTTTCATGTTTAGTACTTTAGCCTTCACACGCCTGTGACATAAAACTGAATTCGGCTGCAGAACAGACAGACTATATTGTCTGCATCTTCCAGATGATTATTTTTTTCCCTTCTTACTTTTCATCCGTAAAAGAATTGCACATAAGAAACACCATCTCTCTTTCTGTCAGCATTGAGGATGTAACCATATTTATTGAAATTGTTGTGACATAACTGACTGGTGGTTCTGTGCAATTCCACATTGTGGCCGTGCAGAAACACCAATAAAACCATGTAGTGCGAGTAAACAACATACAAGATCAATAAAATTGCAGTGTTAGCCCAGCTAATTGAATTTACCTTGGCCTGAGTGCTATCTCACCATCCCACTCTGGGTATCTGTTGGGAAAAAAGAAAATTGTCACACAAGTTATGCAGGCTGTGGCATCATTCTGCAGAGGTAACAGCAAAAACACAAGTTCATCAGGGACAAACAATCCTGAGGAAGAGGTTATTATTACTCTTTCTATCCACTGCTTCCAATACAGTATTTTGCACTTCCCTGAAAAAATATATCAATAAGGTCTTTCTTCTAGAGAAAAGTAAAGGGGCTGACCTTGTACGGAGTAACTTGCAGTTCTCAAGATGAAGGCTGGAGTTCTGGTGGGAGATCCAATCCTAGAACAACAAACAACATTTAGATAGGCCTCATTATCATCTGCTGTCAGCTTCAGTATCTCAACTGTCATTTCTGTGATCGCCAAACAGATGTCTTTTATTCAACATCACAGCAGCCTCAAAGAAAACCGTTCTTTAGCTCTTCAATGTTGAGTCTCTCAAGTCCAAGTGTCTAGTTCCATTTCTCTGCTCTTGTAGCTCATGAATAAGTCACAGCTTGTGTTGATACTTGTTGATATTAAAAGAGCAAGTCAAAAAAGCAACAACAACAAAACAAACTTGGGCCCATGTGACAAACTGACACATTAGCCAGCAGCAAATACAAAGTTATAGTGTTGAAATCATGACTTTGGTAGTAGCCAAATAGTGAGAAATAAACATGACAGCAAGTACCACATGGATATTGACATTAATTCCTTTAGAAATTTGGCAGCTCTTTTATAGCGCTTTTATAATTGCAGCTAACTTTTGTCAACTTGAGTTCAACAGTGTTTATCATGAAACAGGAGTGCCAGTAAGAAACAACCAAAACAAAGATTTCCTCTGGGGTTCTTGATAGTGCGGTCTGGTTCTTCAGTCTTGTGTGGCTTCTTGTGAGGTTTGTTGAGGGTCAGCTCAGCAGAGGTCACTATCAGGATTGGATCAGGACAAAAACACACAAGTGGAGACATCTGGAGTACGGAGGAAGACGTAGAAACTGGGGAGAGGAGGCTGGTGCCTTTAAAAATGAAAAAAATGAAAAATGAAAAATTGGACAAAATGTGAAATGTGGAGTTCCAAAAGGTGAGGCGGTCCAAAAAAATCTTGTTGATTGTGTTTCATAAAATTGTGATGCTGGTGACTTCAGGTTTATGGTATTTGTAGCAGTAACTGGAATTCCTTTTTGGGACACAAAAATACTAGAAAATAAAAATACAAATGAAAAAGGGAGCTTTGCTCCAAAATAGCCAGTATTACAAAAACTTTATACCTACCGTTAGATAAGAAAAGTTAAGTTAAATGCATTACTGATAGCTTCAATAGTACGAATAAAAGACAGAAATTATATAACCACTAACAACAGTTTCAAAATAACTCAAAATACACGGTGGGATAATAACGAAAAGAAAAACAAAAGGGAAATGGCCATCTTTCATCATCTTCTGATGCACTAGTTCATCAGACGTGGCAGAGTCTTCGTCACATCTTCGAAGCCCTTGGTTCCAACAACTGTCTCAGAAGTTGGTTGCATCTTCTTTTACATCCAATTGTGCAACAGTCATTAGTTACTGTAAATCCTGCAATGGCCGCACACCAATGACTTTGATTTTCAACTGTCTAAACTGTTGTAATTTCCCCACTGTGGGACTAATAAAGGAATATCTTATCTTAAACTATACAATGATGTTCTAACAACAGTTTTAAGGCAAATCAAATCACATGCAAATCAGACATTGTAGCCTCAAATAACAGACAAAAATACTGAGCTGTGACTGGCACCCTTGAAACATTAACACAAAATTTACATATCCATAATATTACAAATTTTTTAGTTTGGAGTTAATCCAAATCAGTTATTAACATTATAAAATTTCTTCTAAAGTTTGCAATCCACCCTTGTTTTTGTATAACGGTACACAGCTTATGGGTTACGTTGTGGCATGCTTCTTACTAATATTTCATAGGAATTACTTATCCATTCAAATGCAAGAAATATTTTTGAGAAATCCTTAAAACAGGCCCTTAGACTTGTTTCAACATTAGAGCTTTCAGTCCTTCCCCAAAAAGTAAAAAAAATAAACAATTTCTATTGGTATTTTACAATCCAACATACAATTTTCAATATTGAAATAAACAATCCACAATTTCCTAAAGTGAGACAGAACACAGTGCAGACTTCCACTCACCTTCATTTGAGTACAATCTTTCTTACACAGACAACAGGTATGTGGAAAGATTCTCGGCGTCTCCGCCGCATAGTCATGCATCATGGCCGCCGTCGGCTGACCCTTCGAGACTGCCACCTTTGCTGAAGGCTGCTTGTTCGGAGGTGTCACCTTCAGATGCATGAGGTTCATCAGGCCTGGGATTGGCTGTGGCTGAGCCGGAGGAATAACAATGGGGGGTGGACCACCAGGATGTTGCATGGCACCAGTGATGCTGGGGATGTGAGAAGCAGGTGGAACTGATTTCGCAGCAGAAAAAAATGGAGGCCACATGGCTTGCCCCGTCTGTGACACTGCCTGCTTCGGTGTCTGCTGCTTCTGTTGTTGCTGTATCTGCTGCTTCGGTTGTTGCTGCATCGGCTGCTTCTGCATCTGCCCCTTCGATCGCTGCTGCATCTGGTCCTTCGATCGCTGCTGCATCTGGTCCTTCGATCGCTGCTGCATCTGGTCCTTCGATCGCTGCTGCATCTGCCCCTTCGATCGCTGTTGCATCTGCCCCTTCGATCGCTGTTGCATCTGCCCCTTCGATCGCTGCTGCATCTGGTCCTTCGATCGCTGCTGCATCTGGTCCTTCGATCGCTGCTGCATCTGGTCCTTGGATTGTTGCTGTATCTGCTGCTTTGATTGTTGCTGCATCTGCTGCTTTGATCGTTGCTGCATCTGCTGCTTTGATCGTTGCTGCATCTGCTGCATAGGCTGCTGCTGTGTTTGCAGCTTTTTCATCTGCTCAGCAACGACTGACCCTTGTCCTGGTGTTTTACACTGATCCTTAGTGCTGCTGGCGACATTACTGCCAATGACCACAAGGCCAGGTCGGCTGGGATGCACACCACGGTACAGAGTGTTGGGTAGCTGGGTATTCGACGCTGACTGGCGATCTGCCTCTGGTTCTTTCAGAGGTACGGGATTGGGAACTTCAGACTTGAGAACTCTGATGTCTGTGTCTTTCTGTGGCAGAGACAAAGAGCTGAGGATTGATTGGAAAGTCTGTTTTGGTTGGGTTTGCATTCGTTTAATCTGATCACTGCTTGGCGGAGCCACAGAGCTCAGTATTGAACTGTACGAAGAGCTGAGACTGGAAACAGAACTCGCCTGGTCACGAGAAGAACCCAAGGTACTGCTTTTCACCTCTGTTGTAGTTTTCTGCAGTGGTTCTCGACTGTTTCTGTTACTATCGTAAGTGTCCATTAGCAACATACTTCCACCACTGTTAGCTCTACTACCACTGGTCCTTCCAATCTCATCCCTACCCACTCCTGTATATTTGCTAGTATGTCCATAGTCAATCACTTTACTCGGTTGGAGAACAGCTGATGCCATTTCCTCCTGATGCATCCTTACCCCTCCAGAACTACTCAAACTGTGACTGTCCATTCCACTCACACTTCTGGCGGGCTGGGGTTCAGGGCAGGGTTTTGACTGAACTGCAGTTGTAGCTCTCTTCGTCTTTTCATACCGGATTTCCCGCAAGATGAACGGCAGGTTAGCAGGGGTGATCTGGTCTTCAGGGTATGAGATGAGCTGTTCCAAGTCCTCTTTTTCAAGTCCAAATTGGAGAAGGATGTTAGAAGCTGATTCAGGGGTGTACTTGGGTCGACTTGACTCCGTAGGGGCAGCAGGTTTGTCCGGCACTGGATAGTCAAAATCACCTAACCCTGGAATGGACTGCTTATCATGTTCTCTTTCACTGGAGACATTAAACCTACCATCACCACCGCTTCCATAGTTAGATGAAGCAGATGATGAATAAAATCTAGAGGGGTCATCTGCAGTGGGCCTTTTGTAGTTCAACGACCAGTCCATGGAGCTACTGGCACTTTCAACACCCGAATGTCTATGTCCTAGAGAGGCAGAGGTTGAGGACATTGGGTAGGAGCCCATCCCTGTGCCTGACGAGAGAAACTCATCTCTCTGTGTGCTGGAAAAGGGAGCGCCCTGATCTATGGGCTGAAGCACTGGTCTGCCAAGCCTCACCTCCTCTCTGGCTCTACTAATATGCATGTCTATGGACCTCTCTATGTTCTCGTCTATTACGGCCCTACTCTGTTCAGACCTGTAGCTCATCGACTGAGGGAGCAGAGATGGTAGCATTCCCCCAGAGTTAGCAGGAGTCAGAGAAGAGGCTCCAGAAGAACTGAAGCTGGAGCCAGGTCCAAGGTGAGATGATGCCCTCCGAGAGTCCCTCTCATCCTGTATAGTGGAGAGTCCATACCGCCCCTGGGTAGAACTTTGGTTCCCAGAGGAATAGGGGTTATACATGGGATGAGACATGGTGTTTGCGATCTTCAGAAGGTTAAGGAGATTGATAGCCGCAGCAGTTGGGGAGGGGGGTGCTCTGGGTATGTAGGAAGCAGGTGAACTGGTGTTGGCTGTCAAGGTCACGGCTCGGTTGCCAACAGCAAGAGCGTTGTTTATTTGCGTCAGTGCGAGCTGAGCTTTCAGTTGAGCTAGCCGCAAGGACGCAGCCTGCTGGCCAATCAGGAGCGAGCTCCCTTGGAGCCCTCCAAGTAGGGGGCTTGTTAGGGGCCCTGGAGCAGGAGAAGGGGCACAATGCTCCGATAGCAATGTAAAGCTGAAAAGTTAAAGAAAACAACAAAGGAGGGGGTTATTGAATGGGAATGGACTAGTTTCTTGGATGGGTGAAATCCATCATCTGGATGGTCTTGTCTTGAGTTGTCGACTTTGGTGCTGTTTTGACAAACACTTAATTTTGTCTATTTCACTTCCAGGTCTTCCCTAGCAAGAAAGAAAAGAGGAGGCAAAGGCAACAAAGCATAGATGAAGAGAGAAAACAAGGTCAGTACTGTTACAGGAAACATCCAGAACAGACACAAACTCATTTATTGTCTCGTCATTAAGACTGGCACCAGTAGACAATGCAAAATGTAACATCTCACAACTTCAGTTTCCCTTTCAGAGGGAGACATTAGATCATATTGAAAGATTCAGACAAGCCTGAAGGCACTGCGCTGAATGCTGATAGTGAATGACAGCCTGTATAAGACTGAACGTCCAGGTCGGCTTTGAATCGCAATTTATTGGTTATTTTTCGCGGTTAAGTAGTGTAACAAAATGGAATTATATTGAATTGGTGACTGAATCACCATCAGGATCCAAACAAGTTTACAATATGATGGCCTAAAATAAATCAATGGCAATTTTGAAGGAAAAAATATTTTGTTTTGCAGAATGAAGTTAAAAAACCTCACAAACCTAAAAAGGTCCAAAAATCACAGAAAGAAAGAGACATCTACTCTTTCCCCTCCACTTATATCCGATTACACAGAGGGACCACTTTCTTGCAAAGTTTTTCATTCACAAGGACGAACAAAAAATAATGTTTTTTAGGTGACAAATCCAAGGTCAGAGTCTGCAGAGACTCTGGTACAAAGCAGCAACTCTCCTAGGGCAGCAGAATCCCCAAAACTATGTTGAAAACTGAAAAAAGGTCGGTAAAGGGTCTGTGTGCATATTGACCGTTTGTTTATTGGATTAAATCCAAAGTGGAAAAAAAAGCTACTTGGTACTACAACCTGGTTTGTTTCAGTTAGCGGTTAGATGTAGCAACTACGACTCAGCCAGCAGAAATAAGCGACAGCGCTGACTCTACAGGCCCTGACACACTGAGCTGACATTTGGCCATCGGACAATTTGAGGCAGTCGGTGAGTGTCTGTTGGCCTGGTTTTTGCAGTGTGTCCGCTACCCGTGTTGGAGGTTTCACGTTCAATCACCGGCAGAGCTTGTCGTGAGAGAAATCACGCTTCGTAACATAGGTGATAAGTGGCCGTCAGCTGTAGTCTTTGCAGTGTGTTCAAAATTCAACTTGTAAGCCAAGACAAGGGCAACATGAGGCTACGCAACATTGGCATTCGGTTCTTTAATGTCAGCTTGGTGTGTCTGGGCCTTAACTCGTGTAACGACTGCAACAGAAAGTCGGTCAAAACATACATGGATCGCACAGCTTCTGGTTACTGGCACAGACAACACAACGTGGACTGACACCACACAAAGATTACAAAAAAGCAGTAATATTTTGACCATCCTTCAGAGTTTTAGCAGTTTCGTCACATTTTACGTATTCTCGCCCTGCTGTCAGTTAGTTAGTAGCTGACTTTAAGAACCGACATCAGTAAATTTAGACCGTATAGACCCAGTATAGAGGGGAAATGCTGCCCCCTTTGGAACATGTGGCCACATCTTACATACTTTGCAATGGACAGCTACAATTGTTTTTATGGCTGGAATTTGGGACATTGAAATGTTCCAGGACACATGGACGGACAAACACAGACACGCATATAAAGATTAGAGGAGCAGAATCGCTTGTTGACCAGCAGGTAGAAATGGCTTCAAATACATGATGGGATCGGCCGATTCTACTTCCAGTGATCCGTGCTTGGCCTCAAAAATCCTGATTGGGGCACCCGTATTAAACACGATTTTCAGTTGCTTTTACAACAACGTTTTTGTTGCACACCTTCCATTATTTCACGACCCCTAACGGAATAAGCAGTTGCAGATGGATGGGGGGATGGACCTTCAATTATTAGTGTACATCTCACATTTTTGATTTGTTCAAACTCATCATTGGGCTGTCAGCAGGCAGAAAAACTCCATTGCTCTTCATTGAACTACACTTCAAGTTTTGGGGTCAAACTTTTAGAGTAAAACCACGAATGCTTGAAGATGATCTGAGACTGTTGGTTGTTCTTGTTCTGGTTTAATGCCAGGTTACAACCATTACCTATAAGGTGCGTGCCGCCACCTCCTGTATCAGAATACGCCCCGAGCCAGCTTGACTCTTTCAGAGGCTGCATCAGGCTCAGTTTACTTAAAAACCGAAGGAATTCATTAGTATTTTAGCAAGGTTTGTCATAGTATCATTTAGTTTTGTGTGAAACTGCTCATTGAAGTACATTTCTGGTCTCAGTCTACTTCACACAACTGCCGCTCACTGAATATTTTCTCTTTTTAGGGCCATTCTCTATAAACTCTAGAGAAGGTTGTGCGTGAAAATCCCAGCAGATCCGCAGGTTCTGAAATACTCAAACCAGCCCGCCTGGCACCAAGAACCATGTCATGTTCAAAGTCACTTAAATCCCCTTTCTTCCCCATTCTGATCCTCAGTTTGAACTTCAGCAAGTTGTCTCGACCACATCTACATGCCTAAATGCATTAAGCCGCAGCCATGTGATTGTCTGATTAGCTATTTGTGTTAATAAGCAATTGAACAGGTGTACCTACTTATGTGGCTGGCGAGTGTATAAAATCAACAAACGTGTGATTCATGGTGCGAACGGAATAAAAAAAAAATTTGTCTCTTGCTGTTAACTACCATTCATATTTTTTTCTGAAATAAGGTCCCATGGTGGTCCACCAGGGCTGCACGGTGGTGCAGTGGTTAGCGCTGTCGCAGGTTCGATTCCGGCTTGGGACTCTTCTGTGTGGAGTTTGCATGTTCTCCCCGTGTAAGCGTGGGTTTTCTCCTGGTACTCCGGCTTCCTCCCACAGTCCAAAGACATGCTGTTTAGGTTAACTTATGAGTCTAAATTGCCCGTAGGTGTGGATGTGAGCGTGAATGTTGTCTATATGTTGTCTGTCTCTATGAACCCTGCCATGGACTGGCGACCTGTCCAGGGTGAACCCGACTTTTTTTACACTTAAACTTCTGACTTTATACTCATAACATTACATGACTTTTTCTTGTAAACCTTTGAGAATATTGTAATAATATTATGACTTTTTTCCCGTAAACGTCTGACTTCATTCTCATAATAATACAACTTTTTTCTTTCCATATTATGAATTTATTCTCTTATACTCCGTGGCTCCAATATGCAGGCCTAAGCATATGTCTCAGACCTACAGGACGGTATTAACTTCATTGCACCGGAGCAAAGTTTCCGTGCGTAGACAACACAGGCCGTAATATATATATATATATATATATATATATATATATATATATATATATATATATATATATATATATATATAGTCGTTAGTGCTAACGGTTAAACTACCGTTAGTAGCAGCTAGACCAGCTAGCATGCTCCTGCTAGCCAAGTGCTAACGTACGTCTTCATGAGGCCCCGGTTATAAACAAACATTAAACCGGGTTTTCAGTTGACAAACATCGAGTGCAACGACGATAACTGCGCAGTGTTTCGCTCCGTGTCTTAAAACAACGTCTTTTGTTGCCTACCTTCCGTTATTTGTGTATATCTCGCGTCTTGGTTGCGTTGAAACTCATCTTCGGGCTGTTAGCAGGGCAGGACCTTCAGGAGGAAACTGTAAACCGCCAGAGCAAACTTCCGGTTCTGGTGTCAAGACTTCAGAGTAAAAGCGCGAACGTTGGGAGTCGATCTGAGATTGGGATTGCGACCTCCTCCCATCACTAAAGTGATCCATAGGCAGTATTGGAAGAAGCGCTCAGATTAAACATACCTTAAGTACAAAAAATAAAAGTAGGCGACTGATGCAGAATGATCAATGTCAGAATAATATCTATAATATCACTGGACTATAATTATGGATGCATTAAAGGTACAGTGTGTAGGATTTGGTGGCATCTAGTGGTGTGGTTGCAGATTGCAACCAACTGAGTACCCCTCCTCTAACTCTCTCTCATCTTTACCATAATAGCACTACATTAGGAGCAACGGAAGTCAGACGGCGGCCGGCGACACCACGGTTTAACACTGCAGCTCACATTACAACGTTTCACAGGAGTGTCGGAGAACTACGGCGGCCTTCAGGTAATGTAAAAACTCAAAAGGCTCTCGCTAGAGCCAGAGACACATGGCAAAGCAACATGGCAGACTCTGAAGAGGATCCGCTCCCCATTAGGGGCTCATTCTAAGCTAACGTAAACACTATTCATAGTTTCAGGTGTTTAAACACTAATGAAAACATAGTTCTGAATATTATTAATTAACAGAGCCCACACACGGTTCCTTAAATGTGTAGGCATCACTAATGTTGCAGCTGGTAGAGGTGGAGCTCCTTTGGGGAGGTTAATCTATATTAATACACCATAAATTTGTTTTGTAGTTTGTATTGATAGTCTGAATCAGCAAACTAGGGGATGAAAATGTACAATATTGGCCTCCAAAATGTAGTGGAGTGCTAGAAAGTAGCAAAACAAAACAAAACAAAATGGAAATACTGAAGTACCTCAAAATCATAACTTAAGTACAGCACTTAAGTAAATGTACTCACCCAATTGATGATTTTAAACATAGCATTTTGTATTTAAGGATTCTGAATGATAATAAATAAAGAATTAGCGACACTGAGGCTGAAATGATCAGTTAGTTTTCAATTTATTTATTAGTCGATAGAAGAGGAAATGAATTAGTGACTAATCTAATAAAATCATTTAAACTGCAGAAGTATTTTTTATTTGACATTATTAGAGATCAGTTGATAAGGAAATAATCCATAGCTGCAGCCCTCTCTTTGACTGAACTATTTGTTTATAATGTAATACTTAAAACGTGCATTTATTTTGAAAATACGGACCGGAATTGTTCTTTGTCTGGTTGTTTTGTGACGTCGCATATAATAAAACTTTCAATAAGGCCACAGAAATAATAAAACAAATATTTTCATAAGTACATAGTAATAAACAACAAAGACTACCGTAATGTTGTGTTTCCTCCTGAAATACAGGAGAGAAAAAGAGCAGGAGGATGGAGGTATTATCATCATTCTACCACACGGAGGCGCTATTCTCACAGAAATTCACTTAATACCTTTCATTTAGGCCCCAGATGACATTTAACTTTCTTTCGCAGTCAAAAATAAAGTAATAAATCAATAAATGATTTGATAATTAAATACATATGTAACTGAGTGCAAATTACATTTGTAGCCAATATGTAGTTATAATGAATGTATCAATTAATTAATAACGACTACTACGAACACTGGGATCAACGACCAGTGCTCCTCCTGGAGGCTTGGGTCTGGGCTGCTGTAGAAACATGGCGTCCGGCTCCATGAGGACAGGCCAATCACGTTCCAAAACACTTCCAGATTCCCCAGTTGGATTTAGCGACACACAAACAAATGCATCCCATACTGCCATACCAGCATAAGAGCCATAAGTCTTTGATAATAAACAACTATTGACTGTGCAGACTGGTGAATCAACACTTTATCAAACGGTGATGATGAATATTTTCATTAAAGGATCATTCTCTGTTGGGGATTGCAGCAAATTAATAATATATCCCCATTATCCCCTCCCCTGGACCACAGGGCTTAACACCTGACCACGATACAACAGCTGACTGGCAGCGCTCCAGCCGTGTGTGTGTGTGTGTACAAGTGTGTGTTTGTGTGTGTCTGGAAGGGGAGGTTGAGCCAAAAGATGTTTATTTTTGGCTGTCATCGCTACCCTGACAGAGGCTCATGGCATTGACCTCACCATGGAGTGCCACACACACACACACACACACACACACACACACACACACACACACACACACACACACACACACACACACACACACACACACACAGCATATAGAGGACAGAACTTGACAAAATCCCGAAATTAATAATTAAATAAATGGCTTGATAAATAAATAAATGTGTCATCATATGTCAAAAATATTAAAAATGAATGTAGCCAATAATTAATTGATAAAATGTGAAATAAATTGATATTTCTGTTTTTTATTTCATTTATTTTACATTTATTTTTATTCATTTAGCATTTATTTGTATTTATTTAGCAGTTATTCGTATTTATTTGTTCTTGCAGTTATTTTTATTTATTTGTTTATTTTTGGAGTTATTTATTTTTGCATTATTTATTTCTTTATTTTTGCATTTATTTGTTTTTATTTATTTGTTGTTGCAGTTATTTTTTATTTATTCTTTTATTTTTTGCATTATTTATTAATTTTTGAATTTTTTGTTTTTGCAAAGGGAAAATCATGCATAGATAAATAAAATCAATATATAATAAATTAAAGAGAAAAATAATGGTATATATATATATATATATATATATATATATATATATATATATATATAATGTTTTTAGATTTGTATCATTACTATGAATATGAAAAATAAGGGGAGTGGAAAAAAAAAAAAATAATAAATTTAAAAAAAACCAGAGGGGGGGAAAAATATATTTAAGTCACTCATTACACACACAACACACACAAATGCATTCATCTGTGAACGTGCAGTATGTACCTCCCCCACCCAATAACACAAGGTCAGATCCTCTCTAATGGTCTCAACAATTCTGGCTGGAGGTAACCTGACCCCAGATCCGTGACGACAGACAGCGGCCGTCGCCAAGACTGACGAGGAATGTGAAATCTCAAATTAGTATCGGTCTTCAACCGGGGGATCTTTCCAGAAAAAACATGGCTCCTATTTCCTTGACTTGGCAAAACTGAAAGACTGGGCAGAGAGGATTAGTGAGGAATGTTTTACCCTCCCAGCCTGATGGCTGATGAGATGCTGCTGAGGAAGGCAGCCGTCCTTCAGCCTATTAAACACATCACACTGGGCAGCTGAATAAAGAAAATACTACTATAGCTGTTCGTTCTCACTAGAAGTCCATGTGTCATGTTAGCTAGTTAGAGGCAGATATTGACAGATATCTGTCAATTTGTGGCCAAGCGGCAACCTCTGAAAAGTTCAGAAAAGTAAAGCCAATGCTGAAGTGCCTTAAACCTGCATTCTGTCTAATAACCAGCAGGAGGCGACTTGTCTGTTTGCAAAAACAAGTCTGATTGTATAGAAGTCTATGAGAAAATGAGACTACTTCTATGTGGATTTATTACCTCAGCAAATGTTGTAAACATGAGTTTATGGTCTCAATCACTAGCTTCATTCAGCATGATGTTCATTTTGTAAACTATGGTCCCATTTAGAGTCAAACATACCATAAAGCAGGGGGTGCTTTAGGGCGGGACTACCTTGTTATTGATGCGTTGCTACCACACCATCACTACCACGGCGTCACGTTGCAAACCGGAAGCTGGGAAGCATAAAGAGTGGCAAACGTCGCATAGATCGGGGTTCATGGGATGGTAAAAAAAGACTTTCACCCAGGAGACCAAATCAGATATATTTGTCACATAAATTCAAATTCAAATTGGGTTTATTGTCATTCTGTTCATACCAAGCCAGTTGTTTCTCAAGGATCATGACCAATTCAAGTCACATTTACATAAAAATAAATAAAGCTGACCATGATATAATAAAAGCAGTGTGCACTGAACAAATAGGTAATGCTCTAAATAAATAGATGAAGTGCAACAGATTCAAAGTGACGTATGCAAGTCCGGTGAGTCCAGTGAGGAGATCTAAGATGCTGGTGTATTTGGTAGTCGGACAGCTTGCGGCAGAAAGCTGTTCAGCAGCCTGGTAGCGGAGCATCTTATGCTGCGTTGGCACTTTTGGGTGGGTCGGAGCTGGAAGAAGCTATTCAGAGGGTGTGAGGGGTCTCTGACTATTTTGGGGCCCTGTTCCTGCAGCGGCTCAGGGATATGTCCTGGACAGAGGGAAGCAAGGCTCCAATGACCTGTTCTGCTGATATCACTGCTCTCTGCAGGGCCTTTTTGTCCACTGCAGCTGGAGAACCAGGTAGAGATTGCATAAGTCAGCACACTCTCCACTGCCCCCCTGTAGGATGTGATGAGGATGCTGGAAGGGAGTGAGGCCTGTTTGAGTTTCCTCAGGAAGTACAGTCTCTGGTGGGCTCGCTTCACTAGCCCAGTGGTGTTTGTCTGCACTCCCAGGAACTTGATGTTCTCCACCCTTTCCACTTCACAATTACTGATGCAGAGGGGCGTGTGCTTCGGTTGTGATCTACGAAAGTCGCCGATCATTTCCTTGGTCCTATCCACATGGGCGGCAGTAGCTCAGTCTGTAGGGAGTTGGCTTGGGAACCGGAGGGTCACCGGTTCAAGTCCCGACATGGACCAAAAACTGAGTGTGAACTGGTAGCTGGAGAGGTGCCAGTTTACCTCTTGGGCACTGCCGAGGTGCCCCTGAGCAAGGCACCAAACCCCCAACTGCTCGGGGCGCTTGTCAGGAGCAGCCCCCTCACTCTGACGTCTCTCCATTAATGCATGTATGTGTGTTTCAGGTCTGCATGTACCATGTATGAGTTTAACAGAGTGTAAATTGAATTTCCCCATTGTGGGACTAATAAAGGTAGATCTTCTTCTTCTTCATTAAGCACCAGGTTGTTGTTTCTGCATCAGTTCTCAAACAGGTTGACCTCCTCCCTGTACCTGGATTCCTCATTCCTGACCCACGACTGTAGCACACATCTACGGGGGGATCCTGTGCTCAGAGTGATGGATTTGGAATGTTTTTCCCAACACGGACTGACTGTGGTTTCTCAGTCAGGAAATCCAGTATCCAGTGACAGAGGGTGGGGTTTAGGCCCAGGAGGAGAAGTTTCTCCATCAGTCTCTGCGGCATGATGGTGTTAAACGCTGAGCTGAAGTCGACATACAGGATTGTGGCGTAGGTGCTTCTCTGGTCCAGATGGGTGGGTACTGTATGCAGGGTGGTGGATATGGCCTCCTCTGTGGAGCGGTGTGAGCGGTAGGCATACTGGTGTGATCCGGTGATGCAGGTAGGCTGGATGTGAGGTGTGGTTTGATTAACCGTTCAAAACACTGCATCACTATTGGGGTCACGTAACTTCCGTATTTAAGTCACGGCACTTCCGATGTTATTTTAATCCAAACCACAATCTTTTCCTAAACCTAAGTGGTTTTCTTGCCTAAACATAACTAAATAGTTTTGTTACATAAACCTAACTAAGTAGTTTTGTTGCCTAAAATAACTAAGTAGTTTTGTTATATAAACCTAACTAAGTAGTTTTGTTGCCTAAACATGACTAAGTAGTTTTGTTACATGAACCAAACTACATTACAGTTTTGTTATATAAACCTAAGTATTTTTGGTGCCTAAACCTAAATAGCTTTGTTGCCTAAATCTAAGTTTTATTACATAAACCTAACTAACTAGTTTTGTTGTCTAAACTGAAGTATTTTTGTTGTCTAACCCGTTTTATTACATAAACCTAACTAAGTACTTTTGTAGCATATACCTAACTAATTAGTTTAGCTAAATAAACAGATTAGATTAAATGAATCTACCTGTTTGATTAAAAACAAATAGATTAAATTTCGTGACTATTTCACAAACTGCCGTGAGACTGTAGCTCAGGAGTAGTTTCTGTAAGTGATCGGCTCTGTATAGGTTGTAGCTGCAAAACCTCTGGATGTACACAATTGTTTTATTGATTATGAGTTCAACTTTTCACGTGTGAGAGGGAAGTATATGTTGTGTCTACTTTAAAAATAATTACTGGCACTGCATGCTTCTAACCAACACAAATATTCGTCTGATTTTCATATGGTGGTTCATCTGTTCAGTTACAACTCTAATTATCGCCCTTTAACTGCTCTCCCAGCATCCTTGGCTTCACAGCTTCCAGGTTATGTGGTGGCCTCAGCGGCTCCTGGGAGCCCCTGAGCGCTCAGCGACTCGCCCAGTGACAGATGGGCTTAAACATCACATACCGGGGACAGGAAGTACACATGGCAGCCCACACCAGGGAAACCCTGCTGCCGCACGTCAGGATCGTAAATCTCCCAGCAGTGTCGGCGGTTTAACACGCTTTGATATTTTTGCTGGAGGAGATGAGGAGAGGGGAGGGAGGAGGACGAGGGGTTAATCTGGTTGAAATTCCTTCAAATCTTACATAATATTCATGAATTTTTCAGTCGTAACACGTTATAATAACACCATAATGGTAAGCTGATATTTAATTGAAGTTTGTAAATAGTTATTTTACTGTTAATCAATGAACTGATCACTAATATTTACTTATTATTAGTAACGCTATAATTTCTATTATCTTATCAGTAGCTGGTGTAATATGAGATAATTAGTATTTGGAGCATATTTTGCATCACAGCTGATAAGAGACAATAACAATTACATTCTGATTACATTAGTAAAGTATTTATTATCAGTTTCTATACTATATTATATATTTATTAATGATAACCAAATTATTTGTAAACATTTAACAAATCATTTGAAAAACATCTATAAACATTATTTAGCTGGATGGACCAGAAACCAATTATTAACCATTAACAAAGTATTAACTATCTATTTAAATAATGTTTATAGATATAGATTTATAGATTTACAAAGTATTTATTAACCATTAAATAAAGTATTACAAATATCTTTGTGATGTTTATAGAGGTTTAACAAACAATTTCTTAAAGGTTTGCAAATAACTTCGTAATCATTGATAAATACTTAAATATAATATATAAAATGGTAAAATGTGTACAACAATAAACTGTTAAAACAACATAAATTATAGCATTATTAATCTATTATTATTTAATTAGTAAACATTATTAGTTATCATCCGATGCTTGTTAACAGTAAAATAACTGAACTAATGTAACTATTAATTTACCATTTATAAATAATAGTTATTATAATGTGTTATATGTACTTTTACTTAAGTAAGGCTTTGAATGTAGGACTTTTACTTGTAATGGAGTAGTTTCACAGTGCGTCATTAGTACTTTTACTTAAGTAAAGGATCTGAATACTTCTTCCATCACTGTTAAAAACTTACTTAAAAGATGATGACGATCTAATTTAAGAGTGTGAACACAGACAAAATGAAAATGTTTAATTCAACATTTGTGTTAATTTGTGCACACATCTACACACTGTATGTGTTTCCCATTGAGTGTCTGTGTATGTGTGTCTGTGTGTATGTTGTGTATGTGTTTGTGGATACCGTGGGAGTGGCTGCCATCCTCTGAGGAGCAGTTATCAGAGGGGCTAATAAGCGCTGATGGAAATACATGGCCGCCGGCTCAGACGGAGGGTTGTAGTCACTCAGCACCACAAGGCCTGGACATGTGTGTGTCAGTTTGTGTATTACCCACATTATGGGGACATGAATCTGTTGACACAATTACACTGTGGGGACTCGCCTCCCAAAGGGGGACAACATGCACATCCCCATAATCTAAATTATTGTATTTTGAGGTCTTGGTTAAGGGTTAGGGTAAGGGTTAGGATTCGGCAAGTAGCAGTTAAGGTTAGGCTTAAGGTAAGTCTCCAGGAAATGAATTAAGTCGATGTAATGTCCTCAAAAGTCATGAAAACATGACTGTGTGTGTTTGTGTTTTACCCACACTGTGGGGACATAAACCTGTTTACACAGCCACATTACGGGGACGAAGAGCCCGCCCCCATAATGTCAATCTGTGTGTTTTAAGGTCAGGACTTGGCTAAGGGTTAAGTTAAGGTTAGGGTGTGTATGTATGCGGGGTGCAAGTCTTGACAGGGAAATAGTTTATGTGTCCTTGGACTGTGCGTACAGACATGTGATACCATGGTATTTCATACTTTTATGTATGTTTCAGTGTCCTTCAGTATGTGCATGTGATGTGTTGGTGATAAATACCAGACATTTATGAATATACTGTATATATATACATACCCTAGCCTTACTTAAGTAAAAGTATACTACATTGTAAAAATAGTATTAGGCCTACGAGTTATAGTCCTGCATTGAAAATGTTTCTGATGGATAATTTGGCTGCTTTATAGTAGGTTTTTACTTAGTCATAGTCAGTGTATTACTGAGCTGGTAGCAAAACAGATTTTAGCCACCTAAAAGAAAGACTCAGCTAAAAGATCAATAGCAATTTAAGCATACGATATATTTATTATTTCCCCTGTATACATTGCTGAGAGACAGCTATACAGTCAGTGTTTCCAGCGGGGAACTGAAGCCGTTATATACGCTCTCACCAAAGTAACCAGACTCCATTAAAAAAAGGGTTGAACTAACTTGGTCGTTTATTTTGTTTGTGCTGTTGTGTGACTTTAGTTGGTGATCTGATTCACAACTTACACAACAGCACAAAAAACAACACCAGCGGCTGAACAGCAAGTAAAATTACAGGTTTTTTCAATAGAGTCTGGTGGCATTGATGGAATAATTATTATTAATGAACAATTATTCGTACTAATATATTAACATTATTAATATTATTACTAATACATTAACATTTTTACTAATATATTAACATTAACATTATTAACATTATTACTCATATGTTAACATTATTAACATTATTACTAATACATTAATATTATTAAAATTTTAAACATATATTAACATTATTAATATTATTACTAATACATTATTATTAACATTTTAAACATATATTAACATTATTAATATTATTACTAATAAATTATTATTAACATTTTAAACATATATTAACATTATTAACATTATCACTCATATGTTAACATTATTAGCATTATTACAAATACATTAACATTATTAACATTTTTACTAATATATTAATATTATTAACATTTTTTCTAACTTATCATTGTTATGAATACATTTTAACATTATTAATAATACATTAATGGTTATAACATTATTATAAATATATTAACATCATTGACATTATTACTAAGTCAATAACAGTATTAACATTGTTACTAATACATTAAAAGTATTAAAAGGAAAAGCAGCAAATCTTGACATTTGTGAAACCATGAAATGATTTCAATGACTTCAACCATCAAAGTAGTGGCCAGTTAATTTTCTGTCAACTGACTAAATGATTTTTTGACTAATCAGCTGTACTTTATCTGCTACCTGCTCTGTCGTTTATTTTTAAACAACATAATTTTATAAGCTCTTCATGTATGTTGTGAGCAAAAATCCGAATTTGTGAAGTAACGAAAACTGTCACATAAATGTAGTAGAGTAGAAGTAGAGCATGGTATGAAAGGAAAAGACTCAAGTCAAGTACAAGTACCCCAAATATGTGCTTAAGTACATTACTAGAGTGAATGGACTCAGTTATAGGGATCATATTTTCGCTGGAACATTTCTTTAAATACCACTTGAGCAATTACACAAGCAGACGATGAGACGATGAGACGGACAGCTGGAAATGACAGTGATACTGCATCATGTAGCGCACGGTGAGTATGTCCAGTTCGAGTTACATCATCACACCTCGGCTTCATTTACAGCTGAGGAGAGTTTTCATCACCGCCGAGGTACGCGTCATTCCATCTCAGACACACAATATTGATGGCGTATCAACTGATACGGTGAGCTAGCTTCAAGACTTTCAGGAGACTGAAATGATGGTAATCTGCTGCCTCACAAAGCATGGCTGGGCCCAGTGAGGTGTCTGAGAGGACGACTCTGTGCTGCATCATTCAATGTTCTGGTACAAATCCTCTTATTAGTCCTGCTATTTTGTTTTTACATGGAGAACACAATGCTGTCATCTTAGGCGGTGGGTCTGGGGGAAATTTTGAGTGTCACTTCATTTCTTGCATTGTGGTGAATTTTTATGCGCCAGTTTCTGCCTTTTCTGCATCAAGTTATGGTGGAAATGCCTTTATTTTAGGGCTGTCAAAGTTAACGTGATAATAATGCATTAACGCAAATTACTTTTAACACCATTAATTAATTTAATGCATTAATGCAATTTTCGATGGCATTATATGAAACAAGAAAATGGAAAAAGGAATCCATTGGTACGAACCATGTCATACTAGGTTGTTGCAAAGGACGCTAAATAACACTCAAAACGTGCACCAAAGACAATAGAAGCTAAGAGATGAAGCTCCAGTGTTTTTCTGACAGCAGTCGTATACATTCTGTGCTTGTGTGAAATTTTGGTGAGGAAAAACTGTCATGTCTATTTTCAAAGGGGTCCGTTGACCTCTGACCTCCAGATGTGTGAATGTAAATGGGTTCTCTGGGTCCCCACCAGTCTCCCCTTTACAGACATGCCCACTTTATGATAGTCCCAGTCAGTCTGGATCAAGTCATAGTCAAGTCAGCACTCTGACACACTGACAGCTGTTGTTGCCTGTTGGGCTGCAGTTTGTTCTGATTGGAGCAGATTTTTGATGCTAAAGTGAGAACCTGTGAGGGTTTCTGGACAATATCTGGCATTGATTTGTGTTGCTAACTGGTTTCTAATGATGAATATAAACATAAATGTGCATAAAGCAGCATATTTGCCCACTCCTTTGTTGATGAGAGTATTAAATACTTGACCAACCTCCCTTTAAGGTTCACTTGAACTGATAAAAAATGTGATTAATTGTGATTAACTAGGGGCGGCAGTAGCTCAGTCTGTAGGGAGTTGGCTTGGGAACCGGAGGGTCACCGGTTCAAGTCCCGACATGGACCAAGAACTGAGTGTGAACTGGTAGCTGGAGAGGTGCCAGTTTACCTCTTGGGCACTGCCGAGGTGCCCCTGAGCAAGGCACCAAACCCCCAACTGCTCGGGGCGCTTGTCAGGAGCAGCCCCCTCACTCTGACATCTCTCCATTGTTGCATGTTTGTGCATGTGTGTGTTCGGGTCTGCATGTACCGTGTATAAGTTAACAACAGAGTGAAAAAATTTAATTTCCCCTCGTGGGACTAATAAAGGACTATCTTCTTCTTCTTCTTCTTCTTCTTCTTCTTCTTAATCATACAATTAATCTCAAATTCCAAGCTGACTCCACACTTTTGAACAGTGGTGTATAAACTGAGTTAAAGAATACAGAGATGAGAAAGGATGCTTTAAGATGTGTTTTATATTTTATATGGAATCAAGTTACTGTAAAAGTGTCTGTGCAAATATACTCTAAACCGATGCTGTGTATTGGACAACAGTAAAGTACTCTCTTGTTCTGTATCTCTACCTTCTCCGTTTTTTTCTTGCACTCACGCAATTTAAAAATCATGTCACTGACTTGCGTCTTGGTGCAATGACGTCCTGTCCACAGTCATCATGCTTAATAACCCGAGTCTGAGGCCGGACTGGCTGCTTGACCCAGAAACTCTTTTCACAACCCGATGAGCTAATGGAGTTCAACACAAAGTGACCTGAGATCGCTCGGCTCAAACACAACGCCAACGGTTCACAACTGTGTGATTTATAGCACAAAGCTGCACTTGAGGTGACTTTATTTCCAAAACACCATACATATAACCTGATGTTGTGGGTGTTTTAGTTTCAGACTCTAGAATATCTGGTCATGAGATTATAGCATCTGCTTTTAAGACAAACTAACATTTTCTTTTGACTACGGCAAAGTTCGATGCCATTTCTATGTTGTGTAGCGTAAAGAGAGAGTGATGATGAAATGATAAGCAATACTAACAAATGGAGGAAAAGCAGCAGCTGCACTTTTAAATCCACCTGTTCTCTCTGTCTAACACACACACTGATAATCACACCTGCCACGCTGTAAAAACCGAGACCCACTCAGAAATTTATGAGGTGTTTGGTCATGTGGTGAGTGTGTACGGTAGGCTAAATGTGTGTGTGACGTTGTTGTAATACAAGGTCACTGTGTTTTTGATCTGAAATAGCTCCTTTTAAAGATACTTGGCAGATGATTGGATGAACCATCTGTCAATCAAATTAACAAAAGTGAAACTAACAAACGGCGCCTTCAGTGCTGTTCTTTACTCTTTTATCATTGAAGAAATATGATCCAGTTCTGATATAACTGATGCTATCGCAGCATCAACACTACACCACATCATCGTTGACTTATTTTACTCACTTGTTCAAAGAAATGCCACTTAGGTAACAAACTTAACTTATTTTAGCCCAAACCACGACCTTTTCCCAAACCTAACCAGGTAGTTTTGTTGCAGTCGGTGTGAGCAGCGTGGTCTCGTCTACAGATCTGAGGCCTATTTTCACTGCTAGCCACGATTCACAGCAACAACAGACATCGAAGCTGAACTGTTGAAAGCATATTGACGTCCTAACAGCAACATTACTACAGTTTCAATGTCTGCATCTGTAAAATATGTCAGGGACATGAAAAAAAAAGTTGATTTATTTTCAGATCAACTCTTCCTGCTTTAATTTCAAAATAAAACCCCTCTAGCATTTTTTCTCTGTGGACAGAATTTTTTCATTTGTTAACACAAGGCTTTTACTCTGAAATATTTCCAGGACAGTGTTATAGAATATGCATTGTTGTTGTGGCCATGAAGGAAGTACTGTCTTTTAATTTATCTAATTTATGCTGACATGCCCTGTCTGGCCCCGGTCTGAAGTGTAAGGCTACTGACCAGGCGCTGATATTTGACAAGTTGGGAGTGAGAATGTGTTGCACTGTACCTAAACTTAAACAAGCCCTTTTGTATCTAAACCTAAACAAACCTCAGCATTTTTGTACGTAAAATTGCTTTAAAAATGAATAGATTAGCAATATAGTTACCAGTTTTTTTTCTGTCCATCAACTAATCAATTAGTTACTCCGTCAGCAGGTTTACAGAAAAACTACTGGAAAGGTGAAGCATCACAGGGAGGAAACACAAATTATTTTTCATTTTAATTAACGTAACACTCAAACTCACAACCCGGAAAATGTGTGTCAGAGAGAGAGAGAAGTAATGGCCTGAGATCCAAATGAAAACCTCAAATATAGGCGACAGGCCGTCACACGAATATAAATCTTAACGGAGCAACAATAAGGAATACAAAACCCCCGAAACCCTGTGTGTGTGTGTGTGTGTGTGTGTGTGTGTGTGTGTGTGTGTGTGTGTGTGTGTGTGGCCGTAAATCAGGTTTCATATGAGTTGTGCTACAAGGATCAGATAACAGAGCTGTGATAAAACCTGAAAATAGAGACAAGGAGGACAAGGAGGTAAATCAGATTTACTCACACTCTCTCTCTCTCTCTCTCTCTCTCTCTCTCTCTCTCCACACACACACACACACACACACACACACACACACACTATAAACACTCCTAAATCCAGCCATCTAAATCCACAGCAACAGAGAGCTCAGAGCAAAGCCTTGCTTCAGACCGAAGCTATTTCACACCTCACATAAGAAACATCTCTCTCTACCACACACACACACATTACTCTTGTCTATCCACCTTTACCCTCCCAGTTTATTGCTCAAGTATTGTCTCCATCACTCCCTCTCTACCAGTTTTACCATCTCCTCTATATTATATAGTCTCACGTAACCCTCACACACACAGTAGGACGTCTTCTGGTTTATACCACCATCCCATGAAAACCCAGTCAAGGCCCATAATGTCATCGAGGCATGGGATGGTACACACACACACACACACACACACACACACACACACACTAATACACCCAGTAATTAACCTCTGTATAGTGGATCAGAGGCTTTGACAAGGTTTTACAACTTAACTGGCCAGTGAATAAAGTTCAGTGACTGAATGAACAAATTAATGAATCTCTCGGTGAAGAAAAATGTTGACGCAAACAAAACAAAGTAAACTGAAATTAACTGAATGAAAGCAGAAGATGCAGAGACACGATGATGATGATGATGATGATGATGATAATAATTAATGACTTTCTTTAAAACAACTGAACAATTGTAGGATTTGTTTTAGGGCTGTAACTAACAATAATTGTCACTATGTCAGTGCGGTGATCATGAAACACAGACTTCTTGCATGCCATCACCATTCATATACAACTAATGTGTTTATCATTAAATTGTTTACAACCATAGTACACCAGATTGATGCATTTTACATTAAAATCTCCAAAAATTAGTTGGAGGGTCTGAGGTCCAGCCGCCATAGTCTCATAAATCATGCAGGGGATACTGTATTACATCATCCAAAACTGTGTCGCTGCTACAGTCGTTTTTCTTTGGTCCAAATCACAATCAGAAAAGTTCTTTCAGCTTTTTGTATTTTGGTTTGTCTCGATCCATTATACCCCATTATGAATTCAAAGATTTATAATCTAAACCAACCATGACTGAGCTGTCTACGCTTTAGGGCCCAGACACACCAACCCTACATCACAGAACTCAAAGACCACCGTTGTGTCGCCTCATGTCGCCTTTGTCATGGCCATATAGTTCCCTCGAACACACTGCAAAGCCTACAGCCGATGGCCGACTACCGCGTACGTTCTGCGCCTGTGTGGGATGAATAAACCTTCCCATCCAGCAGGTCGCCGTAGTCTGTATTCGGCATTCAAAAAAGGAAACGGGAAGACAGACTGTGAATATACAAGCTGTTGTTATATGGACATGAAATAAAGTGCCGTTTGCTGACTGTTTTTACCACTCTCACTCGCCACTTAGCTTCATTCTAGGTGGCCATGTCATTGTGAAAATACCTGTGTATTGTCGTCGCCGATTTAACGTGCTGAATCAGCTGGAGAAAGTCTGACACGGCCGGACTAGGCCGACGGACGGGTGATGAGTCAGGGCCTTTCAGCCTCTTCTGTTAAGGCCTCAAGAAGAAGCAGCTAAATATGGTAGGTAGATGGTCTGGATCACGTACACTTAAAGCAATTATTTCTTTATGGTGTCAGACTGGTTTAAACAGCACAGCTGTCTCTTGGAATAATCAATTACAGCTAAATCACTAAATCTTTTGAAACCTGTTCCCGTCACGTACCGCCATCATCCGAAATTGAGCAACATGTGTGTGGTGGTTTGAGAGTATGTATGATATGCATAGCTGAAGAAAACGTTTAAAGCCTGGGATTTAGACATATGAGGCACCCAGACATACATACATAACGCTCAAATGCACAGTTGTCTTCTTGTTTTAGCTTTAGGGTCAGCAGGGCTCGCCAGGGTTAATACCAGAGGACTATTTCACACTTGCTAATTGCTCCATATGCACACATGGCCACACAAGAATGTGGTCACATCAAACTCACTGTGGGTGGAAGACAACATTACCATCATTTATCAGATGTACATGGCTGAGACTGATGTTGGTTCTGTCCCAGGTTTCTACCCGTTAAAGGGGAGTTATTTCTTGCCATTGTTGCATGAGACTGCATGCACATGAAGGGTCTCTTGCTGGGTCTAGATTATAAAGTATGGTCTAGACCTGCTCTATATGAAAATCATCTTGATGTTTCCAGTCAACCCATTGTTTTGGCAAAAAATTGGCCATTAATTATATCCATTATATTGCTTTTGTGTTATTGTTTTAGCAAGCGGAGGCTAATATTTGCAAGCTAGCTGGATTCAAAAAAGTACTGAAAGTTAGTAAGTTGAATTTGTTTCCCTTACCGGGGTGCAGGGTCGATGGCGTTGCTGCTGTTTGAGATGTGGCTGGTTTTACCAGAGGCCAGGTTACGAGTGTCGCTGTTGATCTTCGACGTTTTTGGGTGATCTGCGTCCGCTGAGCCCTGTTGCCGAGAACCCCGAACCTTTTTTTCCTCCAGCATGGCCAAAAATACACACACAAATACACACAAACACACACACAGACATAGAAACAAAACACACTGTCTTAACGTCTTAGGGCGTAATTTATCTCATTGGGTAGCACTTCCAAATCCAAACCCAAAAAGTGGAAAAAAAAAAGTTTTCTCCTGCTATTTGGTTCGAATTCTTTCCATGTTTGCAAAGAAAACAGACATTTTGTCCAAAAGTAATTCCAGAGGAAGGAATTCCTGAGGAAGAAAAATCCGGCAGTTCTTGAAAATTAAGGCAACAGATCCGCTTTCACATGGTGTTTGCAATAGATCATTATAGACCAATTTTAACACCACATACAAAGTTAAAAACAAATAAACAGACGTGAAACTAGGTAAATCTTCCCAGCTCAACAAGACGTAAAGTCCTTTGGTATTCCCGGATTTTTGGAATTTCAACCCAGGTGTTCCGGAACTGGAGTGTTTTGCATTTCTGAGGGCTTAAAGCCATTAGTGGCTCCGTCAGCGGGATCTGAGCAGCGAGAGACCGAGAGGAGAATCAGGAGAAACGCTACACGACGCGACACACTTCCCTCTGAGCCAGCAGCTGGAGAGATAGAGACAGAGCGAGAGAGAGAGAGAGGGAAAGAGATAGACGCAAGGCGAGAGAGAGAGAGAGAGAGAGAGAGAGAGAGAGAGAGAGAGAGAGAGAGAGAGAGAGAGAGAGAGAGAGAGAGAGAGAGAGAGAGAGAGAGAGAGAGGACGTCTGGAAGTTCTACTACTCAGAGGAAAGCCACAAAATATCACTTACTACTAGTGATGATATTCATCTAAAATACATGTGTCAGCACAAGGAAGTTGTTCAACACCCAAGCTGTTAGTGGAATGATGGAAACAAAATGTTTGAGTTGAAAGACTGTCGCCATCTTGGTATTTGGCCATCACCATCTTTATTTTTGGCCGTCACCATCTTTGTTTCTGGCCGTCGCCATCTTTGTTTCTGGCCGTCACCATCTTTGTTTCTGGCTGTCACCATCTTTGTTTCTGGCCGTCGCCATCTTTGTTTTTGGCCGTTATCATCTTTGTTGTTGGCCGTCACCATCTTTGTTTCTGGCCGTCGCCATCTTTGTTTCTGGCCGTCGCCATCTTTGTTTTTGGCCGTTATCATCTTTGTTGTTGGCCGTCACCATCTTTGTTTCTGGCCATCACCATCTTTATTCTGGCCTCGCCATCTTTGTTTTTGGCCGTTATCATCTTTGTTGTTGGCCGTCACCATCTTTGTTTCTGGCCGTCGCCATCTTTGTTTTTGGCCGTTATCATCTTTGTATTTGGCCGTCACCATCTTGGTATTTGGCCGTCGCCATCTTGGTATTTGGCCGTCGCCATCTTGATATTTGACCATCGCCATCTTTGCTCTTGGCCGTAGCCATTTTGATATTTGGCTGTCACCATCTTTGTATTTGACCATTGACATCTTGTTTTTTTTGCAGTCAGAAGTGACACAAGATGGTGGAGCTAAGTACAACCAAACGCTGAATACGACATTTTTGCGACCCAAAATGTTAAAATTAACTTAAAACGCAACAAATTATCAACAAGTAAAAACACACTGTTAAGGGGTTAGAGTTCTCAGACGAAAACATGGACAACTCCCAGATTGGACCACGAACTTACATCCACTAAAAGTGCTTATTTTTACCATGACAGACTGATTGTTGTTATAAGTGTCTGACATTATGGAAAGTCTCACTCAAGGAGTGGTCTCGTTCTGAAATCTGGCGAGGAAACGTGCTGCTGGAAGACAACAGTGGAATTGTAGAATACGTCCACGGTGGAAACTTATAAAAATCAGTGGCAAAAACAAGTACTTTTAGTGGACATAAGGTCACAGTGGCAGCTACCGTCTGCAGTGTTTTCCCTCAATACTGGACCAGTTTCAAAAATATCTCAGTTAGGTAAATATTAGTCAGTTAGACACAAAAACATGGAAAACTGGGTCCAGGTTGGAAAAAGCTGGAGTTACCCTTTAATAAGATAAAGAGTTTAACAGGTGGAAACGTTGGGGATTGGTTGCTCCTGATAAAAGGTCACCAAAGGCCTTAAGTTTGATAATCTGTGGACCATCAATGTCTGCACAAAATGTCATGACATGACTGACCATATGACCAGTATCACCATCATTAGAGCCACGCTAGTGTGGCAGAAACAGCAAAAAAATAAATCAAGATATGAGACAGGACATGCTGAACATGTGGACAGGAGATCTTCAAATTTAAAGATACTGTAAAACATTTGGCTTATTATTGGTGTCCTCTCCCTCACTGCCTGATTCAATGGTGACATCTAGTGGTTGTCAGCGGTAAACACATAAAAACAGAAACTTCTTAGTAACAGGCATAAAAAAAAATACTTTATATTAACCATCATCAATAAATGGTAAAGTGATTTTAGTTAAATTGTTTTCTTGTTAGCAAACAATGAAATGAAATCTAATTATGCATATTTGTTATTAGTAATGCTAGAATTTCTTATTTTAACTGGTTATTGTTGGACAGTACATAAGTATTTGTTAACGATTACCACATTATTTATAAACCTTTAAGAAATTGTTTGTAAAACATCTATAAATATTTTAGAGATATTTGTAACACTTTAAAGGTTAATAACTGGTTTGTAAATTGTCTATAAACATTATTTGGATGCTATTATAAAGTTGCAACTGATGTTTGTAGTATCTTTAATAAATACTTCTTTGGACTAAGTTTAATTAACTATCAATTTATCATTTATAAATGATGCTGAAGTGTCACCAAAAAAATCATTTTAATTTTATATTGGTGGACAAAACAAGGCTTTCTAGTGGTATATTGTATATATTAATACATACAGTTGTAAAGCATTCAATAATGAGTAAATATTAAATAAAGATCAATTCCCTATTAATTTATTTATTTAAATAGATGATTAATTGTGTCTACTAGGTCTACTAGTCTACTCAAACAAATTTCCATTTGTTTAATACACAGTATTCTCTATAATTAGCATTTGCTTTAATATGTTTATTTGTTTTACAGCGACAAAATATTTCACAGGGTGTCAGCGCTTATCTGAAGAGTTAACTTTACTTAAAACCAAACACCATCTTTAGGTCAGTTCATTTACTGTATGAGGGTTTTAGTGGTCAGGGTGCACAAATGGGACCAAAACTTAACTATTACTTTCAATATTAATAATATTTTCCAAAAACAACCCCACAAAAACACCAAAATAAGAGACATCTGAGTCAGATGACGTTGTTAAAAGTATTACTTTGTTTCACGATATACAAAAAAAACCTCCAAAACAATCCATCCACCGGAATAATATTGACAAAAACATACAGTAGTAGTACATCAGTACAATGTAGTGCAACATGTTTCACAGTCAGCGAGTACTTACATTAATCAGCCACAAGGGAGAAGCAACAGCTTTGATAATAATTCTGTACAGTCCAAAATAATCAACATCCCACTGAATATATTTACACGTTACTAGAGAAAGAGACTAGTTTAACTGGCGAGTCAGCTGAGTTTGATTCAGATAAGACAGATATGAATTAAAAAGAGAGACGATAAATAAATAAATCGTTCGGTGTGCTTCTATGCTGATGAATGATATCAAATGTCCTGAAATCCATGAGCAAGATGATTTGAACGCTGACTTTGAGAAAGAAAATCATGCCACTTAATCCTGAATTAATGCCTGTTTTTTATTGATTTGATTTATAAAGTCCCCCATATACATCCTCTATTAACAGCATTTCCCTCATCACATGATGCATGTTACCTTGTTGTTACCTAACTAACTGTGTCCCAAAACAAAACACATGCATTGTTCCTTGATAAATTGTATTTAAATGATATGTGCACTTTGACTTTATGTGGTTATTGAGGTGTCTTGAGTACATTTTGAGATATTTTACTGTAAAACTTGACGGGTAATTTTAATGCAACAAAATAAATCAGCTCAAATTTGAATTCAGCTGTTGACATATTTGTTAAAGGAATATTCTGACGATTTGGGAAACACGTTTACTCGCTTTCTTCCCAAGAGACAGACGAGAAGATTGATGCCACTCTTGTGTCAGTGCATTAAACATGAACAAGCAGCTGGTTAGCGTAGCTTAGCATAAAGACTGGAATCAGGGGGAAACTACTAGCCTGGCCCTTTCTAAAGGTCATAAAACCCTTTGGACAAGATGTATGTAAAAGCACAACGTGTTGTTTTTACACTTCAGTCTTACACAATGAGACATAACTTGTTCATCCATATGTTTCCAGTCTTTATGCTAAGCTACGCCAACTGGCTGAAGCTGCATATTTACCATACAGACGTCTTATCAACTGTCTCTTATCTGTCTCAATCTAACGTTTGTCAGAAAAGCAAAAGTGTGATTTTTCTCAAAATATTTCATGAAAAAGAGGAGCGTTTTTTTTATTTTATTTTCTGGTGCAGAGAGAATAACAGAAGAAAAGTCATAAAGAATGAAGAGTTGATTAGCGCCCAGTTTGATAAGGATTAATTACTGATTTCCCTGCATTTGGTATGATTATATAACTTATAACTAGGACTGTCAAAGTTAACGGCATAATAACGTGTTAATGCAAATTTATTTTAACGCCACTAATTTCTTTAATGCAGTAACACATATTGGAGGCTGTATCGGGCTGAGTTTTAAAGCTGGAGTGACGATACTGGCATCAAATTAAAAAATCCATAGGTGAATGTTCGCAAGGAAAAACTGTCGTATCCATTTCAAAAGGGGTCCCTTGACCTCTGACCTCCAGATGTGTGAATGTAAATGGGTTCTCTGGGTCCCCACCAGTCTCCCCTTTACAGACATGCCCACTTTATGATAATCAGTCAGTTTGGGGCAAGTCAGTTTGCCATGTAATGATTTGAGCATATATTTTATGCTAAAGTCAGAACCTGTGAGGGTTTCTAGACAATATGTGTCATTGTTTTATGTTAATTGATTTCCAGTACTAAATATATACATAATTTGCATAGAGCAAACATATTCCCCACTCCCATGCTGATGAGTATTAAATTCTTGACAAATCGCCCTTTAAGGTACATCTGTAACAGATTACAATTATTTCATTTCTAAGGAGGCGATGCTGATTTCTTTGATGCTGATTTTGGATTTTGTACTGACATGACAGCAGCACCAGACTTTGAAACATGTTAATCCGACATAGAAGAAAACTACCGGGTCAAAAACAAATATATTTTAAACAGTTCCTTTCTTTCGTCCAGCTTTGTCTGGCATCATCTCAAAGTTTTTCTTCATTCAACCTCAAACAACTGCCCCTAATTTGTGATGTGAATAGGAAACTCTTAGTACGAAGTTTTTTTTTTTGACAATTAGCAGCTCATGTTTTTAGTAAATCGAATCTGGCATCAATGTGGAGTTTAATATCTGATATTCATCTTTTCTTCTCTCTGTGTCTCATCTTCTTTCCTTCCTCTATTAATGCCAACTCTTTCCCTCCATCTATTCATCCACTAGCCCTCTCACCCTCCTACCTTCCTTCCTTCCTTTTCCTTTTCCCCCCCTCTCTCTCTCCCTCTCTACGTGATGTTGGATATGGGGTCGCTGATTTTCAGACACCTCCAGTAGATGGTTCTTGCCATGGTGAACAGAGCCAGCAGGATCAGCAGCACCCACGACACGTATATCCCTTTAGAGTGCTGGGCGGGTTTCCACGTACCAACCTGAACACACAAAGACATGTTGAATGTTTGGGAAAAAAAAAATATATATATATATATATATCACTATATATATATATAAATATAAATATAAATATATATCAGAAATATATTTCTTCTGTGAAATATACGTTTTCTCCTGTTTAGGCCTCAAAAACTTAATCAAATTAAATTATATGGAAAAAAAAAAAATCAGCCTTTTTACAGTAACTCTCCTGACGGTGAACTGGAGACAGTGAACGCAGCACAGTGGCTGCTACAGTAACTCTCCTGACGGTGAACTGGAGACAGTGAACGCAGCACCGTGGCTGCTACAGTGACTTTCCTGACGGTGAACTGGAGACAGTGAACGCAGCACCGTGGCTGCTGCAGTAACTCTCCTGACGGTGAAATGGAGACAGTGAACGCAGCACCGTGGCTGCTACAGTAACTCTCCTGACGGTGAAATGGAGAAAGTGAACGAGCACCGTGGCTGCTGCAGTAAGTCTCCTGACGGTGAACTGGAGACAGTGAAGGCAGCACCGTGGCTGCTACGGTAACTCTCCTGATGGTGAACTGTTGACTCAGTTATCTGTTGTGCTCATTTACTCCAGCTAGCTCACCGCTGCACACGAGGCACAGATCTTGTCAGTTAACGGTTAATAATCGGTTAACGAGGCTTAATTATCTGTTAAGAATTTTTTTGAAAAAGCATCCCTTTGCTATAACGCTTTGTGCAATTGGAACCACATTTGGTGGATGTGTAGATATAACATCTGAGTGATCATTACGAATTTGGTGTTATTTGTCCAACAGGTGGCGCTGTAGCAGCACCATCTGACTGTAAAGGAACTCTGCATTGCCCTGAGTATATTACGAGAACCATTCAACCAATCAGCTTCACACTAGGCGGGTACAAGCAGCCATAACGCCGTTCTTAACATCGCTGCAAGCAGAACTTGTGGTTGCACACGGCCACTGCACTAGCTATTCAAATGTCTTATCACACACATAAACATAAATACATACCATAAGTCCTGCAGTGGAGGCGGCGAGGATGACGAACAGCAGGAAGCACAGAAGGCTCCTCCTCCTGGGGTACCGTCGACCAATTGAAGAGCTGGAAAAAAAGCCGGTGTGTTTAATAGTCTAACTAACTGTTCGCGGGACCGTTTTGAAGGAATTGTCGAGGCTCTTACACTTTTCGGCAGTGTGGACATCGGGCCAAGGTCCGATCTGAAAACTCTGTCCACTGGAAGAGAAACAGGAAGTGAAACGTCAGTGCTGTCAAATCATTCTGTAGATGATTGATTAGAAATAAAATAATAGAGAAGTGAACTCTGCACCGTCAGTTCTAATATCATCTGTGTGTTTTGCGTCCTACCAGGAATGTATTGGTGCAGTGTCCACAGATGATCCTGATGCCAACGGGCTGATGCTGCGGTTCAGGACTTTCCCTGCCGATGTGAACTGGTCCCAGGTTAATGATGCGTTTACTGGCAGAAAAAAGAGACATAAAAACGGTGAGATTTTTAAACAATTAAAAGTTGGTGGTGCACTTGAATGTCATGTAAATTCAGAGGTGTGAGAAAAGTACATTTATATTTACTGGATCCTGACATGATGATGATTTCTATTTTCAACCAACTGACTTTACTGTCTTTCAGAGGCTGTAGCAAGTTTAGTTTTAAAGCTAAGGTAAAGATACAGATATCAGCAGGAAGGACACTAAATAACACTCCAAAGTTTTAGCGAGAAAAAACTGTCATGGCCATTTTAAAAGGGAAGGGACCCCTCTGACCTCAAGATATGTGAAAGAAAATGGGTTCTATGGGTACCCACTAGTCTCCCTGTACAGACATGCCCACTTGAATTACATAAATTGGGTCTCACTGTAAAGCTGAGACTCTTGTGGAACCAATGAGTCCAACTGTATTCATGTGTGATGAAGTTCCTCCCCATGGGAGCCATTTCATTGTACTGAAACTTGAGCTCACTGTAAAAAATGCCCTGTGGTGACCTCTCGGATAATCAAAGCCTCATGAAACTTAATAGTCACAAAATAGAGACATAGCTTCCTAGCTAGACTGACAATAAGGGGGTTTATGAGCAGTTTACACAACAGAAGTGCTCACTAACCAGTCAGAGAAAAATGCAGCTCTTGCAGAAATCTCCAAATGTCAAAAAGTTTTTGATCTTAAATCACAGCATGGCTTTTTCTGTGGTGTTCCTCAAGGTCTTGGTGTCTTAATGTGGTATTTCGGAGAGATTATTGACCATGAGGATGACCATCATAAACTTCTGTCATAATGTTCTAAACCCTTATACACTTTCACTATTTGTAAATGATTAATTTATGTTTATTTCTGAATAGAACAACTTGACACCGTGCTGAGTTACATCTAAAATTAATCTCCAGGTCCCTCTACCACTGAACATCCCCTGTCCTCCACCCCTACCCCTCTAAAAAAAAAAAAAAAAGGGCAGAGTGGAAAGGGGTTAACCTGGGGGCAATGATGAACCATTTAGAAAATCAATTTTAAGAGACTACTACTAAGAGAAACGTGTCGATAATATATCATGCTTGGTTGAGGACAAAAAGTAAACAGGACATGGTGCTGTCTTGCTGCCGCTTCCATCTTGACAAGCGCTCAAATAATAAAGATAAAAAAAAAAAAACTGTTAAAAGAATCCAGCTGTACAAATAGAACGATTTCAAAACAACAACAGCACCCTAAAAATGATCTCATCCATGAATGGCTGTTGGATGACTGGTTTCTTCTGCACAGATGGTGCAATTACAAAACTGTGACGGGTGGAAAATAATCCCACGCTGTTTCTGTCTCTCACCAGTATGGTCTGGGACAGGCGATCCTCTGCGACGTGACTTTGCAGATCAGCAGACAGTTACATGGACAGCGGACGTACTTCTTTCCAACAGGAGCATTCTTTATCGGCTACAGAGAGATCGAGGAGGACATAACGAGAGAGGAATAAGAAACGCATCAAGTTTCAGTGTCAAGGTTTTCCCCATTTTGTGGTTCTGAAATAGTTCTCAGCAGTTTCAGTTTTGATCTCATCAGCAGACATTCAGCACATCTTCTCAGATGAGACAGTCTAAAGACTTCCTGAGACAGGATTTCTTTTAACCCTTTGACAGTGTTAATCGGTTAAAATGATTAATGTCAGTTATTGGTTAAACAGTTAATTATTAACATCCCATGTCGATGCATTTTCAGTGTCAACATCATTAAATATGCCGACTTATGGTGGAGTCCTGCGATGCCACCCTGAGGAAGACTACTGTGTGTCTGGATCCACCTCTGGTTGACCCACCGTAGCTTCGTTGCAGATGCTGCACTTCACCACGTGCTGGTGCGTCTTGCCCTCCACAGATATGGCGCTCTGACAGACCCGGCAGCTGATGACCGGAGCGCTGCTGCTGTCCGGGCTGCCTTGTGGCGAGTAGGGCGGCGGAGGCTCGCCTGGTGCCACCGAGCTGGGGAACGGCGCCAAACCTGGAGAGACAGACAACCACTTAAAAATGCTCTGGAGTTATTGGAAATATCTGGATCAACAAGTCCGAAACAGTCCTATGTTAATAGTAGAATATCTGACCACACATTTGATGGCAGCTTTTGACAGCCTGTGCTACGGATACAATTTGTTCAGTCCCAGAAAAATGTGTATGAGCTCTCAACAACTTTAGCAATTTACTCCGCATATCAACACACACAGTAAGTGCACAGTTTTAGAGCATCCTAAAACCCAAAACGAACCCTTACCCTCCCCGAAACCCTACAGGAGGACTCATTACAGCTAACAGACTGTGCCACATCAACATACTTTCTTACAGTGAGTCATGCAGCGAATACTGCAAATCAATTATATAGTTAACATTATCAGAATGTGACACGCCCAAAGGCCAAACTTTAAGGAGGGTGTGGGAAAAAAAAAAGATTTAAGTTCACAGTTAATAAAAAACAACACAAGCAGACACAAAAAAAAAGAAATAAGACTGAGATTAAGAGAAGAAGATGAGCAAATAAAGAGTGCAACATATTGTCTGATTCCTATATTCCTATATTCCATATTGACTCCTAATTAAATAATCTTTTAATCTAATTCTCACCGTTTAGAAACTCAGGGTGGAGATGGCAAAAATTAGTGAAAAGATTAACGAAAAATATTGACGATTAATGTTCTGTTGACCAGCTAATAGATAGGGATGCACCAATTAAGAATTTAGTTGAAAGCCAACTGCAATGTTTTTGTTGTTAAAATTTAGTTTTGTTGTTATTGATTCCCCTTTTGTGCCAAGGAAACAAAGACAGCTGCATTAAAAAATATAACTGAGCTGTTTTACAGTCATTCAGCATTTCTTCACTTTGTCTTTGAATGAGCACAAATTCAATCATACAAAATGTGAATCAACCTTAAATAAAACCTTCTTGCACATGAAAATGATTCTTTTTTAAAATTACAATAACTAAACCACAGCGACGCAGCACAGTGGATTAAAACATCGCCCACTACTTTATCTTATTTACTGATAAGTCGATGGCCTATCATTTAGCCAATAAATCAGTGCATCCCCACTCTTTCATTAATCAGCTAAGATAAATAATAGATATAAATGTCTCCTCAAATTCAAACTGTTTTGCTGAGACAAACAGAAAGTCTGGCTGAACTTTGACCTTTTGTCTACAATGCAAATCACCAATCGAACAATTCAGTTTCATTTGTTTCTTTTCATTCTTTTTGGTAAAGAAAAAGACAATTTCCCTTCAGTTTCACATCACTTACAATGATGCAGCAGTGCAATGTAGGACATTTACTCAAGTACTGTACTTAAATTTGATGTACTTACACTTAAACTTCTACTCCTCTACATCTCAGAGGGAGGTATTGTACTTTTAAACTCCACTACATTGTCTGACAGCTTTAGTTATTTTCTAGCTTCATTTGATTATACATATAATTTTAATATTTCTGATAAACTGGGGAATTAAGTATTTTTTTTCTGAGCAGTAGTAGTTAAAATTAGCACAACCTCTACAACACCAACATCTACAGCAGTTATAGTACTCAACATACATCATATATAATAGTATAACACTGTCAGAGAGCGTTTTACTGCACAGTGGGTGCTTTCACATTTCATATTTTATGTACATTTATCTGATAATCCGTACATACTTTTATTTAGGCAAGGTTTTGAACAGGAATTTTACTTGTAGTGTGGTATTAGTACTTTTTGCTGAATACTTCAACTACTGCTTACTATACAGTACAGTGTTTATATTTGGGATCCCTGTCACTACATTGTGGCAGCTTAAAAACGTAGCTAGACGTTATTAATGACACATAAAATGTGGCCATGCTCAGGTAACTTCACTGTTTACAGCTAACGTTAGCCAAACTGCTACCCAGCTAGCTAGCTTGTAAACTAAAACTAACGCTAGCAAGCTAACCATTGTTTACAAGTTAGCGGTATTTTACAGCTTAAATACACAATAAAACACTCAAATTTTGCAGTATGTGTGTATCGCTTCGGTCCAACTAAACAGCGGACATACTTTGTGGTTTCGACGGATAACCATGCAAGCTGCCCCCGGGAGAGAAGCCGTTGGTCCCGTCGTGCTGCTCGGACAGCAGCGGCGACCGTTCCCCGTCCGCCATCGCGCCTGCCGGCCTCAAGGTGAGTCTTTGGTGCGTTGTTTGCTCCCGAGACCCCCGGTAGAGACTTTCTGGAGGCGTCGCTGAGGAGATTTCAACACCAAAAGCCTGTCGGTCAGCCCGGGGTTTTTGACATCCACATGACACTGCGAGAACACTGAAGGCGGAAGTGAAACAACAAAAACATCTGTCACATGACTGGGATCTGAGTCACGGCTGTGGTGGACAGCGGGCTCGACCAATGAGCGAGTACGGTTGGGATGGGCCGGTTCAAATACGCTGTTGGACCGTTTGACAGCCAGGGCCGCGTTCCAATACTAATACAAAGCGTCCTTTACTGGGTTGCCTCGTTGGAAATCACATACTATGCAGTGCACAAACAATATGTATCGTATCGTTCAACATACTTTTGTGTGGGCCGCGTTCCAATACTAATACAAAGCGTCCTTTACTGGGTTGCTTCGTTGGAAATCACATACTATGCAGTGCACAAACAATATGTATCGTATCGTTCAACATACTTTTGTGTGGGCCGCGTTCAATACTAATACAAAGCGTCCTTTACTGGGTTGCTTGTTGGAAATCACATACTATGCAGTGCACAAACAATATGTATCGTATCGTTCAACATACTTTTGTGTGGGCCGCGTTCCAATACTAATACAAAGCGTCCTTTACTGGGTTGCTTCGTTGGAAATCACATACTATGCAGTGCACAAACAATATGTATCGTATCGTTCAACATACTTTTGTGTGGGCCGCGTTCCAATACTAATACAAAGCATCCTTTACTGGGTTGCTTCGTTGGAAATCACATACTATGCAGTGCACAAACAATATGTATCGTATCGTTCAACATACTTTTGTGTGAATAAACAGTAATATGTATCTCATCGTTCGCATTGAGCAATAAATTACGTCATGATTTCCTGAAAGCCTTCTGTCTGACGTGTAACCATGGTAACCTGTGCTAACATCATGTGACCAAAATGATAGTGTCTGAGAGTGAGTCTGAATATAGATTAAAATATATAAATAAATAAACAAATCTAAAAATAAATAAAATGAAAATAAATATTACACCTAGCAACCAAGTAAGTGTTGATGTTACAGAGCTGTCCATCAACATCTGTTATGAATGTTGTCGTCACTACCGTATTGCATTGTGGGATACTTATGCCACCATAGTGTCCAGCGTTGCATACTGAAATAGTATGCCTTAAGTCTAAGTATACTTGGCTTACAGGCATACTTGTACTTAATCTTTTGATCGGGACAAACTTAAGAAAAGTTTAATTAAATATCCTTACCTTATTTTTGATAGAGTAGCCCATTAAAGACTGTTTACATTGATACATAAGTAGTAATAATGTAATTATATACTGTATAGTAGTATAACAGTCAAAGTTTTAATACTTTTACTACATTTTCCTGATTATACTGACAGGACATGTTCAATCCAGGACTTTTACTTGTAGCATTAATACTTTTACTTAAGTAAAGGCTCTGAACACTTTTTCCACCACTGCTGAAACTGGATTTTCTGGATCACATTTCATTTCTCCACCCTTGCTTTTATCTTTTAAAATCAGTGCCACTTTGTGTTTGAACAAAGAGCGAGACGGGTTTGCTTATTTCTGAGACAATGAGAGTATCCACGCAGCTCAACTCGAATGCTTTATTGTTCCTTGTTGAGGCACAAATTCCTCTGAAAGCTCATCAGATAACACTTCAACCACACCAAACACGCCCCAAATCGTGACATTATAGACACATGATGCTGCGTTCTTTGGCTGCATCTGTCAATTCTGATCATAATCTTGTAATCATTACACAAAGTATTTCCTTGTGGCCTACCGCACCTTTTCCTGGTTTATGGTCTGATTTCATCCCAAATAATCTTCCGTGTGGAAGGCAGCCAAATGACAATGAAGCGAGTGAGGGTGGAAAAGAGGCCGTCTTTGGAAGTGTGTTGTTTGTCTGTCTTTGTGTGGAGAGACGAACACATTCACCATGTCGCTCTCTCTGTTGTTGCTGCTGGTCAGCACCGCCCAGGCTTCTCACTTTTATGGCACAGTGATGACTTACTACCCCAAAATCACACCTGGATCCATCACGGTACGTACACTCCTTCTCATCCAATATTCACCTGCTGAAATTTGACAGCATAAATGTAAAATAACTTTCCATTATCGAATGAATAAGGAACTAAAAAAGTGCTAGCAGTATTTCTGGGATGTGTCTATCTTAAGTCCTTAAAACAATGCAATAAAGAGGATTCTCTACATATTTTTAAATATACTTTTAAATAAAAAAAAAAAAAAAAAAATATTTTTTTGGTTTCTACTATAACATGTTTACTAGCTTTAATGTAAACTGTCTGATATGCCTGTATTCAAGCTCCAAATCCAAATTAAATGCATAAATAAATATATGACTTGGTAAATTGTAATCAAATAAAGCAAAAATATAGAAAATAAATGTATCCCAAATTAATTGATAAATGTGACATAAATTGATACTTCTGTTTTAAATTGCTTCTGAATTATTTTACTCATCTGTTTGAGAATTTCCCCTTTTATTTATTTAATTTTTAATTTTTGCGTTTATTTATTCATTTTGCATTTATTTAATTATGTGTATATTTTCATTTATTTTATATTTATTTTCAAATGCATTTATTTATTTATGCATTTATTTTTGCACAATTTTCCCTTTGCATTTTACCTCTTATTTATTCCCACAAACTTATTTCTGTGTTCTTTTCTTTATATATTACACCTTTAGCTCACTAGCTAGCTAGCATGTAGTCATGCACTGTGTAAAGAAAAGAATACACGAATAAATGAGTTTTGGGGAAATAGATAAGGGGTGACATGCAAAGGCAAAAGTGTGCATAAATTACTAAATGCACAAAAGAATGCATACCTTATAATATATAATAAAAAAAATAAACAAAAATATATGAAAATAAATAAATCAAAAAACGAATTAAAATAAATAAATAAAATAGACAATTAAACTGAAAAATAAATTAATAAATAATGGAATTAATACAAAGGTAAATAAATAAATAAACAAAATAAAACAGAAATATCAATTTATGTCACATTTTTATCGATTTATTAATAGTTACATTTATTCATAGCATTATTTTTGCTACATAAATAAATAATTTTATTTATTAAGTCACCTATTTATGTATTTGTGTTTTATTTATTTAATATATCTTATCATTTATTTTGTATAGATTTTTTATTTCTTTTGTATTGTGGTATTTTTGTCCTCCACAGCATGTGGCACCAGAAGAGGAAATCTGAATCTGAATGTCTTGTTGAATCACATGTTTTCTGATCTTGGCAGCAAACAATAAACTGACTGGGTGAGTTTTTCATGATACTGCTCTTCACTGTAATACTACAGGTGGTCCTTCGCTACAAGCTGAACTTCCACACCTGCTCGGGGGTCAGCTGGTGGACCTGCCTCAGCGGGGATTGTGGGACTCAGAGTTCTTTAGTGCTCAACGAGGTGGACCAGGAGAGCAGCAAAGAGTGGTGTCAGAGGGAGGGGATCATGACTCGGCAGGTTCCCAGCAACGCTCCGTTTCAGCTGGTGTGAGTTCAACATGACAATGCAAAAAATAACATGGGGCTGATGTCACGGAGGGCCAAACATACGTCTGTTTGCAACTGGATTTAAATGTTTTGAGGCCCTTAATTCAATTTAAGAATGATGTTTATCTGCTTTTGCAAATGTCTCCCTCGTTAATCCTACATCTGGAGTCCCCACAGGTATACTTTTATGTCATTCCAGTTGTTTGTGACTTTGGGTAACACTTCATTTTACAGATCTGCAAATTTCATGGTAATTAGGTGAAGATTTCTTTAGAATTACTGCCTCAAAATATATTACTTTATTATAAACATGACTTAATAATTATGTGCTAAAATAGCATATAATGGTTAAAATAAGGCCCTTAGGCTTGAGAAGCAACACATGTAACCTGGTAGCTAATGTCACGATTCAGGGAGTTTTTAAAAAAATTTCCAAGAAGTTATTTGCTAATTATTATCTATTTACCAATAAACATGGAAATAAAACAGATCAATTAACTTTACATTCTTTTTCTGGAAATGCATTAAATATATTACCAGCTATTTAATACTGCTTGCTGGGAAATAGCGGAATATAATTCTTAAATAATGTTTGTAATAGATATAAAATAATAATAATAAAAAGTCCAGAGTAAAGTTCCAAGTCAAGACAGCAAAACAAAGTAATTTTTGCTAAATTTTGAAGTAAATATTGGTGTAATTTGGCAGTAATTCCAAAAAAAATGAAGTTCCCTCGTCTGGAAGTCAATGGGTCTTTAGCTGGAGGCCTGAAATCAGTCTGTGGTTAATACAAGCTGAGGAGATTTTAGCGTTTTATTATAGGACATAAAATAAATAAATATCCCCCTTGTTTTGAAGCCTTTGTGTGTCTTAAAAAACTTGTCTGACATGTGGCTGAATGAGACTACGAAACGTCATCATGTCGACTCGTGGGACCGTTTCTAGCCCAACGTTAGCTTTTCACTTCTACTGATTGCATTCATGCTTCAAAAATCATAAAAACGGAACAATCCCATTGGCTTTCTGTCAAAGGAACCTGGGCGATGCTAACTTCCTGGTTGGCCTACAAAACACATCATCCCAGCACCTCACTGTTATGCTCATTTTCAGGTGCATACTTGAATTTTAGGTTTCAGCTTGAACACACCGGCTGTTTTCGCCCTCTGTTTAAATGAATGCTTAGGTTGTAGCATCCGAACAACACAGGTCAAAGATGTTTTTTTTAAATGATTTATTAACACACTTTATATCAGGAGTTAATATCTTGTGAGTGACCTGTACACACGTGCAACGCTCCGACTATCTCATGAACTCCCTCTGAAGGTTGAGCGGTGGTAACTGGATAAATAGCGTTAAAAATGGCATCAAACTGTGGAGAGCTGTGACCGTGGTGGAGCTGAGGAACCGGTCGGACACGGGCCGAGCCAATGCATCACCCCAGACCACCATCCTGCCAGCTCTGAGGTGAGCCCCCTCACTGTCTTTACACCTGATGGATTTACACCATTTTACGAGTCACACTCACAACACAGTCTCACCCCAGCTCATCACATACTGACGCTTTGTTGGACTTTGTCACTTGCAGTAAACTTAATGTTATGAATTAAACAACAAGACTCGGTCAAAACCGAGTATATGTCTGAAGCTTCTTTCTGCTGCAGGCTGTGAACGAATATGAGCAGTTGTTTTGTAAAAGCTAAAAAAAAAGGTTTCATGGAAAGAGTACAGATAAACACCTCCGTGTATGCTTGTAGTGCACACGCCATCTATGGAGGCCTGCACCACAGTGTCTCATCTGACCTTCAGATATGTGAATGTAAATGGGTTCTCTGGGTACCCACCAGTCTCCCCTTGACATACCCACTTTATGATAATCACAGGCAGTTTTTTGTATGCAGTATAAATGTGTTATTTTCTCCTGTTCCAGAAATTATGTGTTTGAATATTTCTGAAAACTGGGTCCATAAACAGTGTTGAATCCCATAAACTGGGTCTCAGTGTATAGCTGAGACTCTGGTGGATCCAATGAGTCCACCTGGATTCATGTGTGATGACATTAGTCCCCATAGGAGCCATTTCATTGATCACTGTATAAAATGACCTGTGGTGACCTCTAGGATAATCACAGCCTCATGAGACTTTACAGCCACAAACTAGAGACCTACTTTTACTACTACTACTACTACTACTACTACTACTACATCCTGGTAACTAGAGACCTAGAGCTTTCAGAGGATGGATGGCTTTCCTAGCTAGACAGACAATAAGATGGTTTCTGAGCAGTTTACATAACAGAGATGCCCACCATCCAACCATAGATAAATACAATTCTTGCAGAAATCTCCAAATGTCCAAAAGTTTTTGATCCTAAATCACAGCATGACTTTTCTATGGTGTTCATCAAGGTCTTGGTGTATTAATGTGGTATTCTGGAGGGATTATTGATCATTTTTATCAATTCTTAAGTGGAAAAATGGTTAAACATAGCACCAAAAATGTGTAACAAATGGTATCAACCCAGAAACTGCAGCAACATTTTATGAGACATAATAGAGTATGAGGATGGACATCATATACTGCTATCATCATGTTCTAAACCCTTATATCCTGATTTAAGACTAGAAAAACTTGTCACACAGTGCTGAGCTGGATCTCAAATTAATCTTCAGGTGTTGTACATCAGTTCTATGTGACATCTACTGTTGACCTGCTATCCCCCTAAAGACCCCTGGACCCCCCTAAAAAAGACTAAAACAGCCCTATTGTGGGTCTCAGAGGGTTAAATTGAAAAAGGTGTCAGCAGTGAGTTTCCTGGAACGAAGTCTGAGGAGCAGCTGAGTCAGATTACATGCAGTATCCAGTTCCAGCAAAATGACAGTCACCACATTGACATTTGATAGATACTTTTGTCTAGACGGGACTGATCCAGCAGGAGCTGTTGGCTGCCTGCATGTCTCATGCTTTACAGGGAAGTTGATGCAGGGGGGGTGGGGGTTGCACAATGTGTCTCTCAGAGTTCCTTCAAACTGTCGGAGAGATTTCAACCTGTTGGCGTTCGACCCTGACGGAGACGAGGTCAGATGCCGATTTGGAAACAGCACAGAGTGTAACCCCTGCACGCTACCCTCCGTTCTCAGCCTCTCATCAGTGAGTAGCCACAGACACAAAGTCACTAACATATGGCAAGTAAAAGTATTCATTGTGCAGTAAACAGTGTATTACTATTATATCTGATGTTTCTGGGATTGATACTTCTGCTGCATTAATGTGTATGTTGCGTTTTACTGCTGTAGATGTTTTTAAAGATATATGTAGATGCCGCCTTGGCCCTTGGATCATACGTCAGTGTGATTATTTCCAATAATAAGTATGTACATACATTTGCATAAAGCAGCATATTAGTCCACTCCCATGTTGATAAAAGTAGTAAATACTTGACAAATCTCCTTTTAAGGTATTTTGAAAGGATAGAAAATGTAATTAATGGCGATTAAATATTGTAATCAATATTTCCTTCTGAGATGTAGAAGCAGAAGTATAAAGTTGCATAAAATGGGAATTCTTAAGAAAGCAGCCTCAAAGTTGTACTACTTGTACGACTTTATTTTTTGGGGGCCTAAAGTTGAATCCAATTTAATGTACATGTCTTCCATTTCATTACCTGACAGAAAATACTTTGGTTATTTTGCCCTCCTGACCTTGTCTGTCCTCTTGCAGTCCTGTACTCTGTCGTTCAGCCCCACCAGTAGCAGTAATGAAGGCCCGTACGTCGTACAGCTGGTGATGGAGGACTTCGTCAGTCAGATCATCAACCTGACTCAAACCAACGGGACGCAGACGATCGTAAACGCCAACGTCGCTATCAGCAAAATACCTGTCCAGTTTGCTATAAGGGGTAAGGTTTCTTGTTTTGGCAGCCAGTGCTCAAGTTAGAAATAATCTCAGTAGTTCATCTTCAGTGAGTGAATTTATGGTGTATATCGTCAAAGTTATTTAGCAATCATCATCTTTAGTGGTCCTTCAATAATATCAATGGCGGATTATATCCTTCCTCTGCTAGCTAGCACTGGATACCGTTTGAATTTTTGTGTGTGAACGCCACAATAATGCACAAGGCCAAAGTGTTTAATAAGGACACCGTTCAATGTGAATGCATCCATGTAAATATTCTTCGCTCACATCTAGAAATACCTGATAGTGTGATAAGAAAAACTCCCTTTTCAGCTCACAACGGTTTGACCAATTTTGAAAATTTCTTCACATTTGTGCTTTGGCAAGCCCAGAAAACACTCCTACCAAAGGAAAGATAGAAAGTTTGTTCCAGTCGATAGATATTTCACAGAACAAGTGAAACTCTTGACCCACCGGTGGCACTAGAGGAAAAGTCTCAGGGTCACTGAAGACATTAGGATTCATCCTCAGGGCACCATGAATGTCTCCACAGCATTTTAAGGAAATTGAACAGCTGTTGAGACAATCATATATTAGTCTGGATGAAAAGTGGAGGACCAACTGATGGACTGGTATTGCCATCCTTAGAAAACGTTTTGTTTTTCTGTGTTGCTCCAGTGGATCCTGTGGTGGCTTCCTGCACAGAAGGACTCTATCTGCCCAAGTTCCTGCCTCCAACCCCAGCCAGCAGAGCTCGGCTCTACACCCCCGTCAATCAGTCCCTGGAAATCAGCATCAGTGCGGAGGCAAACGTCTCCACGTAAGTCTACCATGAAGCAAATTTAAAAGGAGGTTAATGATACAGAACCTTCTCTGGTTAAATAAGAAATACTCATCCGCATTAGTGCAATGGTTTTCACTCGCTAAAGCATATTTTTCATCCATAGGTCCAGAGAAAACACAAGTGTACAGGGAGGAAAAATAACTTAAAGTACACTTAAAAGTATACTATTATAAATTAAACACTGGGCCAGTTTAGTCCCAAGAATAATCGAAGTAGTACACGTACAAGTAAATTGCTGGTACGTGGATATTAGTATTCTCATTACATAAAGTATACTTGGGAAATATACTTGAAGTTAATTTCACTTCATAAAATAAATGTTCTCACAGAAAACTGCTTTGCTTCATTTGTGGCTGTGGAGGTTTTTGGAAATGTTTTTTGGCACTTTTCTTCATCTGTCTGTTAAAGGAGCTTTGAGCTGCTGTTCAGCGGGCCGCACAACATAAACGAGACGACATCCGGAGCCGGACGCTTCACCCTGAGATGGACGCCGTCTGAAAATGAAGACGGAGAAAGCCACCCCATCTGTTTTGTCGTCCAGGCAGTTTCCAAGTCAGTCACTTCTCCCATGAACATAAATATTTAAAGGGAAAATCTTAGGAATGCCGAAAACTAAAAACTGACAGCTGAGTTTCTTATGGCAAAGGTATTTCAGTCATTAATGTATACATCAAGATATTATATTAGCAATCGCTTTCAAGCAGAGAAGATTGACTCAACTTAGCTTAGCATAAAACCTGGAAACAGGGGAACAGCGAGCCAGGCTCTGTCCAAAGGTTAAGAAATCGACCTACCAGCACCTCTAAGGCTCATTAAGTCATACATCATATCTTATATTAGGGCTGTTAATTGATTGAATATTTAATCACGATTAATCGCATGATTATCTATGATTAATTGTGATTAATTACAAATTAGTTGCACTTTTTTCACCCATTCAAAATTTACCTTAAAGGGAGATTTGTAAAGTATTTAATACACTTATTAATATTGGGATGGATAAATATGCTACTGCAAATATATGTATATATTTACCACTGAAAAATCAATTAACAACAAAAAACAATGACAGTTACTGTTGAGAGATAACCAAAGGTTCTGCATTTAGCATAAAAAATATGCTCAAATCATAATATGGCAAACGATGACTTTCCCCAAACTGACTGATTATCATAAAGTGGGCATGTCTGTAAAGGGGAGAATGGTGGGGACCCAGAGAACCCATTTACATCCATACATCCTGAGGTCAGAGGTCAAGGGACCCCAGGCGTTATTTAACCTCTTTCATGACAAGCTAGTGTGATATGATTGGTATCAATCCTCAGGTTTTCTAATATTATATGATATCCGTTTCTTCACTCTTGCTTTAAAACTGAGTTAGCTAAAACCCTAAAAGTTTGCAGAAATTAGTGGCGTTAAAACAAATTTGCTCTGTAATGTTGCAGTAACGGCAAGACTCCAGCCTATAGATTCCTCTTTAACAGACATATCGTGTACTGGTGCTATTGATCTTTTGATCTAATTCTCGCAATAAACCAAATCCCAGACTGGCAAACTATTCCTTAAAAATGGAGAAGTGCTTAAGCGATAAAGACTCTCTATCTTGAAATATCTAAAAGTAATTTGTGACATAAATAAACCATCATGTTGATTTATTTCGACAGTTCAGTCAAGTATCACTCTGAGCTCCGATGTGTCATTGTGAGTGTTGGAAACGGTGAGTGGAGACCTCCGTTGTTTTGATTTCATGTTTAATGTTCCAATGATGATTTCCTGGATTGATAAATTCTCTTGTAACCTAATGTTTATATTCACTTCTGTTTACAGACCCAACAATAACCACAACCACTCCGACAACAACTATCCCACTATCAACCATCACTACACCAAATATAACAACCACACAAAATATAACCACAGTTCCCTCCATAACTACCCCACTCACCACAACAACCATCACTATATCAAATACAACAACCACACAAAATACAACCACAGTTCCCTCAATTACTATCCCACTAACCACAACAACCATCACTACACCAAATACAACAACCACACAGAATACAACCACAGTTCCCTCCATAACTATCCCACTAACCACAACAACCATCACTACACCAAATACAACAACCACACAGAATACAACCACAGTTCCCTCAATAACTACTCCACTAACTACAACCGTCACTATATCAAATACAACAACCACACAGAATACAACCACAGTTCCCTCAATAACTACTCCACTAACTACAACCGTCACTATATCAAATACAACAACCACACAGAATACAACCACAGTTCCCTCAATAACTACTCCACTAACTACAACCGTCACTATATCAAATACAACAACCACACAAAATACAACCACAGTTCCCTCGGTAACTACCCCAGTAACCACAACAACAATCACTACACCAAATACAACAACCACACAAAATACAACCACAGTTGCCTCCATAACTACCCCACTAACCACAACAACAATCACTACACCAAATACAACAACCACACAAAATACAACCACAGTTCCCTCAATAACTACCCCACTAACTACAACCGTCACTATACCAAATACAACAACCACACAAAATACAACCACAGTTCCCTCCATAACTACCCCACTAACCACAACAACCATCACTACACCAAATACAACAACCACACAAAATACAACCACAGTTCCCTCAATAACTACCCCACTAACTACAACTGTCACTATACCAAATACAACAACCACACAAAATACAACCACAGCTCCCTCAATTACTATCCCACTAACCACAACAACCATCACTACACCAAATACAACAACCACACAAAATACAACCACAGCTCCCTCAATTACTATCCCACTAACCACAACAACCATCACTACACCAAATACAACAACCACACAAAATACAACCACAGTTCCCTCCATAACTACCCCACTCACCACAACCATCACTACACCAAATACAACAACCACACAAAATACAACCACAGTTCCCTCAATTACTATCCCACTAACCACAACAACCATCACTACACCAAATACAACAACCACACAAAATACAACCACAGTTCCCTCAATAACTACCCCAACTAACTACAACCGTCACTATATCAAATACAACAACCACACAAAATACAACCACAGTTCCCTCGGTAACTACCCCACTAACCACAACAACCATCACTACACCAAATACAACAACCACACAAAATACAACCACAGTTGCCTCCATAACTACCCCAGTAACCACAACAACAATCACTACACCAAATACAACAACCACACAAAATACAACCACAGTTGCCTCCATAACTACCCCACTAACCACAACAACAATCACTACACCAAATACAACAACCACACAAAATACAACCACAGTTCCCTCAATAACTACCCCACGAACTACAACCGTCACTATACCAAATACAACAACCACACAAAATACAACCACAGTTCCCTCCATAACTACCCCACTAACCACAACAACCATCACTACACCAAATACAACAACCACACAAAATACAACCAAAGGTCTCTCGGTAACTACCCCAGTAACCACAACAACCATCACTACACCAAATACAACAACCACACAAAATACAACCACAGTTCCCTCCATAACTACCCCACTAACCACAACAACCATCACTACACCAAATACAATAACCACACAAAATACAACCACAGTTCCCTTGGTAACTACCCCACTAATCACAACAACCATCACTACACCAAATACAACAACCACACAAAATACAACCACAGTTCCCTCGGTAACTACCCCAGTAACCACAACAACCATCACTACACCAAATACAACAACCACACAAAATACAACCACAATTCCCTCAATAACTACTCCACTAACTACAACCGTCACTATATCAAATACAATAACCACACAAAATACAACCACAGTTCCCTTGGTAACTACCCTACTAACCACAACAACCATCACTACAACAAATACAACAACCACACAAAATACAACCACAGTTCCCTTGGTAACTACCCCACTAACCACAACAACCATGACTACACCAAATACAACAACCACTCAAAATACAACCACAGTTCCATCCATAACTACCCCACTAGTCACAACAACCATCACTACACCAAATACAACAACCACACAAAATACAACCACAGTTCCCTCCATAACTACCCCACTAGCCACAACAACCATCACTACACCAAATACAACAACCACACAAAATACAACCACAGTTTCCTCAATAACTACCCCACTAACCACAACAACCATCACTACACCAGATATAACAACCACACAAAATACAACCACAGTTCCCTCAATAACTACCCCACTAACCACAACAACCATCACTACACCAAATACAACAACCACACAAAATACAACCAAAGGTCTCTCAATAACTACCCCACTAACCACACTAACCATCACTATACCAAATACAACAACCACACAAAATACAACCACAGTTCCCTCAACAACTACTACACTGACCACAACAACCATAACTACACCAAATACAACAACCACACAAAATACAACCACAGGTCTCTCGGTAACTACCCCACTAACCACAACAACCATCACTACACCAAATACAACAACCACACAAAATACAACCACAGTTCCCTCAATAGTTACCCTACTAACCACAACCATCACAACACCAAATGCAATAACCACCACACAAAACACAACCATAATTCCCTCATTAACTACTTCACTAATTACAACCACCACTATACCAACTACCACTACAACCACAGTTCCCTCAATAACTACCTCACTAATGACAACAACCATCACAACACCAAATTTAATAAACACCACCACCACCACCACCACACAAAATACAACCATAATTCCTTCAATAACTACCCCAGTAGCTACAACTATCACTACACCAAACACAAGCACACAAAACACAACCATAATTCCCTCAATAACTACCCTACTAACCACAACAACCATCACTACACCAAATACAACAACCACACAAACTACAACTAACATTGCCCCAGCAACTGCCCCACTCATTACAACCAGCACTACACCAACTACAACTGCGCAAAATACAACCACAGTTCCTACGCTAACTACCGCAGTAACCACAACCATCACTACAACAACTACAACAGCAAGTCCACCGCCAGTTACTACACCTCAAGAAACAAAAGCTTCCACAGCACCTGTAACTGACATCTCAAACCCAAGTGAGTTTGACAGATAAGATGTTTTACACTAATCATCTCTAAATGGACATATAGATAGCTAAGTGAGTGAACTAAGTGAAAACAGCGCCACTGGAGTTGGCCTGGAAATGTCAGCCCTTTTAGAGACTCAGTGTTGTATAACAGCACCTTCTGGCCTGCATTGTAATGTCTGGTCACTGTGTTTCTAGTTGTTGTAGCTCTGACTATGAGGCTTTCGTCTACATCTCCACTGTCTGAGGACTACATCAGGACTACCGTCATTCAGCAGGTCAGCCTCTTATATCTAATATATCTAATCAGAAATGAAAACATTGAATACAAACACACTACAAACACTTCTGATAATTCAGACAATCACAGATCTGCTTTGCACCAAACCCTCTCATGATCATATCTCAGCACCACTGTTGATTTGTTTGTGTCCAGATTAAAGATGAACTGGTGAGACGAGGGCTGCCATCGGACGTTACTATACGGCTCATCAGTAGCGTGCAGCTGGAATCCACAACCACAGCGCCCCGTTAATTCAACATGAACATTTATTGCAGGGACATTTTGTTTGCAGTTGCCTGTCAAATTTACAACCACAGTCAGCTGTTTTACCTTCACTGTTCAAACAGCTCTTCAAATGCATGTTTACCGCATTCTCACAAAGATGAAATCTTCTATGATTCATTTTATTGATAATTTTGTGGAAAAAACAGGTCATGTTAAATTTATATTCCATACTCCAGTCTAGCTAAGTGCTGCCGATCGATTAAAATAGTTAATCGTGAATAATCACAAATTAATTGCACATTTTTTATCTGTTCAAAATGTACCTTAAAGGGAGATTTGTCAAGTATTTAATACTGTTATCAACATGGGAGTGGACGAATATGCTGCCTTATGCAAATATATGTATATATTTATTATTGTGTGCTGACTTGACTATGACTTGATCCAGACTGACTGGGACTATCAGAAAGTGGGCATGTCTGTAAAGGGGAGACTGGTGGGGACCCAGAGAAGCCATTTACATTCACACATCTGGAGGTCAGAGGTCAACGGACCCCTTTGAAAATAGGCATGACAGTAATCTAAAGAAGTTGTAGTTCTGTTAACCTAAACCTAAAAAATGTTTTATTTTTATTATTTATTTATTTTACAAAATGTGTTGCTTTTAGTTACACTTTCCACTTATACAATGTGGTGTGGCAGGCCCCTACTGACCCACATCTATACGGCTATCTATTTAATTAACAGTCGAATCGAGTTGATTTTTGGACTAAATTCAACAACGTGCCTGTTTAGATTTTATTCATGGTTAAAAAATTTCATGTATATAGAATAGGTTTGTTTTTTTCCCTCTGCTGACAGGTTGTACCATGTTTGTATGTATTCATGTTGTTATGAGAGCGCAGACCTCCGCCAAGCACCATAGTTTCCCCCCTGGCGGTTTCTTCTGGATCTATCTCCTCAAGTATTAAGATAAGATAAAATGAACCTTTATTAATTCCTGGAGGGAAATTCAATTTTTCACTCTGTTGTTAACTTATACACAGTACACACAGACCTGAAACACATACATGCACAACCAGGACCCATAGACCTGCATCAATGGAGAGATGTCAGAGTGAGGGGGCTGCTCCTGACAAGCGCCCCGAGCAGTTGGGGGTTTGGTGCCTTGCTCAGGGGCACCTCGGCAGTGTCCAAGAGGTAAACTGGCACCCCAAGCCAACTCCTTACAGGCTGAGCTACTGCCGCCCCCGATTATCTAATTGATTATTTTCTAATCTATTAAAGCTAGATCAAATTCGTTGACATACTTCAGATGCTGAATTGTCTCAGCTACACGATGCTGCTTGTTAGAAATCTCTACCTCTAATATTAAATGCACAGTAGGCCAAAGTGTAAGAGTACCCCTATTTGTTTTATATAAATTGCTATAAAATCCGCCATCTGGATCAGATCTGGATCAGCCTTTGGGATTTGATAGAAGTCCACATTGTAAATTCCTGAGTCAAATTTCATGAGCTTTGGGCAACAATTACCAGAGTTACTGAGAAACAATTTTTTTCTGGGTCCCATTTACCCCAATGTTAATGAAAGTTTCAAAGTGATCCAGAATCCAGGATTTCTTCCGGATCACCCCCAAAATTAAATCAGTTCGTCCTTTTCACATTGTTGACACAACCTGAAAATTCCATCAAAATCTGTCCATAAGTTTCTGAGTTATCTTGAACACAGACAAACAGATAAACGCCGGTAAAAACATAACCTCCTTGGCGGAGGTAATAAACACTTAAAATTTACTTGCTACCATGTACCTTTTCTTTAAAATAAATTTAGATGTAAATGCCACAAAAAAACATGAATACAAAATATAAGTACTACAGGTTAATTTACAGTTGCAGTTGATCATTATCTTATAACCAGGAGAAATTTCCTCATACCAGGAAACTTCCTGGGTCATCGTCCGTCCTAAAACAGACTGCTGTGTGGGGTGCAGAGAGCTAACAGTATATATGGAGACAACCAGTCTCTGTGTTAGTGTTTGCATTCATTCGTGGTCACGTCCACCATGTCTCCCTGCTGCTGCTGCTGATTCTGCTGGCGTGCAGCTCCAAGGCGACTCATTTCTTTGGGACAGTGATGACCTTTTACCCACAACAGACTAACACCGATGGATCTGTGCTGGTATGTACTGTACATCTATAAGTGCAGTTTCTGTAGCTTTTGCCATAATAATAATACATTTTATTTATATAGCACTTTTCTTAACAGAAAAAAACACAAACAACTATAAATTTTAAGAAATTTAAAAGTTTAACTTTGACCCTCTGATGGTCTAAATGCTATTTTTAAATATTTGTTAACTTTTTGACATAAAACTTTAAACCTTATTTCATATCAGTGAATGCCGCTGGTGGAAGATGTACTCAGATCCAGTAAAAGTAGTAATACTACAGTATCAAAGTACTCTGTTATAAAAGAAAGTCCTGCATTTACAATCTTACAAAATTACAGAAGTATTAGCATCAAAATATAGTTCAATTACCAAAAGTAAAAGTACTCATTATGCCAAATGGCTCATTTCAGATAATATTGGATTATAATTACTGATGCACTAATGTATTCATCATTTTAATGTTGTAGCTGATAAAAGTGGAGCAAATTTTAATGACTTTATATACTGCTGGGTAGTTTAATCTATATATCATCATTAATTATTATTCATATATTGTATTAATAATCTGCAAAGTGACTACAGTTATCAAATAAATCTTTAGTAGAGTAGAAAAATAAAGTAGCATAAAATGGTAATACTCAAATACTTTTCAAATTATACTTATACTATTAGATTTATGCTTTCGGAGCAGTTCAGGATTAACTACATTTACTTAGACTGTGCATGCTTTTTTAAAATAAAAATTAGATTACATAGAATACTACTAGAATAGTAGATGTACTTAGTTACTTTCACAAAGTAGACGACTGCCCAACAACCTTCTCCTGTGTTGTGGATGTTTTTTGTTTGAGTCGTTTCATCGTTGCAGGTGGTCCTTCGCTATAAGCTGAACTTCCACAGATGCACTGAGGGAACCTCGTGGGCCTGCCTGAGTGGGAATTGTGGGATTCAGAGTGATTTTATACGGAACGAGGTCGACAAGGAAAGCAGCGGAGAGTGGTGTCAGAGAGAGGGAATCATGACTCGGCAGGTTCCCAGCAACGCTCCGTTTCAGCTTTGGTAAATAAATCATGTACTGTAACACTTTTCAGACGCCTTGTTTCAGTACTCCACCCACTGGGTACTTCAATCAACTGTTATCAGCTCAGTAAAGCTGTTATTAGTAAGGCTGGGTGATATCTTGATATTATATTGAAATCTTAATATAAGACTAGATATCTTTGACTTTGTAATGGTGTGATATGACATAAGTGTTGTCTTTTCTTGGTTTTAAAGGCTGCATTACAGTAGCTGCTCTATTATCAGTGTCTAAATATTTTGTGAAAGCACCAATATAGGCATCCTATAATATATTAGAAAGTGATACTATAGGCTACAAATAACACAGGAGAGCATTTTAAGCATTGCTGACATCGGCGGACACACATGCCAACATGTGAATAAGGAGTTTAATACACTGGCAATGCCACAATAACACCTACAGTGCACGAGTACACTGAGATGAGATTCTGTGCAACAGTGACAACCGACGTTTGCACAAACTTCCTCTGAAGGTTGAACGGTGGTGACTGGATAAGTAACATCGTAAATGGCATCACAAATTGGAGAGCTGTGACTCTGGTGGAGCTGAGGAACCGGTCGGATACCGGCCAAGCCAACAGATCACCCCAGACCACCATCCTGCCAGCTGTGAGGTACAACTATACAGTTTTCCCTTTCAGATCCCAAACCCCTCCATGCCAGCAAATAACTGGAGCACAACCACGCTGCTGCTGGGAATTATGTCTGTTTGCACTGATGGGGCATTTTGGCACCATTCCTTATGTACAAGCTACTTTTTATTTAAATGAGGCAATATCAACTTTGTCTCTTTTTGTTCATTTGGATGTTTGTTGTTAAGTTTTTTCTGAAATAGGGGTCAGTTGTGGGGCAGCTAAGCTGAAATATTCATAACAATTGTGTATTTTGCGATAAAAGCAACACATTTGGCACAGACGTAGATTTATATGTTATGAACAGATGGATATCGGGGCATTGCAAATATGGCCCTTGAGGGCCGTGGCAGCCACTCATCGTAAACCTCTTATCCAGGTCGGGTCGTGGGGGCAACAGCTCCAGCAGGGGACCCCAAACTTCCCTTTCCTAGGCCACATTAACCAGCTCTGACTGGGGGATCCCAAGGCGTTCCTAGGCCAGTGTGAAGATATAATCTCTCCACCTCGTCCTGGCTCTTTCCCGTGGCCTCCTCCCTGACGGTCAGGCCTGGAGAGGCACCCAGTGGGTCATCCTTACCAGATACCCGAACCACCTCAGCTGGCTCTACTCCGAGTCCCTTACAGCTGAGCTTCTCACCCTATCTCCAGCCACCCTCCTGAGAAAACCCATTTTGGCCGCTTGTACCAGCGAGCTAGCTCCTTGGGTCATGACCCAGCCCTCATGGCCACAGCTGAGAGTAGAAACGAAGACTGACCGGTAGATCCAGAGCTTTGCCTTCAGGCTCAGCTCTCCTTTCATCACAACGGTGCGGTAAAGCGACTGCAGTACCGCCCTCGCTGCTCCGATTCTCTGGCCAGTCTCACGCTCCATTGTTCCTTCACTCGTGAACAAGACCCCGAGGTCCTTGAACTCCTTCATTTGGGGTAAAGACTCATAGGGTAAGATAATCATCAGGTCTCATAAAATCAGTTTTCTGTAACATTTACGAATATTAACCACCTCTTAGGCAGCCATTTTGAAAAAGGGCTTGCAGTGCCCTTATATCTGTATCTTTTCATAGCATATAAACCCATGTCTGTGTCAAATTATGCTTTTATCGCAACATAGAGAATTGTTTTGCTAACTGCCCTGTTACAAGTCGGGTTAGATGTGAAAACAGATACCATTCAAATGTTTGTCTGGTCTGTTGAATACAAAACTACATCCAGAAGTCACTTAGCTCAGCTCAGCATAAAGTCTGGAAACAGGGAAACAGCTCTAGCTCTGTCCAGCGGTAACAAAATCCATCAAGCGGCACCTCTAAAACTCAATAATTAACCTGCTATATCTTGTTTGTTTTACGTCATACAAATACCAAAGTGCAGCAGGGACAATTTGGATTATTTTTTGGCACAGTAGCTTCCTGGACTCTCCGCTGATTGTATCGTCAGGTGAAACTACAAGGAACTGGACTGAAAAGCATGACGCAGAGAGAGAGATCCAAAAAACACAGTCTGTACTTGCCTGAAACAGGTGCGGTACACAGGAAGTCAGTCCAGAGACTTGCAAGAACCAAAAATGCCAGGAAAAGGTAAAGTATAAAAACACAGCAGAAAGGTCTAAATCACAGAGGAACAGTCAAAGAAACGAGGCTGGAATGCTATCTAATGCTGCGTTCCAGATAACATCCAATCTCCAGGCGTTCCAGCGGCACAACGCCAAATGTAAAACAAGAACCACGGCAGCGTGACACTGATTTTATATGGCAAGTATACACCCAGCTGAACTCGCAGCAGTGCAGCCTCCGCATTTATTTTTTGGCATGCAGAGACGATTCAAAGATTGTCTGACATAACCAGCTACCTAATAACGCGGCAACATAGTGACATCAATTTACATGTAGAACAGGTTTACTATATGATAGTATGCATTATTTGAACTAGGTCTAAATACAGGCAAATATACTTTACATTTCCTTTTAGTTGATGGTTTGCTTCAATTGTTGTGTGACGACACACAACTGTTTATTCGTGAAGTCGAGGTGGATTCACAGTTCACAGGTCGGAGCTCCGACTTTGAGTGCCGTTCAATTGAAGTTTTTCGAGTAGATCGGAAATTTTCTAGTTCCGAGTTGTCTGTAACGCAGCATTAATGCACAATGACAGGAGGTTGATGATGAGGGACAGGCAGCAGCAAGGCGAGTGAGAACAACCCGTTCTCACGCCCAACTCATCAAATACCGTCAACTGAGCAGCGCCCATCGACATCAGAAACCGACGCACGGAGGTACCCTTTAGTGACAGTAGGTGACGAACCAGGCTTTCAGTTATCTCCAATGTAAACCCACCCACGGCGTTATTCAAACATCACAGAAAGTGACGTAGTATGAATAGTGTGAGAGTCAGCTCACAGAGGAAGACGTTCAACCAGGAGACTGCTGTTGGTGGAGCACCGACCAAGCGCCGGTATTTGATGAGCTGGAAGTGTGAATGCGTTGGTGAACAATCAGGGCGGGGCAGACAATCACCCAGAAGGGAAAGTAGCTTCAAATTTAACACACAAATATGAGTGGTATCGATCTTCTCATCTAACTGATATGGTTGTTAAAATAAACTTCTGTATTGATTGGATGGCCGACTCAGACTTCATTGAAAACAAATACAGGTGGATGCACTGGAGACAAACAGGTGTTTCCAGAGAAAGATTTGAGGAACTGATTGTTATACACTGTCACTGAAGCGTAAATGGCATGAATACCATGTTGTTCCTCCTCCACAGGAAGCCTGAGCCGACTATGAGACAGCATAAAACAACAGCTAAATGTTTGTGTTTCTCCCTCAGAGTTCCTTCGAACTGTCGGAGAGATTTCAACCTGTTGGCGTTTGACCCTGACGGAGACCAGGTCAGATGCAGATATGGAAACATGGCCCTGTCAGAGTGTAACCCCTGCACGCCGCCCTCCGTCCTCAGCCTCTCATCAGTGAGTAGCCTGCATTCTGACGGCACAGTTGTTGGCGTTAGTGACCAAATACGGCAAGTAGTCAAGCAGCTGTGGAATCATTTAGTCATGCTGTAAACATGGTGATACTGGTCCAACACACTGGTCCAGACTGAAAGGCCTCAATACCGCTGCTTGGATGGATTGCCATGAAAGTTTGTGCAGTGCAGCCAACAACTACTGATTGGCTTGCCGTGACATTTTCAACTGTCTCCTACAAAATTACACCCACACCCATCCACCTGTAATGGCCTCTCCCATCCAGGGCCGTTGGGGGGCTGGAGCCTATCCCTTTAGGAGACAAGGCTGGATATTTTATACAGGCATTCATGGTTCCCAGTGGATGAATCCCTCTGACTTTGGTGATCCCCTGACTTCTCCTTTAGCGCACCATGATGCTGACTTTTGTGGTTTTGAGTGGTGTCCCAATAATTATTGGATGGATTGTTATGAAATTTACTTTCACATTCATGCCCCCATGGATTTTTTTAATGTAACATCCAATAGTTTGGGTTATGACTAATTAGCAAATGTTAGCATGCTAACACACTAAGCTAAGATGGTGAGGATGGTAAACATTATACCTGCTAAACATCTCAACATCGCCTTGCATGCATAAATTAACCTACACAGGATGCAACGAAAAGGTAGAAGTAGTCCAGGTGAGAAAGCCAAGATGTGCTGATCTGTTTTTCTGGAGCACATTAACCTACAATGACGTGGACAAACGCTTCAACAAAAAACAATGTGTGGGCTTACTTAGAAAACAGAGTCTTGTAATCAAGCTACGATGAAGGTAAAGATATCAGCAGGATCATTTATCTGTGAAGATGCTGCATCTTCTCTGGGGCATTTTGTCATTGTCAAAACAATGTTTGGTTTTCTGTTTAGGAACGTTTATTTCATAAATAGTTACTGACTTGCATTTCTTTACACCAAAGAAAATGTTGATCATTTTTAAAAATTTCTTTTGCAGTTTTGTTCGCTGTCGTTCAGCCCCACCAGTAGCAGTAATGAAGGTCCGTACGCCGTACAGCTGGTGATGGAGGACTTCGTCAGGCGGATCATCAACCTGACTCAAACCAACGGGGCGCAGACGATCATAAACGCCAACGTCGCGATCAGCAAAATACCTGTCCAGTTTGTTTTAAGAGGTCAGATTTCACATTTCGACAGGCACGTCTGAATCCCTGTAGCTGAGATGATAGGCCAGTGGACACGCCCTGTTTTTGGCTGCAAACCGTTTTCTGTGTTGCTCCAGTGGATCCTGTGGTGGCTTCCTGCACAGAAGGACTCTATCTGCCCAAGTTCCTGCCTCCAACCCCAGCCAGCAGAGCTCGGCTCTACACCCCCGTCAATCAGTCCCTGGAAATCAGCATCAGTGCAGAGGCAAACGTCTCCACGTACGTCAAGCATTAAATAAATTTAAAAGGAGGGAAATGATGACTTTGGTTGAATTTTGGCTGTCACCATCTTGGTGGAGGGTGGAGCTAAGCACAACTGAATGCTGAGTAAGACATTTTTAAGTGACCAAAAAGGTTATAATTAACTTTCATGAACTGAAAATACACCGTGAAAGGGTTAAAGTTATAAGATGAAAACAACTCCCAGACCAGACAACACCATGGTAACGACCTGTCAATCACAAGGTAGCCCCGCCCTAAAGCCCTAATCTCCTGCTTTATGGTCTATTTGACTCTAAAAGGACCACTTGACTTGAAACTAGCGACTGAGACAATAAACTGATGTTTACAACGTTTACTGAGGTAATAAATCAGAGAGAAGTAGGATCATTTTCTGACTGTATTCAGTTGAGAGACTGTTTCATAATCAGTTAAACACTCCATGTAGCGAGTGAACGTTCATCCCAAATGCTGTATGAGTCCTTTAAAGAGTGCACAAAAGACAAGAGGTTACTTTGCACAAACACCATGAAATACTCAAAATGTTTTCTCAACTAAGACTTTTGACAAGGTCAGGATGGGTCGTCGGGCAGCGAGTCACGCAAGAGTTTGCAGATCTCAAAACAGATTTTGCAGTTTGTGGGCTCCCTTCTAGACACGTCCAATTTTTCTCTTGTGTTAATAAAAGAAGAGAACTCGTTATTCAACATTAACTCATTATTATTATTATTATTATTATTATAGCGTCAGAAATAAACAAAAACCTTTCTATTGAAAGGGACACCATTGCTGTGTTAGTGTTTTGTTGGAGTAGTCTGGTCTAGAGACAGTTTTTTATGGGTTTTATTTAACTTGACAACCATCTGTTTGTTAAAGGATCTCTGAGCTGCTGTTCAGCGGGCCGTACAACATGAACCAGACCACATCAGGAGCGGGACACTTCACCCTGCGATGGACGCCGTCTGAGGACGAAGGTGGAGAAAGCCACCCCGTCTGCTTTGTCGTCCAAGCTGTTCACAAGTCAGTCTTTATGTGGAGTTGAGGACATAGGGTTATTTGGTTAGGTTTGTTGCTGTATTTTGTACTTTTTTCTTAAAAATGGACGTCCCATTTAGTAACTAAGCTCTTCATTTATTCCCTCAGTTCAGAGAAGTATCACTCGGACCTACGATGTCTTATTATAAGCGTTGGAAACGGTGAGCAGAGCTCTTTTCTGTTTATGTTCAGGTTTAAAATCCCAATGCTGAGTTCACAGATAAGTAAAGGCATTGGTGGAATTTAACAAAGTACATGTACACAAGTACTTATACTTTGCTTGAGTATTTCAATTTTATTGTACTTTTTACTACTATATATATATGACTATTTCTAGTTTCAACATTTTTATTGATGCCCCCCATGGAAATAATAATACCAACAACCAAGAAAGACAGGGATTTAAAATAAAGAAATAAGTAAATCATAAAAATAAAATTGTATGAATTAATTAAAAATACTAAATAAATATCTTAAAACAAATAATTTATTTAGTAAATATGAATAAATAAAATAGGAAATAAAATGAAAGAAGTAATCCAAATTTTATAAATCTAAATAACATAAAAACTTAATAAACACTAAAATAAATAAACAGTAAATAAACTTATAATACATAAATAAATAAGTAAATAAATCAATGAAATTATATAAATCTAATTAAAATAAAAATGCTGAATATACACCTTAAAATAAATTAAAATAATTAAATGAAATTAAATAAATAAAAAATACGTAAACAAATAAACAAAATTATATAAACTTTAATTATATAGAATACTAAATAAATACATTAAAATTAGTAAATAAAAGTCAAATTATTATTAGTGACCAAATATTCTAAACTATGGTGTTGCTACTTTTACTGAAAGGTCCCATTTTCAGGTTCATACCTGCATTTTATGTTTCTATCAGAAAATATTTATATTCTGTAATGTTCAAAAAACCTTTATCTTCCTCATACTGCCTGAGTACCAAAGAGCGTATACTGGTCTGAAGTGACGAGTTTGCTCCATGGCAACGTCAGCGCTCAGCAGCAAAGCGATGACCAGAGTAGTAAAAAGGTTTTAAAAAGTGTAAAAAAAAAAAAAAAAATTTTTTTTAATTTTAAAAGGGAAAAAAAAAAAATAAAAAAAACCCGGAAAAAAACTTCAAAATTGGGTTGCTAGGCAACAATGTGTGTCCATGTTTACTTCCTGCCACAGGAACTAAACTGGGAAGCATTTCTAATCTTTATATCTAAAAATTGTGAAATGGTCTAAATAATGTAGATTTGTGACATCACAAAGTTACAGAAATCCTAACGGCACATTTAAAGGCACAGTTTATTTATTTATTACACAGGTTGTGTATTTCTCTGTGGACTGAACGATTTGATACTTTCACACTATTTATACTTAAACATACTTTATAAAATAAAAGACATGGCCATTTTTTTTTTTTTACAATATGGGACCTTTAAGTACAGATCTGAATACTTTTTCCACCACTGAGTAATTTAGTTTTGACTTTTGTTTGCAGGACCATCAACAAATGCAACTGCAGCTCCAGAAACTCCACTGAAGCCTGATCCCCATCAGTGTACGTCCATCATTACTGCCTTTACAAGTACATCACAACAACTAGCGCTATTTCGTTCAAACCAAAGAAAACTATCTGTATGTCCACAGACTGACTTTACAACCCCAAAACAATACAGCCTTTTTAATGTCATGTTCACACCAAGAACAAAACTAATTTTCACCTCGCTTTACTCGCGTGAGTCGGACCGCCAGATAAGCTTGTCTCCATACATACCAACAACTTTTCTTTCCATCATTTCCTCCATGGAAGAAACAACCACTGCTGCTGCTTTGTATATGTTGAAGTCCAAGATCTGTCAGAAAACCAAACGCCATGGTGTCCATGTTCATAACATCACCTCGAGCTGTATTCACATATATAATACCATCACGGTTTCTAGCAGCCACACGCTGCTCCTGCAGTATGAACCTAAAACAATCAGATTGTGCTGTGATTTAATTGAAATCAACGGATCAAAAGGATGCTGAAACAACTACCACTCTGTGGTTTATACATTTCTACACAGTCTGGTCTGGTCTCTGGGTGACCACAATATTTTTTTCCTCCATTTCTGATTCAACGTCAGGACGTCAGTGACGACAGGAGGAGAATCTCAATGCTGATAGGCTTTCATTAGACAGCGTCACGCTAATTTCCCGCTCTAGTTGAAATATTTCAACTCCTGTGAAAATGCCAACGATGCAAATTTCACGTTTGCATTGTGTCATCTGCACCATTCGCGTCGCCCGGCGTGTAGTTGCATGTATTTGCCTCTTTGCATCGAATTCGTATGTAATCACGCTGTGTGAAAAGTTCGCTTCGCTCTTGGTGTGAATGCACCATTAGTTTCATGCTTTGACCTTTGTCTGTACTCTACTACTCAGTTTAACAAAGTACTTTGACAGTTTTCCTCTGGCCTGCGTTGTAACATTGAATCCCTGTGTTTCTAGTCGTCGTTGTCGGTCTCACAGTGAAGATTACCTCTTTGTCTGCGCTCTCTGACGACGACATCAGGACTACCGTCATTCAACAGGTCAGTCTACTTCTAATCCAACCAGACGTCCGTCTGAGCGTCACATGACCACGCAGAGACATTTTCACTATGCAGTACTTCCCGTTATTACAGGTAATGTCTGATTTTCACAAGAAGTGGTTTAGGAAATACTTTCATCTTTTACTTAAGAGTATCAATACAGTGTAGAAATACAAGTAAAAGTGCAGAATTTTATCATTCTATACTTTATAGCACAGTATTATTAACAGTAAAATACTGTTAACTAAATTTTAATTAACTATCGATTTACCTTGTATAAATGATGGTTATTATAAAGTGTTACAAGTACCTCAAAACTGCACTCAAGTACAGAACAGTAGTACAGAAAAAATGTACTCAGGTGTAGTTTTGTTTCCTCCTCCAGCTTAAAGAGGAACTGGTGGGACGAGGGATGCCACCATCCATCACCATGAAGTTCGTTAGGAGAGTGAGACTGGTGTGAGTGGGAGTTACAGCCCACAGCGCCGCCTACAGGCTCAACAGGAGCATTTACTGGCTCCTGACTGAGGGCCACATCACCACCACCACAGAGAGCTTTTCCTCTGTGGAAAATACACATTTTAGTCATTTTGAGCTTCATTTTATATATCTGGACCCATAAAAAGAAGTTTTCAGAGTAGTGATAGTACAACTCATGTGAGTATAAACTCTGATTATTCACATTCAGTGGAAGTATGGAATACCATTTACACTGCTACTAAATAAATATAAAATAAAATAAATGAATTTTAAAAATGAATAAATGCATGAGTAAGTAAATACATTAATAAATATGCATATGAAATAAATATACATTTCATACAAATACATTTAAAAAAGTAAATATATAAATAAATGTCAATATAAATAGCTTTATTTATTTCAGGGGACTTTTATTTCATAATGAAATAAATGTGTATTTATATTTACATATATTTATATATTATTGCCTCACTTATTTATTTAAAAAAATTATTCCTTATCCATTTTTATTAATTTAATATTTACTGCTCACATTTATTCATTTATTTAACATTGGTAGCAGTGTAAAAAAATACTCAAGTACATACAAGTAAGCATGAGCATCAAAACATGCTAAAAGTACTCACTATAATTTAGTAATTTTTTTCATAATGCAAAGTAACTTAGGTTGTAAAAAGTACAATATTTGCCTCTGAAATGTAATGGAGTAGAAGTATAATGTTGTAAAAAAAAAGTCAACATTTTCATCCTTTTAGTAGCTGGTCTTCATCATATCACCACTTTCATGCTGCGTTCAAGTTTTAATTTGTATATATATCTATATAATTTGTTTTATACAATGTGTACAATGTGTCCTTTATTGGTCCCACAGTGGTGAATTTCTCCACTGTGGGACCAATAAAGGAATATCTTATCTTATCTTATCTTAAACTTTTACTGCTGCTACTGGTTGCTTTCATCGTCATGTGTGACACCGTTCATATTTTTGTTTGTATCTTGTTTTATTTTATTTATCATGGACAAATCACCTCAGGATGCAGCTTGATCAATGTTAAACATGTTTTTTTACACTCTGTTTTTGCAAAAAAATAAAATATTTAACCCTAAATAAAAAAACAGAGATATTTGAGACACATTTACATTGACAACTATATATAAACATTAACATCTATAAACATAGTTTTGATGCTAGTTTTGATTATAAAATTGCAACTGCTGATTATAACATATTGTTAAATGGTTAATAAACACTTTGTAAAGCATCTATAAACATTATCTAGGTAGATATTTAATACTTTGTCAGTTGCTAATATCTGGTTTCTGGTCCATCTGTCACTATATAATGTTTATAGATTTTTTTAAAAGTTTACTAATAATTTGGTAATTATCAACAAATATATATTAAATTATCTAAAATGTTATGTGCACAACAATTAATTGTTAATAATTACTTTACAGATGTTATCTGAATTGTTATATATAATAACAATAATATAGAATTCATAATCTAATTATTTCATATTCTACAAACTACTGATAAAATAAAATAAATAAATTATAGCATTACTAATAATTAGTAAAAACATTATTAATCATTATTTAATTGATAACAGTACAATTAACAATACATTTACCATATTTCTAAATGATCCTGCTGATGGATGAAAATAAAATAATTGTTTTTATCTGTCTAGCTGTTTGTCTATATAATTATATATATATATATATATATATATATATATATATATATACATATATATAACCTAAGAAAGGTGAAAAGGAGCCGGTGAAGTTTAAAAGACATCCGTTTTACTTCCAGTTGAACGAGCCAGAGCAGCATGTCATTAGGAATAATACACAGGTCACGGTTTCAAGATATAACAATAAATAAAACATCAGTCGGTTGTAAACTTGTTTTAAACATCATGAAGCCACATGATATTAAACTCTTTGTTGGTTTTGTTTGCAGGGTGTGAAACTAACTTCTTTTGGGCCGACCAGCCAACAAATACAGAGTTTTACCTAAAGTGTGCAAAAAATATGACTTTAACTACATCTGCTTTTTTGAAAAAAAAACATTTTTTATTGGTTTAATATTTTAAAAAGTATTTGAAATATTGGTATATTACTTCTTTGGTTGATGTTTCTGTTGGATTCATTTAGGAAAACCAGCTTTGAGACAATAGAGTGCTACAGGAATGAGTCCTAAAACCCGGAAATGAGTTAACATCATAAAGTTGTATTAATTTGTGGAGATTATCTCACTGAACAAAACATGTAAGTATCATAAACGTATGTTGCCAAAGAGCTTATTTTCTGCAATAATCCAAAACCCAATGGAGCAATCTGATTGGCTTTTAGTGGAGGGAACCAGGGCGATGCTAACTTCCTGGTTGGCCTACAGAAATCATCCCTGGAGCGCTCAATTGCAATCTGCAGCTGGAGGGGACACGCTATGCACTTTCTTTTGTTTCCCCACAGATGTCAATAAAGTTTTTGAGTTGCCAAACAGGCAAGTAGAACTGAACGTTAAATGTCTGGCTGGTGGCGAAGCGTTAATTTCAGACCCTCTTTGTTTGTACACACATTCCTTCCCGCTGTCAAGTAGAACAGCAAAATGGGGAGCGCTTGTTTTGTTTCAGCCAACAGTTGGTGAGTTTGTAAAGATGATGGAACCTAAGGAGGCACCAATGTGGATGAAGCGAAACAAGCGCAACCTGTTGAGCAACACTGATACAAGAAAAAAAAAAAAAACAGATCAACAGAGTCAAACGAGCAAGCCAGTACCCTGATAGTTAACACACACCTGGACAAAAAACAGTCAGTTTGAAATGTTTTTAGGTGTTTCACAAAAAGTGAGGTGCACTCGATTTCAGAGCGACGCAGGACTAAAGGTATTCAGATTTTACAGAAAAGACAAAAGAAGCTGATTTCCCCTCCATCGCTTTTTGTTTAATTTTGACCAAATTCAGGTTGAGACCAGTCAAAACCTCGTGCACTGCATGAATATTCAAAAAAACATTTCAAACCCTCTGTTTTACCCAGATCGCGATAGAAAACACACAAAAAAAACGCAGTAACTTTCCCTTCGTGAGAATTGCACATCGTCAATATAAAACATGAACCTTCCTATATACAACTAATGAGAGCCAAACCTGGGCGAGGATGTACTGTAAGTGATACCTGCCTGTCAAGAAGTGTTTGAGAGCAGATACCGGTGAATATGAGAAACATTTGGGAAAAAGTTATCACCCTCCTGCAGTCAAACACTATGAAAACCAACAGAAATAAGGCATCTTTTAGCGTGGAGGATGGTTGCTTCATCACCATTAATGGGTTTGAAAACATGCGCTCACACCATGAGATAAATTATTAACAAAATCTTCAATAAACAGACAATAAAATATGTTATTCTTGTATGACAGATAACAAAAAGCTGGAAAATAGGAAACATCCATTGGTTGGTTTGATGGTAAACTCTGAATAACCATCGGCAAGCACGAGCTAGGTATCAGGGCAGCCCGGTATCGGGGCAGCCTGGTATCGGGGCAGCCCGGTATCGGGGCAGCCCGGTATCGGGGCAGCCCGGTATCAGGGCAGCCCGGTATCAGGGCAGCTGGTATCAGGGCAGCCCGGTATCAGGGCAGCCCGGTATCGGGGCAGCCCGGTATCGGGGCAGCCCGTTATCGGGGCAGCCCGGTATCAGGGCAGCTGGTATCGGGGCAGCCTGGTATCGGGGCAGCCCGGTATCAGGGCAGCTGGTATCAGGGCAGCCCGGTATCAGGGCAGCCCGGTATCGGGGCAGCCCGGTATCAGGGCAGCCCGGTATCAGGGCAGCTGGTATCAGGGCAGCCCGGTATCAGGGCAGCCCGGTATCGGGGCAGCCCGGTATCGGGGCAGCCTGTTATCGGGGCAGCCCGGTATCAGGGCAGCTGGTATCGGGGCAGCCTGGTATCGGGGCAGCCCGGTATCAGGGCAGCTGGTATCGGGGCAGCCTGGTATCGGGGCAGCCCGGTATCAGGGCAGCTGGTATCAGGGCAGCTGGTATCGGGGCAGCCCGGTATCAGGGCAGCTGGTATCGGGGCAGCTGGTATCGGGGCAGCCTGGTATCGGGGCAGCCCGGTATCAGGGCAGCTGGTATCGGGGCAGCCTGTTATCGGGGCAGCCTGGTATCGGGGCAGCCCGGTATCAGGGCAGCTGGTATCGGGGCAGCCTGGTATCGGGGCAGCCTGGTATCGGGGCAGCCCGGTATCAGGGCAGCTGGTATCGGGGCAGCCTGGTATCGGGGCAGCCCGGTATCAGGGCAGCCTGCGTATGAGTGACACGATAATGCATAATCGTCTTGTTTTTGGCGTGTCGTGTAATCTGTACTGACTGCAATGTAAATGCATTCGTGTAAATATGCTACGCTTAGAGCTGATGACGTTGAATAAAACGAGAGACTGCTGATGGCGGGTGAGTCCAACAAACACGGGACTTTTTACCAGTTTGACTGTTTTTGTAAATAACGGTAGACATTTTTCCTAAACCTAAGTGGTCTTGCTGCCTAAACCTAAGTGAATAGTTTTGTTGCCCCCTGCTGGTGCTGCACCTCCATACAAAGGTCGAACATTCATTCCTCGGCGAAGCAAAACGTACTGTCTGGTGTACAGGGGGGTGTATTACTATTGATACTGGGTTGATCAGTGAGAAGTGTTTATAGGTTACATGTTGTCTTTTCTTGGCAATAATTAACATCACAGTCATATATGTGACATAATCATAATTTATATGTACTGTCACTCAGATTTTATGCTTCAATTGTTCTCTTATGAATAATAATAATAATGTAATGAATAATTCATCGTTCACAGTGTGAATGCATCATTCAAACCCTTTGACGACGCTGCACGCCTCTCGTTACCACTGCTAACATCTCTCCGAGGTTTTCACTAACTTTGTTAAGAAACATTTCAAAGTAGAGTGTCATTATCAGTAAGTATCAGCAACTTGAATTTCTTGAAACGTGTGAAAGTACAATAAAAAAGGCAGATCACTCTGTGTGATTTAAGTCACATAATTCAAGGAAACAGAGCATTTCAGAGGAAACGAATGACACCATCTCCCAACTGGTTGTTTTATAAGATCTGAGGACCATCTGTGAATACTTGGTGAAAACAAGGAGTCATAATGTTCAGCCCAGGTCAAACAAATTACTATATATACTGTATATACATACATAAAAACACGCAGAGGGCTGAAGTTGCCTTTGCATCTGCAAATTTACCATGAAAAACCTCCACAGTGTGAGTGTTTCATGATCCCATGAAGTAGAGAGACTGCTGACGTGAAGCTGTAACAGTAAAAATACTGGCAAAAACTACAGACTAGCTGTTACTATTTCAAAATATCGTCTCTTTTCAGGAAAGTGTGAGGGCAAATTAACAGATTAATATTCTTCTGTTGCATCTTCACCTTGTTTAAAGGATGCATGTGCCTTCTTCTGCAACTTCTTTTAGTATCAAAGAAGATATTTTTGATATCGCGATTCATCTGGAAACTGGTGGCACATTTTTCATCTGTTCAAACCTATTTAATACTCAAGATTAGAGGTCGGCTGTTTAATAGGGCCGATTATTTGACATTTTTTTCCATAATTTTCAGATGTCGGAGCATATTAAGCCAATTATCAAGCAGGTGCATAAACGCTGCTAAGTGCACTAAAACTTTATTTTTTCATCCAAAAGTTTATTTGACAAAGTTTAGTTTTTTGGATTACCTGTTTCATGTATTCGATATTTAGTTTCTACATAATTTTTATTTAAAATATATAAGTGCTCTGCATTGCAGACACAAAATGTAGACTGGAGAGACAGACCATAGGTGATCGGCATCGGCCATAAAAACCCAGATTGGTGGACCTCTACTCAAGATACTTGACACTTTCTGATAGTCCCAGCCAGTCTGGATCAAGTCATAGTCAAGTCAGCACTCTGACACACTGACAGCTGTTGTTGTCTGTTGGGCTGCAGTTTGCCATGTTATGTTTTGATCGTATTTTTTATGCTAAAGTCAGAACCTGTGAAGGTTTCTGGACAATATCTGTTATTGATTGGTGTTGTTAATTAATCTCAAACAATAATGCATTTCCATAAAGCAGCATATTTATCCACTCATGTCGATAAGAGAATTAAAGACCTGACAAATCTCCCTTTAAGGTTCATTTTGAACAGATAAAAAATGTGTGATTGATTTGCTATTAATTATGATTAAATATTTTAATCAATTGACAGCCCTAATCTCTCTCTGACTGTACTTCTATCAGTCTTCAGTCCAAAAGTCAACATTTATTGAAGGTTGATGTAATTTCTAACATTCACAACATGCTTCCATCCAACAAAACACTCTATGCTGGCGTTTAGCCTTTCAAAAACAACATCTTCACTGGGAGGCATGCACCTAATGGGGCATCGACAGAACCATATCGTTACATACCCTTTAAGGTACATTTTGAACAGATAAAAAAATGTGTGATTAATTTGCAATCAGTCTTGATTAACTATGGACAATCATGCAATTAGTCACAAGTAAATGGACTTAATCGATTGACAGCCCTAGTAAAGACTTTGCATTTCCACTCTGGTTTTTTTATGTGCAAATTGACAATGCACATCAAAACGGGTGGATGGAAACGCAGCACTACACACTTCATTATTGCTCCTTCAACAGCAGCAAAGGCAACTTCACCCGTCACATAAAAATCCACAGTTATTGGTAGAGTTAACTCCACGGAAAAGTTAGAAACAATAAATAAGTTAAGAGTCGTCCCTTCACTGAGATTTAGCAGAATACTGAGAAGTGTACTCTGAGTGTTTGTGAATCTGTAAGTGTAACACAGTTTAGTTATTTAGCATATCAAACTTCTTTGTACTTCAGGAATGAGGAAAAAACAAACTCAAAAAATGAACCTCGTTGTGACATTCGCCATTTCCTGTTTGCAAACGCCAAGGCATCACACGAACACGTCTTATTTGTTTCTATTACTACACCAGTTCGCTGGTATTAATTCACATGAAGTAATGGAGGACAGGTAGCTAGTTTTGAGTTCCACCTCGTAGAAATGTTAATAGAAATATTGTTTAAAAATGTGAGTTGCTGTCATTGTAGAATACATATCATGAACTCAAGAGGTTGATTTGACAACAAATAAATAAATAAATTGGTGTGGACGTTAACCAAACTCAGTAACAAAAAAGAAGCCATTAGAGATGCATTAATACAGAATTTGGTCCAGGGCTTAGTGATTTGGGCCCTTTAGCTCCAATAAAAGGAGGATACAGTGCTGTTTTAGACAACAGTGTGCCTCCAATTTCGTTTCAACAGTTTGGGGAAAACCAAACAAAAAATGCCCCCATGCACAAAGCCAGGTCCATAACGAAATTGCGTTCCCAAGTTGGTGCAACCAACACTTTCGGGATGAACTTGGTCGAGCAAGATGTGCCAACATCAGTGTTGGACCTCACTCTTGCTTTTGTATTAATGGAAGCAAATCCCTGCAGACAGGCCCCCTAAACTGGTGGAAAGCCTGAAACCAGAGAACTGGTTTTGAAATGAGACATCCAGCTATCACATATGGGTGTAATGTTCAGCTGTGCACATACTTTTGGCCATATAGCTAAAGATAAAATTATAGATTAACCTGATTTGTGTTTGTGATTTCACTACGATCCATAACAACAAATATTATACTAATGCAGATGGGATAAAGTAAAAAAAAAATAAGTAACTAGTAACTATTTAAAGCTTAGCTTGTATATTAACTGGGTAAACAAATTTGATTTGTCCATAAATAATTTCCCTCAGTTTTGATCTGTTTTCATGCAGGAACTGAAAGTGTAAAAACACTGTGCAGGAACAGGAAGTTGGCCTTCCTGACCTCCTGTAATAGCTTTTTGTTCAAGAGGCTGACGCTTGTTAAACAGATGAGGGAACGTTTGTGTGTCAAAACATCTGTTAGCATAAATACTGGCAAGAAGTCAGCATCATAAAAAGACTGGGGTTTGACTGATATGTAGGTCGATACTGATCAAAGTCTTACTGTCTTAGAAATATGTGTTTTCATATCTATACATACATGTTTTTGCATAATGTGCACCATTATTTCAACTGGGCAGTTTTAGTGTCTCATGATGGCCTAAATGTTCATCAAATAAAAAATCTAGAGGAAACAAAGAGGGCCAGATTTAATAAGGCTTTTGATGCATTCTGCTGCATTTTAGCAGCAAGTGTAAGTGAGGTGTCTTTTTCTCCGTATGACAGCAGGATTATGAAAAAACAACTGGCCCGATTTTCCTGACACTTGGAAGGTCATAGCATGGGCCAATAAAGGACCCACTGAAGCCTGGAGCAGATCCGAATCACGGGGCAGACGCACACATTATTTTTCACATTTTGTTAACATTTTGAGATTTGTGCTGCATTCATGTGGTGTCTCAATAAACAGAAAAACCAGTTCCCGACTGGCAAAAAAAAAAAATCACCCCCTCAAACCAGAACAACAACTCAGAAAGTTGGCAAAAATGTTGGTACTCAACTTGCCGAGTTGACGTCATTTTGTGCAGAAACATGGTGGATGAAAGTAGCTGCTGGGTTGATGGTTCTGAGGAATAAAACATAATACATCTTTGTAGTGTTCATGTTGTTCCCACATTGCGACTTAGAGCTTATGAACACGGCAAAATCGGAAAAAGAACAACTTCCCAACGGTTAAAAATATCTGACAATTTTGTAAAGGTGTGTGGGGTTTGTAGAGTCTCTACAGGCTGCAGCTCCACACTTCTTTGGTTTGTTCACACTTTACACTTCAAACTTCACAAAACTGGGACACGAACAGCGGTCTCCTGGGCAAAAGTCCAGGATTCGTTGACCGATCTACCACCCCAAACTTCTCCCTACGCCGACTATCACTACAAACGTATTTGTGATATGTCAAAAAAAAAAACACAATCTTCAACAAAATATGTTTCCTTTGGAAGATAACCCAAAATGCAGTAAAAATACATCCCTCATAATTCAAAATGCAGTTTCTTTGTATGGGAATGCAATTTTTTTTCAGATACCAGGCTGGAGTCCAACAATGTGAATGCTAAATGCTAAATTTGTCTTTTAACATAAAGATAATAATAATTTATTCCAGGTGGACTTCATCACTACGTTTATTAAATCCCCATTTTCTTATTAAACCTGGCCCTCAATGTTTGCAATTTGATGAAATTTGTTAAATCTCAAGCAGGTTAATACATCTGATATCAGCAGCTTTGGTGTAAAAAAAAGTGTATCAGCATTTATAAACCCACATCAGTCAAACCCCAGAGTTCACAACTCCTCCATAAAATAATGAATAATAATAATGATGAACGCTGGTAGTTAAACTACAGGTCGAGACTGTCGGAGCTCTTCCCTCACGACAGGAAGGAAATTCATGAGTCTGGGTGTCTGAGGCTGAACTCTTTCAGGTCCTGGGGGATAAAGTCAGACACTTCATACATTCATTCATCTAATACACACTCTCTTCATTCATCCCAGTCTCAGTCTCCTTCTCCTTCAGCTCGCAGGTCCAAAGATAAAGATAAGACATCGTAGTTAGGCAGAAAAATCACTCTCTCACACACACACACACACACACACAAAAAAACCTTTGCTCGCCCTGTTGTCCGCCGCTCACAGGTCGAAGGTCAGACGTCGTAGTCGGGCAGGGCGGAGTAGGTGATGCCGCCAACCGACGGAGGGCTGGAGTGGAGAGGAAGAAGCCAGCAAAAGACCGAACCTGGAGAGAAAATTAACAGATTAAAAGCAGAGCATAAATATTTAGTGGGTTTGTATGAATGCTCACACGCCTCTGTGGAACATTTGTGTGCAGGGAAAATTTTCAGCGGATTTACACCTGAGGAAATGTTTGACCGATGAATAGTTTGTTCCAACTAATCGCCGTCTTTCTGCATAATAATTAGCCATATGCTTCTTTTGTTTCACGGAGAGTGTGTATCTTCGGAGCAATGGCTGTATATTTTCAGGATAAGAGGCTGTCAGACAAATGGGCTTTCTCCTTTCAAAGGTCTTTTCTTGATTATCAATAATGAATAAAAAGTTTACAGTTAGACAATTTTGTTTTGTCTCACAATATTCCCAACACATCCATCCACTCACACAATAAACAAACACACAAGAAACCACAGCCAAAAATATATCCTAAATTATGGACAAATATAGTTAAAATTATGAACTATACAGAGAAAATATCTATAATACACCTTAATAGTAATGGAAAAAGTAAGTCTGAGATACAGGAAATACAAACTTGACCAATAGGATAATAAAATAATAAAAAATAAAATGCCGTGGACTATTTAGGGTGAAACTCATGGATTTCCACATTCCTGCATTTTTGCATCAGACTGGTGAGAAACGGCTTTAAAACCAATAAAACAGCTCGTTACTGACGCGCTGAAATGATTCGTCAGTTCTGTAAAGGCGTCAGTGAAAACTACTCGTTAATGGTACATTTCAAAATGCAGAAACCCACCTCTTCCGAAAACCTCCCGCAGCAGAGCGAGCTTCGGCTTGCGGGTGTGTGGAGGGTGGTGAGGCAGCTGAGAGGAGGTGGAGGAGGAAGAGGAGGATGAGGAGGCTCTGTCTTTGATCATCAGCCTGTTCTTCATCTGCTCGATGGGAGTCTCGTCTGTGATTATGGAGACCAGCTGCAGGGAAGAAATCCGATTTATTGAACTTTCACGGATCGCCTGCTTTTCCTCAACAAGCCTCGACTGCCTCAGTCTGAGTTCCTACATTCCCCAGAAGGCTTTGTGTCAAACCTTAGTAAACTTCTGCTTGCACTTGACTGTAATATCAGCTTGATGCTAAACTTTTGACTATTTCGCACAACTGTTGGTGTTGATTTCTGTGCTTATTTCACCTTGAGTGATTAGTGAATTTTGATGCACAATGAGGGCTCAGTAAACCTGATGTCTTTGCCTCGGACAGACGACTTCTTATTGTTGTTTTTATTTTGTTCTGAAGGCCGAGCCTGCTCTCTGCTGGAGACTGAGTTACCAGATCTCTGAATGTGGGATTCCCCGATCCTGCGAGCATTCGCTTCGCCGGGAGGAAATCCCACAGCTGCTTTGGTGCCGTTCGGACCCATAGTGGTCACAGACTTCCTCAAAATCTTCCCACCAACGTTGAAGTCCCTAAGTAAAATAGTTTTCGAGTTCAGCTCTAGAAATGTAATAGAAGTTCAAAATAATCACTTAAGAGCACCACCCTGGAAATTTAACCTCAGAAAGGCTCAACTAGACCACATGACGAAGACGCATTAATTAGCCCAAGAAACAAAACTGAAGTTGGAGAAAAAATCAGAGTTTTTGGCCACATTTTTAAAGATTTTGGGCAGCCTGGCCTTCAAACCCTCAAAAAGCATAACTAGACCACACTGTCGACCATCATGCCGTCATCCTAAGTAGTTTCTGAGTTTTGCTCCGGAACCGTCAGTGGACGGAAGGACGGACGTTTGGACATGCAGAGCGCTATATGCACCCGACTACGTTGTCGCGGCTCTGAGATGGAGCTCATTTTGAACTATTATTAACTAATGATTATTTTGATCATGGATTAAGTGTTCAGCCCAACCACCAGTCCAAACCTCGACATTATTGCTCATACATTAACGTTATTAAAAGGAAAAGCAGCAAATCTTCATATTTGAGAAGCTGGAACTGTTTTTGCATTAAAAATGACCTCAATCATCAAAATAGTTTCCAGTAAATTCTCTGTGGATCAGTGAATCATTTCAGATGTACACTTTCATACACTCTGTGCACAAACATTTGTAAAGTAAAGCTGTCAGATGAATGTAGTGGAGTACAAGTATAAATTCAAATTTGAGTACAGTACTTGAGTAAATGTGCTTAGTTACATTTGTGTGTGTACCTGATCGTAGAAGATGACCATGACAAACACGCCAAACAACACCGACTCCACCAGGAGGATGATGTAGTGAGCGCTACGAGAGAGAACGTAGAAACGGCGAGCTGACCAATCAGAATCACTGCTGGTTTAACACTTACAGACTGTTTCACACTGAAACGCCAAAAATACAGCGAAGCCGTCAGGTTCAAACTCACACTATCAGGTGCTTGCTGGGCGTCTCCTCGGCTTCTTTCTCCGCGTCGCCTTCCCTCTCGCTACGTATCCGCCACACCCACGCCGACACCACCAGCACCATGGAGTACAGGCTGGCCATGCCTGCACACAAACATGGACACGTTACAGTACCAGTGGCATTAGTTTCAGTTGTAGATTTAGAGTAGACATTTTGAAGCCTTGATATCAGGTTATTGATTTTAGGCCTTTTTCAGACTTTCTAAGATCCCGTATGAACCTTATCCCTCTCAGTGTTTTACTATTATATATGATGTTTCTGGATTCACTTTACTGCCGCATTAATGTGCATGTTGCATTTTATTGCTGTAGATGTTTCTAACTTTAATAACTATTTTAATTTAAAGCAGATAGTGGTGCTGTGAAGACAGAGGGGAAGTGACAAACATTTAGAGACAGATTGTCCTCATCCATCCCTCTGAGAGGAGCTTGTCACTGCTTTCATCCTGCCCAAACAGCATCTCTGAAGTAGCCTGGATGACAGATTGAAGTAGCAGCAGTAGAAGTAACGTTAAAACTGTAGAAACCTGTAATGTGAGGTCACATTAACCTTTGACCATGGAAACCTAATCAGATCATCGTTGAGTCCCAGTGGACGCTGTTAAAGAAAATATTCAGAGGAATCAGTTGGAGACTGAAGAGCTCCTGTCTGTCTCGCTACAGTCAGGCTTTAGATGTTCACCGTCAAATAATTTCTTCTATGATTTCGTCAAACTCAGCTCTGGTAAAGCAGCGGCTAAGACAAACTAAAGTTTCACTGACCAGATTCTAAAGTTATGCTGAAATCCTGCCGACAGCGCCAAAATTGTTAAGGAAAATAACTGCAATTAACTGGAGGCTGAAGAAGTGGACCGGAGGACTGAAGGTTCATTTTATGTCTTAAATTTAAGGAGAATCGAAACAGCGATACATGTCAACAAGTGTATCGCCAACTCGATTCTGAAGACACAGCTGGCCAGTGGGGACTTTTTACCTGGCTCAATGTTCACCGGCAGTGATAACCCAAACACATTCCTCAGATATCATTCATCACGTTTACATGCGCCAGATTTCTCCGATCCGATCTGAACCTCGGTTGATCAGAAATTCCAAATCCACTCTTTACACGGACACTAAATAAAATGATCTGATCATGACGTGCGTATACGTGCACCGAGCGTTTAATCAGAATAAATCCTTTGGGCGTGTGCAGAGTTGTCTAATTTCAAATTTTTAATAGTAGAAGAAGAAGCAGCTGTACTTCCGCCTGTGTTGTAGACAAACGCGGCGTTGTCTGCCACGCGCCTCGCTGACGTAGCACACATGCTCAGTGGAGATAATTTAAACCCCAACCAGGAAGACCTGATCCGAATGGGTGTGAACATGGACGCCGATCGGAACTACGATCGGCGTAAACCGTATCAGATCAGAATCCTCCGATTGGCGTGTTTATATGAAGCATTTTTAATCTGATTGGGCCTTTATTACGATTATTTGTGTCCACGTAAATGCAGATAATGAGGCAGAAAACAACTGAGAATATGCCTGGCATATAAATGCTTTAAGTCCATGTGCGAGTGATGTCTTGCTCGCTAACCCTTGTGCCAACTGGAGAAAAGTAAACAGGCTGGCCGATTATCAGAGGCCTTTAACCTGTACTGGAGTAGAGTTGGAGGGAGAGCTCTAAATGAAAATAAAACTAGGGTACCATACTGAAAAAGAGGGGAAGGCCCCTCTCCTGACAGTTTTCCCTAACAGACGTTTCTGCAAAATTTGAGGAAATTCCTGAGATATCATGTTCACAAGAATGGCAATAGTATCCAGTGGGTTCGAAACATTCCCCATTCAGCCTATAATACAGTGTTTGAGTACTGTTACCTACTACTGTATGTACTCACCGGTGTAGAAGAGAAACTGGATGAAGTACTTCTGGTTTAGCTCTCCGACACAGTTGTTGATCCTAAAACACACAAATTAGAAACTAAAGATAAAAACGTCTGATAGATGACGGAGATGGGAGGACGACAGAGAGAGGATGGACGGATGCGTTTCCTGACCAGGGACAGTGATGGTCCATGCGGCGTATACACCTCTGACAGACGCGGCAGTGATGCGCTCTGGGAGGTCTGTAGGTTTCACAGCGACTGCACACCGTCCAGCCTTCACAGCCCTGAAACAGCAGGACAGCTGGTGAAAACACCTGCAGTCACGACACTCAACCACAAATAATAATAATAATAATAATAATAATAATAATAATAATAATAATAATAATGATCACCTTCAACTTCAACCTCATGAGTCAAACCTTTTTATTGTCTACAACAACCTAACTGTAACAAATACAGTAATATGTATGTATAATAACAGTAACAGTATCATTCAATAACAAGGGAGGAGAAAAAAAAAAACTATCATTAATATTTCAAAAAATAAATAAGAAATATAAAAAGTAAATTTAGAATAAATTAAGAAGAAAAAGTAAATAAAATGCATTCACTTATTTTTATTCATTTTATATTTATTTTTAAATGTATGTATTTAAATGCATAAATACATACATTTAAAAATAAATTGAAAAAAAAAATTAATAAATAAAATTAAATAAGTAAAGGGGAAATTAAATAGAAAAGTAAATAAATCAAATCAAATCAATTAATTAATGGCTACATTTATTTTTAATATTATATTTGCTACATTTAATAACACATTGATTTATTTATCGAGTCATTTATTTATTATTCATTCATTGTTATTTTGGCAAATAAAAAATAAATATAATCGCTTTTATCCACATAATGTCAATAAAACAGTGAAAAAAATCACAGTTTCTGAGAAGTCAAATTGACATCTTCATTTTGATGATTTTGCTGGACCAACAGTCAAAAATCCCAAAATATTCAATTTAAAAAAATATAAAAACAGAGAAAAGCAGCAAATCTTCATATCTGAGAGGCTAAAACGAGCAAACATTTAGCATTTTGGTTAAATGCCATTAATGTGTAATCTGTTATCAGAATTGTGCTAAAAATTGCATCTTGTCGTTGCTATTTTACGGCTGTCTACCAAACATTATCGACTCAGGACAGAAGACGTTTTCATGCCGGTTTGTTTGAACCCACAGAAGTCAAAGACAACAGTCAGCCACCAAAAACAAAACCACATTCCTGTTTTTAGTGGAGCTACAGGGTCACACGTCACATCACTGCTTCACAGAAATCTGTCATTAAGCTCTTATAAGCACATAATAACAAGCCCAACAGCAAACATGAGTACAGCTGCTCAGATGTAATTATGGAGTCACTGTGAGATAAATATATAGCAGTTAATAATACACTGATGTCTGAGAGAAACTCTATTATTAGCCTTTACAGCACTTGACAGTAACCCTCCGGGCAAGAAACTGAGATGTTTTACTCACCAAACTAATAGAAAATGGAGGAATATTAAATAAATACATACATAAAATCAACAGGGATTCGGGTATTTATTATAATATCCAGGGCTGTCAAACTTACATAATAATAACGCATTAAAGCAAGTTCATTTTAACGCCACTAATTTTGTTACTGCATTAACACAACTTGTGGTTTTTAGGGTGTCGCGGGCTCAGAGTGAAGATACTGGTATCACATGAAACTAGAAACCCTGACGAATCTATCGGTGCCAATCATGTCGTACTAGCTTGTCATGAAGGAGGTTAAATAACGCTCCAAACGTTTGGTGAGGAAAAACTGGGCAATTATCAAGTGGTCCCTTGACCTCTGACCTCCAGATGTGTGGATGTAAATGGGTTCTCTGGGTCCCCACCAGTCTCTCCTTTACAGACATGCCCACTTTATGATAGTCCCAGTCAGTCTGGATCAAGTCATAGTCAAGTCAGCACTCTGATTATGATTTGAGCATATTGTTTTATGCTGAATGAGTGAGGGTTTCTGGACAATATTTAGCAGTGTTTTGTCTTGTTAATAGATTTCCAGTAATAAATATATACATACATTTGCATAAAGCAGCATATTTGTTTACTGCCATGTTGATAAGAGAAGAAGAAGAAGATAGTCCTTTATTAGTCCCGCTAGGGGGAATTCAATTTTTTTTCACTCTGTTAACTTATACACACACATGCACAAACAGGTCCATATACATGCAACAATTGGAGAGGTGTCAGAGTGAGGGGGCTGCTCCTGACAAGCGCCCCGAGCAGTTGGGGGTTTGGTGCCTTGCTCAGGGGCACCTCGGCAGTGCCCAAGAGGTAAACTGGCACCTCTCCAGCTACCAGTTCACACTCAGTTTTTGGCCCATGTCGGGACTTGAACCGGTGACCCTCCGGTTCCCAAGCCAACTCCCTACAGACTGAGCTACTGCCGCCCCAGAGGATTAAATACTTGACAAATCTCCCTTTAAGGTTCATTCTGAACAGATATTTGATTCATTTGCGATCAATATTTGAAGCGGCTGACAGTCCTGTTCTAAACATCTTTGGAGCAGTAGATACTAGACTCAGCAGGAAAACGATGTGTAAGATTAATTAATTATTTTAACTCACCCGCTCATTCATCCGAGACGACTGGGAGCGAAGGTCTGAGAAGTCAATGGCTGTCTCAGGAAGAGGCACCATACCTGGACAACACACACACACACACACACACACACACACACACACACACACACACACACACACACATTAAATACAAACACTACACATTTTCTGGTGCTTTTCTTGAGTATTTCTCTGATTTCCTACGATGACTTCGACAACTAAACGCACTGCAACTGAAGAAAACATGCAAATACAGAAACACTGCAAGTAGCAACACGTTTTTATTAAGTTGCGGCGCGTTGAGCTCTCACTGTAGATTTCCCTGTCGGCTTATGAACCTCCGTCAGATACTGACCCGGGTCTGAGAAGACGGCTTTGGAGTGGCAGGCCAGCAGCAGCAGCAGAATCAGGTTGAACACTGATCCATGCAGAGTACACCACACACTGCCAGAGAGTTAGAAAAGAAAAACAGCTCGTTCACCACCAAGAAAAAGCATCAAACCTAGTTTTATTTATCCTTCTGTTACATGTGAGGCTGAAACTAGTCCTTTAACCTGACAATTATTTTCTAGATTTATCATTTAACCTATAAAAAGCCAGAAAGAAGTAGAACATGCATCTGCAAGTATGCTGTTTTGTCCAACAAGCATTTATTTTTGTAATTTTTGCTTAAATTATTCAATCAGTTATTGATCAGTAATCATGTATCATGTATCATAATATGTTGTTTGTCTGTCTAAAAACTTATTGACGGACTCTTTGTCTTGATTTGTATCAAGTGATGTTTTTATTATATTTTAGGTCATTGGTGTTTTATATAGAGACTTAAGACTATAATAGTTTACCTATTTTTTCACCACTTGTGCACATAACAGTGTTTTCCACTCCTCACCTTTATTTGTCCAGCTTTGTTGTCCTCGCTGTTATTTTTGTGTAAATGCAAAATGCAACGGTAGAGATGCACGAATCCGAATAAAAACAGATTGTGATTCTGAGCACTAGTTATGAGCTTTATACTGGAATAAAGTGGAAAGAAAACACGGTGACGAAATAAAAATGTCACATATCACTAATTCAAGGGGCAAAATGAGTGAAACTTTCAGACATTTCAACAAACAGGTGGAACTAATAACGCTATTACTCCGCTGCTCTTAAAAACATAAATTATCACAAAAATCAGTCATTTTTAACAGGAATTTTCTTCCTAAGACTATAAGAGACAATAAGATGATCAACAAAATGATGTATTCAGCACTGCCTTTAAAGGTGCTACTATATCTATATCTATAGCTATCTCTGTATATATTTTTACTCTTTCAACATCGTTTTACTTTTGGCTTATTAACTTGTTAGATGTGGGAATCAAACATCAGATATCGTCCACAGATATAAACAAAACATTCATTTTTGGACCCGCCAAATTTTTTTCAATGATTAATTGACAATCATAATATGTTCTTGCTCTTTGCTGCCTCTTTCTTTGCATTATTAATTTGATTTCTTGGTTTTGTCATACAGTATTTGCACTTTGCATTTTAATATACAGGCTATCCGATTCTTCAACAATGAAACAAACTCTTTAAGGACAGTATAGCCAAGGACATTGATCCATGTATATATTATATTTACATATTATACCTGCTGCTAAACTGCTGTTATATAGTGTTGGAACTTATTCTGCACTGTTCACGTCACTTTTTACTCTTTACCATATTAACTATCTTGTATATGTTTAATATTTTTGCACAATTTGCTCAGTTTGGTACATTTTATCTAGTATTTTGAGTTTTAATAATCTGTTGTACTGTGCACTATGTGGGAGAAGAGTTCACTGTATGTACTTGAGAATAAAAATCTCTCTCCTTTTTTTAATGTATTCGCTTGTTTCTTCACTTTATTGTAAAGCAAACTACACTCATTGTATGAAAGATGCTCTATACATGAATTATTATTTATGGTTTAACCACTTCATTTCATTATCTTATAATATGTATAACTGTAAAATCTTAATCTTTAAAGTAACTAAAGCTGTCAGACAAATGTAGTGGAGTAAAAACTACAATATTTCCTCTGAGATGTAGTAGAGTAGAAGTATAAAGTAGCAGAAAATGGAAATGCTAGAGTAAAGTACCACAAATAAGTACAGTCGTGAAGTAAATGTACTTAGTTACACTCCACCTGTGAAAATGAGTAAAAACGAAAGCAGTAAAATATGAATGAAATATAAAGTACTAAAAGCTGTATTTGTAAGTGTATCGGTGGTAAACAACAGAAACCTCCTGTAACGTTACAGCTGACTGTTTCAGACACCAGCTAGTAAACAAAGGGAAAACCACGTGTAATCTGGTGTCCCCTCGGTACAAAACCGACACAAACATCCACCTAAACGTAAACAAATATGCGTAAGTGTCAGAAAAACAAGTTTAGTATCGATTCAGCAGAGAACGAAGGAAGCGTGAGGAGGCTGTCAGACCTGTCAAATGAATGGAGACAGCGCAGAGAAGCAGACGCCATGTTGGTTTTTTAACGGTTTAAACGACATAAAAACACAAAGTACCGACCTGTCCGAGTAGGCGGGGATGAGGACATACTGTATGACCACGTAGTCCGCGTAAAACACGCTGAAATAAGTTAAAATCAGACAGATAACGCCGCAGGGGTCTCGCCTACAGCGAACAGACGCCATCTTCTGCCGGGCTCCGCCCCCTTTGTGTCACACTTCCGGGTGACATCACGCTGAAACCTGATGCTGCCTTCCACGACCGTAGGAAATAATAACAACACTTAAAGGGCCAGTTCACTCAATTTAAAAAAGTATTTTTTTTCACGATTAATTAAGGACGATCAATAGTACATCATTTATTTTATTATTATTTTTTATCTTAAGCTAAATATATTTATATTTATATATATATTAATAATAAGTTGCAGTGTTTACACAACTCTTACTCTACAGTTTTAACTGGAATGTCTACACAATAATAATAATAATAATAATGCAATAATCATTAAAATGTTTGTAATTATTACATTAATGATATTATTGTTATTATTTTATCTTAAGCCAAATTTTCTTATCCCTACTTTGAATTTATATATTCTAGATTTTTAAAAAGCAGTAGTTTTTTAACTGAAATGGCTATATTTTTCTATTTTATATTATATATTATTCTTATTATTATTATTATTATTACAGTAATACCACTTCTAATAGTTCTATTAATAATAATAATAATACAAAAAATGAAGGAACAAATATTAATATTAACATTAATATTAATACGATGAATACTATTAATAGTAATATTCCTACTACTAATAATGATGATAATGATAATGATAATAATAACAACAACTATGATAATACTAATAATACTACTTCTAATAATAACTATAATAATAATAATAATAATATGTATTAATAATACTAATAACAATAATAATGATAATAATATATTATTGTAATTATTATTATAGTTATAATAATAATAATAATAATAATACTAATACTAATAATAATCATCATAATAATAATATATTGTAATAATAATAATAATAACAATAATAATAATAATACTAATAATAATAATACTAATACTAATAATACTAATCATAATAATATATTATAATAATAATAATAAAATAATAATAATAATAATAATAATAATAATAATAATAATAATAATATGTATTAATAATAACTAATAACAATAATAATGATAATAATATATTATTGTAATTATTATTATAGTTATAATAATACTAATAATAATAATACTAATACTAATAATAATCATCATAATAATAATATATTGTAATAATAATAATAATAACAATAATAATAATAATAATAATAATAATACTAATACTAATAATACTAATCATAATAATAATATAATAATAATAATAATAATAATAATAATAATAATAATAATAATAATAATAATAATAATAATAATAATAATAATAATAATAATAATAATAAAATTAAATTAAATTATAATAATAACTGACAATAAAGAGATGTCCGGTTGGAGGCAGTGTCGGTACAGAACCGGGTGGCGGCAGTAGCCAGCTGGTCCCGCTGTATGAAGCCGCTGTATAAAGCTGACATGTCCACTCCGTCGCTCCTCCCTCCAGTCGCCAGTCACTCGTCATCCTCGTCGTTTGCTCAACACTTTCTGTTGCAGCAGACTCTCAGGACGTGTGTGTGTGTGAGTGTTTGTAGTTTCTTCATTTGTCTTCTGCTGCTGCTAACGCTCCGCTTTCTGTCTACCGGATATCTCTGTCCTCTCTCTGCTCGGAGGCGCTACCTGTCCGTGTTATCGTGGAGTTTCCCACTGGGTCGGAGGGGAAGCTCGAGGAGGAGATAGACAGAAAACTAGACTGAAAGAAGGAGAAGAAAACACAGAAACCTGGAGGAGGAAAAGGGCGTTCATACTTCGAAGTAACCATGGAAGTTCCTGGTATGCAGGTAAGCTGCTGAAAGGTGGACGCTGTCTGTTTGTCGTCGTTACGACCAAATAAACCAGAGAAAGCAAAGTGGAGGACGCACTGTGCAACTACAGGCCATTTCCCTTTTATTTTCTAATGTTACTATGTGAAAAACAACCAGAAATACTCTAAATTCAGATGAACTGTCCTCCGTCTCTGGAAGAAACGGCACTATAACGCTGTTTTAGCTCGTTATATAACATGACACTAGAAAGTGACTTTTCTGTGATACTCCATATTGACTACATAACTTAAGGTGTAACACGTCTTAACGTGTCTCTGTAATACTCCTAAACGTGACTTTGCTATTCTAAACTGAGTGTATAGTAATGTTATGATGTTTAAATCTCTAAAATATATCTGTAATGTTTTCATAGTGACTTCTGTTGAGACGTTGGTACTTGTTTAAACTGCTGAATTAAGATCTCCCTATGATGACTTATAATGTGACTTTACTACTCTGTCCTGAATTTATTCTTATTATACACAGTTTAAATCTCTTAATATGTCCCTATAATAACTTATAATGTGACTTTGCTACTGCATGTCCCTATAATGACTTATAATATGACTTTGCTACTGCATGTCCCTATAATAACTTATAATGTGACTTTGCTACTATATGTCCCTATAATGACTTATAATGTGACTTTGCTACTTCATGTCCCTATAATGACTTATAATGTGACTTTGCTGCTGCATGTCCTTATAATGTGACTTTGCTACTATATGTCCCTATAATGACTTATAATGTGACTTTGCTACTTCATGTCCCTATAATGACTTATAATGTGACTTTGCTGCTGCATGTACCTATAATGTGACTTTGCTACTATATGTCCCTATAATGACTTATAATGTGACTTTGCTACTATATGTCCCTATAATGACTTATAATGTGACTTTGCTACTGCATGTCCCTATAATGACTTATAATGTGACTTTGCTACTATATGTCCCTATAATGACTTATAATGTGACTTTGCTACTATGTGTCCCTATAATGACTTATAATGTGACTTTGCTACTGAATGTCCCTATAATGACTTATAATGTGACTTTGCTACTACATGTCCCTATAATGACTTATAATGTGACTTTGCAACTATATGTCCCTATAATGACTTATAATGTGACTTTGCTACTACATGTCCCTATAATGACTTATAATGTGACTTTGCTACTATATGTCCCTATAATGACTTATAATGTGACTTTGCTACTGTATGTCCCTATAATGACTTATAATGTGACTTTGCTACTGCATGTCCCTATAATGACTTATAATGTGACTTTGCTACTGTATGTCCCTATAATGACTTATAATGTGACTTTGTTACTATATGTCCCTATAATGACTTATAATGTGACTTTGCTACTATATGTCCCTATAATGACTTATAATGTGACTTTGCTACAGCATGTCCCTATAATGACTTATAATGTGACTTTGTTACTATATGTCCCTATAATAACTTATAATATGACTTTGCTACTCTATGTCCCTGTAAAGACTTCAAATGAGACTTTACTACTATATGTCCCTATAATGACTTATAATGTGACTTTAATATGTTGTCCTGAATTTATATTGATTACATGCTGTTTAAGTCCCTTTAGATGTCCCTATGCTGACTTATAATTATTATTAATAGTGTGACCGTACAGTGTTTATATTGCTTACAAATATTCATACACAGACTTATGACACTTTGCTGCTGGGTTTATAGTGGCATTGTGATGTTTATATCTCTTAAGATGTCCATAAAATTGTCATATAGTGACTTATAATGTGACTTAGCTTCTCCAAATCGAGTCTGTTGTGACACGATGGCCATAATATTCTTACGAAGATTAATAATGTGACTTTTCTACTCTATACTGAGTTTATAGTGACTGTGATGCTTATGTCTCTTAAGATATGTCCCTATAATATTCTTACAAAGATTAATAATGTGACGTTTCTACTCTGTACTGAGTTTATAGTTATTTGCTGTTTAAACATCACTTTTCAAATGTCAGTGTTGTGATTTCTCCACAGTGTTTCTCCAGTGACTCCTGTTGAAACGTTAGTGCTCCATACTGACTTTATAGAGACTTTGCAGTGTTTAGGTCTCTTAAAATGTCCTTATAATACTCCTATATTGACTTATACCCAGACTTTGGTTCTCCACGTTGACTTTACAGTGGCTGTGGTGTTAAAGATATTCCCATATTTGTTTATTATTGTTCTGTGGAACTACATACTGACATTATAGTGACCTTTTTTTGGCACTTCTGAGTCCTTGCTATATTTGTAAAAGGACATGTGTGTGTGATTGCATTACTATAATATTCACATCATATTCTCACGTTGGCTCACTGTGTCTGAGAGCTTATTTTAACCGTATTTATTGCTCATTATCTCAATCTGTTTTTATGAGTTATAATTGTTCTGCCCTCAGGAGGTACTAGGTGTGTCTGTGCCCGTTAGTGACCTATATTGTGATTTAACATTGTTTCATAGGGTTTTTTAGAGACTATATTGCACCATATACCTGGTTTAACATTGGATCTGTATGATAAGCGATGACATGTATTCTAGGATTACACTTGTTGTTGCTCAGTGAGGGTATATGAGTAGGTAGACTGTTTCTGCCACCTTAACAAGGTATGTAGGGTGCGTTATAACCCTCCGTTCAGCCTCCTGTTTGGCCGGCTTTCAGGTGTGTCTACCTGTGGGACTGGCTGCCTGGCTGTCAACGCACTCGCTCTGCCTGCTCTGTTCGTCCCAGGTGGTGGGCGGGGCGGAAATGGTGTCGAAGGCTGGTGAAATCAACACACACCTGACACCCGGCAGCAGCTGCTGCAGCACCGAGGTGGTTGTACCTGCCAAGATGACTGATGATGCATTGTGGGACGTGTTTTGTAATGCTGAAACAACTCGTTCAAGTCATGGTGAAAGCTGATTATTAATTCTTTGAAGCAAAAATATCTGTTATTGGCTTCTAATGAGGTTTTTATTCAGTTATAAACACTAGGCGATTTGTTAATTTTTAATTGGGGGACAGATCATTCATCACCACTGGTGAGCCATGGTCGGGGCCATAGATTCTAACATATTGATATTTCAGAGCTGTGGTCGGGGTCATAGATTCTAACATATTGATATTTCAGAGCTGTGGTCGGGGTCATAGATTCTAACATATTGATATTTCAGAGCTGTGGTCGGGGTCATAGATTCTAACATATTGATATTTCAGAGCCATGGTCGGGGCCATAGATTCTAACATATTGATATTTCAGAGCCATGGTCAGGGCCATAGATTATACCTAACTGATATTTCAGAGCCATGGTCGGGGCATTATATAATATATTAGAGATGGTGGGGAAAAAATTATATTAATAAATTTTTTAAAAAATGGTGAGGGTTTTTTTTTTACATAGATTCTAACTTATTGATATTTCAGAGCCATGGTCAGGGCCATAGATTATACCTAACTGATATTTCAGAGCCATGGTCGGGGCCATAGATTATACCTAACTGATATGTCAGAGCCATGGTCGGGGCCATAGATTATACCTAACTAATATTTCAGAGCCATGGTCGAGGCTATAGATTATACCTAACTGATATTTCAGAACCATGGTCGGGGTCATAGATTCTAACTTATTGATATTTCAGAGCCATGGTCGGGGCCATAGATTATACCTAACTGATATTTCAGAGCCATGGTCGAGGCTATAGATTATACCTAACTGATATTTCAGAGCCATGGTCGGGGTCATAGATTCTAACTTATTGATATTTCAGAACCATGGTCGGGGTCATAGATTATACCTAACTGATATTTCAGAGCCGTGGTCGAGGCTATAGATTCTAACTAACTGATATTTCAGAGCCATGGTCGGGGTCATAGATTCTACCTAACTGATATTTCAGAGCCATGGTCGGGGCCATAGATTATACCTAACTGATATTTCAGAGCCATGGTCGGGGCCATAGATTATACCTAACTGATATTTCAGAGCCATGGTCGAGGCTATAGATTATACCTAACTGATATTTCAGAGCCATGGTCGGGGCCATAGATTATACCTAACTGATATTTCAGAACCATGGTCGGGGTCATAGATTATACCTAACTGATATTTCAGAGCCATGGTCGGGGCCATAGATTATACCTAACTGATATTTCAGAGCCATGGTCGGGGCCATAGATTATACCGAACTGATATTTCAGAACCATGGTCGGGGTCATAGATTATACCTAACTGATATTTCAGAACCATGGTGGGGCCATAGATTATACCTAACTGATATTTCAGAGCCATGGTCGGGGATATAGATTATACCTAACTGTTTCGGGTCATAGATTATACCTAACTGATATTTCAGAGCCGTGGTCGGGGCCATAGATTCTAGTGACATGTCAGTGTTGTGTTCACAGCTTGTTTCCACTGCACTCCAAAGTGGCCAAAGAGGAGTAATTGCAGATTTGTTGAGTTGTATCATGTTTGTTTGTAGTAGGTCTATTGTTTTTGGCATTTAGTTTAACTGAGTTTCATAAATGAAATGGAGGTCAGAGAAAGATTCATACGCCCCTGTGTGGACATCACAGTTACACATGTACTTTGGACCTCTGAACCACAACAACGCCTCCATTTTTTCTTTTTCTTATCAATGGATGACACTGTGCTGTTGTGAAATCTCAACACTTCAGACAATGTTTTAAAAAGCCAGACCAGTATCAGACGATCAGAGCTGACGGTTTTGTGGGTTATTGGCTCATCACAGATGCTGTTTACTGGTTTTCACATCTTTTTCAGAAGAAGACATGAGACTGATGTAATGTGAAAACCATGCCATCATCATGACTCTGTAATTTACAATGCTTTTACAGTCTGTTAAGAATATGTTTATTGTTCAACGCTAGCATTTGCTGCCTGGGGCATATGTCTTTGTAGCAACTCTTTCAGGGTTTCCCACAGTGAATTTAAGCAGAGGCGGCCCACTTAGTCGAGACTCAAATAGAGACCACCTCTGCCAGCGTCAGCAGAAATTAATACACTTTTATTGATATTAACCCTCAGAGAAAAACAGTTACATTACACAGTGAAGGCTAAATATTTATGAATGTTGCAGTTGCTTAGACTGTCTTCTAGTAAGTCTTGTTGTCCATTTGTGTCACATTTTTGTCGCCTTTTCCCAGAGGAAACTCAATGTTGGATAATTAAATTTGAGTTTCTTGCTTCAAATAGTGTGCAAAACTCAAATATTGACACTGGCCCCCCCAAAAAACTTCCCAACTATGAGGGTTTGTTGGTTTTCTCTGTTGTTATAGCATCATAAAAACAATATATTTTGGGTTAGGACTGTTTCTCAACATCTGTCAAATGGATTGCTGTGAAATTTTGTAGACATTTTGGTGAGCCCCTGGCCTCTGCTCTAGCAGCACTACGAGGTTGACGTCATGAAATTTGGTTCAGACATTCATGTTCCCCTCAAGACGAATTGTAATAACTTTGGTGATCTCTTCACTTTGTTCAGCTGCTTAACAATAGCATGCTAGCATTACCATTGTCAGCATGCTGACGTTAGCAGGGTTGTCACGATACTATAAATTTAGTTGTTGATACCAATACCAGTGAATTTTCACAGTTACCAACTTACCACTTGATATCAATGTAAAAACCAAACAATTAATCAATGTACTTCAACGTTTGCTCTTTTATTACTGTTTGCATACTGTTTTTTTGTAAATTTATCATTCATCCCTGATTGTCCACCTCAGATCTTTCACCAAAAAACCCCACATTTTTTAAGATTGCATTTGAACACATCATGATAACGTTAGAATGTACCTTTGCCCAAAACTCATTACTGAATAGAGCTTGAATGCCTCGTAATGTAACTCATTGCAACATTAGTACTTTAGCCTAGCAGGACTGCTGCCCACCGCTAACGTTAACTAGCTCTCGTTCTGCCGGTTTCAACACAGATTTGTTGTCCACAGTGTAGCATCATCAGGGATATGTCCCAGGATGACGGGAGGCCTTTAGTCTCTGGCCCTGACAGTACTGTATAAACTGAGTATCGTCGGTTCTCGTCACATCCCTAGACGTTAGTATTTAATTCACAGCACCGCTTTGGCTTTTCTATCTTTAATACACTACCTTGAAAAATATTGATGTTTGATACCATTTTTAATACCACAGGGAAAAATTAACACAACATAACGGGAATAAAATTTCTCAGTTTTATTAAAATAAAAATAGTGGCATGTTTGTATGCAAAAACCGTAGTTGGTACCTGTATACCCATACTGTGGAAAATGACTATCCTAACCATTTCAAATACTCGTTTTTGACAACACTACCGATATGCAAGTTCAACCTCACATGGCTATAGACTCTCCTATATGTGTCCTGAAATATAGTCTGTTTCTCTCTGAATTCTGTCCAGTCAACCCTTAACTTAACGAGTAAAGAGTCAGTTAACTTAACTTAAAGAGTCATAGCAGGCACTTTTCTCCAATTTTATGCCACTTCAGTATACAACACCACAAAATGCAAATAAAAGTTTGCTGTTCCTTCTCAGCAAATAAATATAAACCGTTATACCTTCATAATGTCACTGAGCTTTGCTGATGGATGTTGTGACGATAAGAAACTGTTTGATGAGTCTGTGTCATTTACAGCTGATCTGACACGGTTTGATTAGACTTTTATTGCTTAATTATTTGACGATGAGCTGGTCATTATGGGAAACCCTTAGAATGACTCACATGGTCAGGCACATGGAAATCTGGAAAGTTTTTATTGATGTCCTTGTCATGTAATTGGTAGTATTGGGTGTTAGTGGAGAGTTTTAGTGTCCTCTGATGGTCTGAATGCTATTTCAAGTTTGTTGTTTCCTCTCTGGTTGGAAAAAAACATGCCAATATATTACGATAAGAAGTTGTGGGAACGTGTGGTTGTGCTGCTGTGTTACAGAGTGAGGCCTCTTCTTCACAAATGATCTTTGGCTGAGTACAGACGAACAGACAGGTTTAATATTGGCTCGTTATTAAGTCGCTCACGGGAGTCAGGTTAATTAGCGACAGCTGATCTGATCTGCTGCCAATAACATTTTTGTTCAATGTTATTTTAACCAGCGACGGCTGAGAAGCTGCTACCTGAGTGTTTCTACGCTGCTCTATGCTAAAGTCAGAACCTTTGAGTGTTTCTGGACAATATCTGTCATTGTTTTGTGTTGTTAATTGATTTCCAATAATAAATATATGCTTATATTTATATAAGCAGCATATTTGACACTCCCATGTTGAAAAGTGTATTGAACACTTGACAAATCTCCCTTTAAGGTACATTTTGAAATGATAAAAAAAAATGCATGTTTAATTTGTGATTAACGTTTGGACAATCATGCGATTAATCGCGATTAACTGAGTCAATTGGAAGCCCTAGACCAATCAAGAGGCGAACGCGGGCGTCTGTGTCATCATTTTCAAAGATTTCTGCCTGTCTCGACCAAAACTCAACCCCAGAGTTTTAAAACTAAAACAAGGTCAGGAGTGTTTTCACACGTCTCCATTTTAGGGGCTCAAAAACGGCAGAGTAGTGTGGATGCAAACACTAGTTATCCACATCCACACTAACGCTAGTTACGTGTTAGTGTGGATTTAGCCCAAAAGAGATCTTCAGCACAGTAAAGGATCTTGAGTTAAAAACTTTGTTACGTCTTTTTGAACAACAGAGAGACTTTAGAGTTGATGACCCTTCTTATTGAAGAAAAACAGAACTTCCTGTTTCCCTGCTAAACTGTAACTCCTGCAGGGGATTAATTCTTTCGTTTCAGGCGTTGGAAACTTCCTGTTGTAAATCAGTCTGCTGCTGTGACGTGCAGGTACAATGCGAGCAGGTTGTTTCCAGACATTGCAGGGAAGCCATCTGCAGGTGTGTCTGTCGACGGAGATGGCCCTGATCAAACACCAGGGAGTGGCCTCTTCTTCTTCTTCTGCGCTTTGTAATTTATTTTTTAACGGCTGCACCTTTTGAGAACTAGACCTTCCCGCCATGACTTAATCACAGGCTCCACCACCCGACTGAAACCTGAAAGACACTTAGAAATAACCAGCAGCCAGCTGCTTGTAAGTTTTGGCTTTTGGGTGGTGAGTCAGTTTTTCTGTGGTCTGAATCATAGCAGAACGTTTTTACTCTCCTCCTGTGATCTTATATTTGTTTACATTAACATTTCCTACGTCAGAGCTTTTAAACAGAAGTCACATGGCCTCACAAAGAGGCTCCTGTATTGGACAGCAGTTTTTACACGAGTCAGATTGGGCAACAGATTGAGTCATTTAAGTCTCCGGTTTAACGTATGATCGCAGTCGTCAGCATGATTGATTCCAGAGGAATTTCCTAAGAAACTGAACGATTTAAGACTGATGAAGTACTAATTTAGTTTGCTTAAAGTTGCAGCTGAGACAATTAACTGTCACAAGACAGCCACCAACAAACCCACACTCACCGCCGCCACACACACGGCCTGTCGGAAACACGCTGGAGTTTAGCTACAGCATGCACAAAGCCACCATCAGTGCTAGCGGCTAGCAGCTGCTAACGTAGCACAAACACACCCACTGTTTGTCAGACAATCGCTAAAGTTAATCTGCCAACACACAGCTGACAACCTGCTCAACTAAACTGAATATGTGGTGGATACTTCTACTGGGAAAGTGGCTGCGACACTACACACCGGAGGACACAGCACCGTGGCTGCTACAGTAACTCTCGTGACGGTGAACTGGAGACAGTGAACGCAGCACCGTGGCTGCTACAGTAACTCTCGTGACGGTGAACTTGAGACAGTGAACGCAGCACCGTGGCTGCTACAGTAACTCTCGTGACGGTGAACTTGAGACCGCGAACGCAGCACCGTGGCTGCTACAGTAACTCTTGTGACGGTGAACTGGAGACAGTGAACGCAGCACCGTGGCTGCTTATTTAAGTAAAGTTCTTGTACGGCTGCTTTTGTTCAGACAACTTTAAAATGCTTTCATCTGTACGAAAACCAAAGTGCAAGCATGTCAAGTTGTCTGGAACATGTTGAATAGCTGTGAGCTTTAGCGATGCAGGTACATGGATTTAGTTACCTTTGGACAGAGCCATGCTAGCTGTTTCCCCCTGCTTCCAGTCATTATGCTAAGCTAAGCTAACCAGCTGCTGGCTGCAGCTTCATATTTGCGCACACAGACATGAGAGTGGTGTCATCTAACAGAAAGCAAATGAGCATATTTCTAATCAATCCTGTAACATTTGAGAGCTTTTGACTTCTTTTATTACAGTAAACAGAACAAATGCTTTTAGCGTTTTAACCTGTAATCTGAAAGCAGTTAACAAACATCCACCACACTTGTACATCATGTTTTTTATAGAAAGCATTAATGTGTTTTGGATAAGTTCTCATGTGGCATGACTCAAGGGATCTTGTCATGTTTTCAAATTGACTTGGAACAGGAAATGTTAAAGAGTGGTGAGATTTTCACATGATGCGACTCCGCAAAAGCCATTTTTGAGAATGCTGTGTTTGTACTTCCTCCTCCAGCAGCTGTGACCTTTGACCTCCTAATGCACACACACTGAGCTTTTTTTGTTTGGATATTTGGACACCACTTGTTAGTAAAAACATGAATCTCTCTCTCTCTCTCTCTCTCTCTCTCTCTCTCTCTCTCTCTCTCTCTCTCTCTCTCTCTCTCTCTCTCTCTCTCACACTTACTTGCACACACAGAGTTTCCACAGCCTTGTCCAAGTTTTCCTGAATGTGGCTGAATGTTTGCATGTTCACTTCACTGACCTCTAAATCTCGGCTCTGCCTCTTTCTTTCTATCCTTCAGGCTTTGACCGGAAGCTGCCTCTTATCACCGCTGTTTCTCTTATCGCCCGCTAACCTTGTCCCACTGCTCCTCTGTCATTGTTAAATCTTTTGTTTGCATTTAAAGGTTCCCTAAATGAAATCTGGAGCATTACCGTAGCATCAAACATATACTGGCTATGTAAAGATATAGAGGAGTAATGTCTACCTGAGCAGCGAATGAAGTCTCACCTTCTGTGTGTGTCGTAGAGTTTCTCTGTGCTTAGTTGACATCGCCGGGCCGGCCGTGCATGCTTGTAGTACACGATATGAGGGCGCCTCACTGGCTTGGTCACAGCAGTCACCCTGCACTGCTCTCATACAGCAGTTATAGCTGATAACGCCGTCCAGACCGACAGTGATGTTGTGTTAGCATTGCTAGCTCAGCCGTCGCCATGTTGAGAGCTGTGTAGAGGCAATAGAAATGCTCCCAATCTTGCATTTAACACCTTTAAATTCAGCCTCGTGTGATATTAAATGTGCTGTAATGTATCTCGGAGATGATATAAGAAGGATATATGTGCTTGACTAAGAGTTTGTGTGTAGCTGGAGCAAATGCTTTGAATAGGATGCTCCAAAGAAAAGTACAATGGCTTGAAATTGTTTGGAAAAACCAACCCACTGTGTTGAAGGTAAATGTTTTCTTTTTGTTCATCTGAATCAAGATGCTGAAGAAGTTACTGTAGTTGTTTACATGTACAGTAGAATAAGTGTGCAAAAAGCCGAATTGGGCTAAACGCTAACATTTATCAAGCAAAAATGCAAATAATTGTCATTTCAAATGTGATGAATTGCTTCTTTTCTCTGTTTTATATCATTATAAATTGAATAACTTTGAGTTTAGAGCTGTTGATCAGACAAAGTCATTTAGAAATTACATTAAATCAACATTTTAATCATGAATTGCAGCGCTGTTTTCATAAATCTAGCCTTAATGGCCATGCAGTTGCTCGACAGTGGTGGATGGGATGGAAGTTAATGTGTGTATCCAGTGGTTTTTTGCTGGCTGGTTAGTTATCAAACAGTTTGTTCAGCTGAATGGATGCACGGTGAAGACGCATTGGAACAATAAGCTTTCTCCTTCTCATCGATTTGGTAGATATTTCATTATTTTCTGTGAGATTTACGCCTTAAGGATTTATCAGCGTGTGCAGCATAATCTGAAACACTCTCCTGACATTGTGGCTTCGGTTAAACATTAACATGAAACAGCTTTTTAAAATCTAGAAAGTAGATTTGTTTGCATTTGAGTAATTCTCCTTGAATGCATATGACTGATAAGCTAAAATTAAAATTCCTAGACTGCATGTCTAACAGCCGTTTTAGAAATTATATGACCTGCAGGGAAAGATTTCTACAGTTTCTGCTCCTCAAGTGTAGAAAACGGGATTTATCTACGGTAACAAAGGTGGTCTGTAATGATTGAGCGAGCGTTGAATGTTTAACTTCCTTCTCTGTTGTTTTTTCACCATGCTGAGACAGAAAGGTCAAAGTGTAACCTCTCAGGTTTGTATAATCCCTCCTGCAAGTGCAGTCTGTTATTTTATGTTTGGGCTTTTAGTATTTATACTCTGAATACTTTCACATGTCGAATGATCATCCTGCTGGAAGTAAAGTCAGGATACTGGAAGTGTTTTGGTTCAGAAAGTGCTCAGATAATTTTCACATCAATAAATACCAATATTTCATAAATATAAAAGCACTTCTCAGAATGTACTCTGGGAACTTAAACTGGAAATATGTGCAATGATTATGTGTGCATCTTTTTATGTTTCATATATATCACAACCCTGTCCTCCGAGCACTGGACCATAAATACATTTACATCGGCCAGACATCTATACACAAATACACCCTATAAAAATTCACTGACATAGATTTTGCCAAAGTTAATGTGATGACGTTTTAATGCAAATTTCTTTTAAACGTCACTAATTTCTTTTACACATTAACACAGCCTGTGTTTTTAAGTTGTTGTGGGCTCAGTTTTAAAGCTAGATTGAAGATCATATTAAACTAGAAAACCTAATTAATCCATCGGTACCAACCAGGTCATACTAGCTTGTCATGCAAGGGGCTAAATAATGCTCCAAAATGATACTAAATTTTGGCGAGTAAAAACTGTCATGGTCATTTTCAAAAGGCTCCGTTGACCTCTGACCTCCAGATGTGTGAATGTAAATGGGTTCTCTGGGTCCCCGCCAGTCTCCCCTTTACAGACACGCCTACTTTATGATAATCAGTCAGTTTCTGTAGGAGGAGTTTGTTAAAGTACACGACCTGTAAAATGTTAATGGTCGTGTACTTCAAAATGGCCGACTTCCTGTTGGGAAAAATGAGGCTCTTTTGTGTGTCTCCATGTTACATCTGCCTACCAAATTTCATGCTCTTAGGTGTCATAAGTTGTTACAACAGTTTTGGGTTGATACCATTTGTCACATAGATTTTTAACCATTTTTTTCCACTCAAGAATTAATAACAATAATCAATAATCCCTCTAAAATAACACATTAAGACCAAGACCTTGATTCTGGCAGCAATTGAATCAAAGGACTTAGATTTGTCTCTGAAGACGTTTTGCCCCTTATCCAAGTGGCTTCATCTGTTCGTAACGCAGCAGTCTGACTTGTATCCACTAGTCTGACTAGTCCCCACTAGTCTGACTAGTCCCCACTCATTCACACACCAAGACCTTGAGGAACACCATAGAAAAAGCCATGATGTGATTTGGGATCAAAACCTTTGACATTTTCAGATTTTTTAAAAGAAAGTTATCCATCCTCTGAATGCTCCAGGTCTCTAGTTACCAGGATGTAGTAGTAGTAGTAGTAGTAGAGTAGTATGTAGTAGTAGTAGTAGTAGTAGTAGTAGTAGGTCTCTAGTTTGTGGCTGTAAAGTTTCATGAGGCTGTGATTATCCTAGAGGTCACCACAGGTCATTTTATATAGTGATCAATGAAATGGCTGCTATGGGGACTAACATCACCACACATGAATCCAGTTGGACTCATTGGATCCACCAGAGTCTCAGTTTTACACTGAGACCCAGTTTATGGGATTCAACACTGTTTAAGGACCCCAGTATGCAGAAATATTCAGGTACATCAGCTTTAGAATAGGAGGAAAAGCACATTTATCCTGCATGAAAAACTTCATGTGACTATCTGGGCATGTCTGTAAAGGGGAGACTGGTGGGACCCAGAGAGCCCATTTACAGTCGCATATCTTGAGGTCAAAGGTCAAGGGACCCCTTTGAAATATCTGTAGCTTCACTCTAGTCCTAAAACTGAACCTGCTAGAGCCTCTGAAAGACAGTAAAGTCGGTCGGGATCGCCCCCGGCCCTGTGGGTCTCTTGGGGTTAACAGCTTTTCGAGCATGTTAAGGCCCTCAGTTTCATTATGGTCCTAGCAGCCCGACGATGTTGGTTTTGGACCCTAATAATAATAATAAGGAAATTAAGGACAATTAAGAAAAGAGAAAGATATATACATATCAGCAAAACATAAAAATAAGGACTTTTTTTCCCATAGACTCACATTGAGAAAGCGACGTCTGTAACTCAGTGGATGATTTGTTTGAGGTGAATCAACTCCCCAGTACGAACACTCTAATAGTCCTTATTTAAATCATTAGATCTAAAAGTTGTAAAACGCACTAACAGCCAAATCCAGAGTTTTTTCATTCCTCTGTTTATGTCTGTGGAGACTCAGACTGCGACGTTGGGACCATGTGACTGTGTCATGTGACCACGCAATAAGACCAGAAAGGTCCGGATACTTTTTCCAGACAGAAGTTGAGCCATTTTGGCTTCATGCATCACTGAGCATCGTTCATAGGAATAAACGGGTCCATCGCTGGATCCACTTTTATATATCTATGGGAAAAACTGGGAAAAACTGAATTTTCAAAGTGGTCCCTCGACCTCTGACCTCCAGATCTGCGAATGACTCTTTTATTTTATTAAAACTGAAATTTGAAAGAGATAATCTTATGGGAGAAACAAAATAAATGATTGTTTCAGGTGTTTTTCTTTATTGTTTGTAGGTTTGAGATTTCTAGATAACTGGGAACAAAATGTAATGTCAGAGCTGAAAACCCAGAAATGAATTACTTCATTTTATAAATGCTGTTGGAATGAGAGAGAGTCCATAGTCCTCTGGGGAAGACCCATTGATGGTTATCTTATTATTGCATCATAATTAATGTCTAACAGACGATTACTGAACGTCCTGATTGGCTGGAGATCATTCGTATGCAGCTGCATTTTTCCTGAATGACAAGAAGTTAATGATTCTTATTAATTAATTAGTTAAGTAATTGTTTAGTTCATAAAGTGTTAAAGTATTGGAAATATTCCCACAGCCTAAATAGCTTTCTATGTGGGTTATTTTCTGTGTTGAATTGTATATAATTATGCTATTTTATTATTAGTTTGTGGAATATGAACTAACTCTTTTATAAATGATGTATTGTATTATAGCTGATAATGAAGAGATGATAACATTATATTGTGATTACATTAGATAAAATACTTATAAACAGTTTATTGTTGCACACATAACATCTTATTTACTATATTATGGATTTCTTAGTGATTTCTAAATTTTTTTAAATGTTTAAGAAATTGTTTGTAAAACATATACAAACATTACGTGGACAAAAGGACTAGAAACCAATTATTAACCATTAAAGTATTAACTATCTAAA